>JAMLFY010000013.1:23969160-24345160 GCA_030441495.1 Dalbergia oliveri | reverse complement strand
TAGATATGAAAAAGCGAGAATTGAATGATAGACAAGTACTTGCTAAAAAAGGCTTCCTGGATGCAAATTGACTTAGAGGTGAGCAGTGGTTCAAGCATCTTGTAAGTTTGGCTGCCTTTCAAAAAAAATTGCTGATTAAAACATATCATAAACCAATTTGGCAAATATGATCTCTCTGGGCTTGGCACAGTCCACTGCCTTTGTAGAAACCTCCCACTGTCATTTTGGATGTCAAAATTGCAATAGATTTTATCATTATATTCCAAGCTCCTTACCCCAACTTCGCATATTAAAGGTCACTACTTGCTAAAACTTCCATGTTATGAGTCAAAACAGAATTGTCATGAGGGATGAAAAATTAAATTGATTGGGAAGTCAGTATCATTTCATGTTTGTGAATTCTTGTCCTTCAGCATTTCCAACTTCCAATTTTAGAGCTGGCCAATATTTTACGGTGGTAACATTTGGTCAATATAGCTTGACCCCACCTAGTGGAAACAAATTTAGTTGTTGTAGAATTTGTGTATATATATATATATATAAACATAATTCTAGGACGTTATCCAAATATGACTATTCGTTGGTTGATGTTTCATCTTTCATATAACTAGTAACTGTATTTTCTAATTTTTCAGCATTCTATGTTTCTATTTCATTATGCTTCTTACATTAATACTTCTCAATTTTTGTTTTCCTGTATATGTATATGGACCTCTCATAGACTCTAAAAGCAAGTTGGATTTCTTCCCTAGAATTTATGATTCTATGAATAGGTCTATTGGGTTGAGTGAAAAGGAAAGGCTAGCAGCAATTCAACTTGAAGTCTGGAATCTGGAAGGTTGCCAGAGCCATTCAAAGAGCTGCTTTTGCACTAGCAGGAGAATTCACCTAAGGCTAACAAAAAAGATGGAAAATCTATGTTTGAGTTGACCTGTAAGTATCAGTTTGTTTTATCGTTGGACTACAAATTGGCTGTTAGGTCCATTTTTGAATGTACACATTCAACTGTACATTCACTCACGTCCTTCCCTTGGGAGACCTTTGCAGATCTCAAGAAAAAAGATGTTAAAACAAGAAAACTTTTGTGGTTTCTATGTCACAGGATCCTGCCCTTTCAAGTCTCTGTGATTTGATCATCTCTGACAGCTGAGTTTTGTTTCCTTCTCTGCACTAGGCTTTGCAGCACCCCAGCTGAAGTGTCTCAGAATAAAGCACTGCTAAAAAATTTATTCATTTCATGAAGAGGGTTTGCCACCTGACTTGAGAGAACTTTGTATCAGAGAATGCAAGAAACTAGTTAGCTGCCTAGCATCAAAGGACTTACGTAGTCAGTCATTCCTATCTTGAGATCCATGGTTCATGTAAAAGTGTAACTATCGTTTCACTTACAAGGTACTGCTAATACAACAATATTCTGAATATTTTCTACCCTGTTGGTCTTTTGCTATTTCAACAAAGTTGATAAATGATATAGTTATTATCTCCTTCACTGTGTAGATGCCTTTTGATAGAATCATATTTGATGATTTTGTCTACTCCTCTTACTGGTGTTTTGCTAGTTTTTCTTTTTGTTAAGGAAAACAAATTCATTTGGAAATAGAAAAAGTCAAATACAATGTTACTTTCATGTTGATTAACAAATTTATGGTGAAAATAAATCGCATCTTTGTTGCTTAACAGTGTTTGTATTGGTTGAATGTAGATTCAGAGGCTCGGTGGGGTTGATTCAGATTTTGCTCCTTTTGTGCAGCATGCAGGGATTCCGTCTATTGATGTCTATTATGGAAAAGGTACTAGCCAGATTCTTATGCAAGAGAGGATGTTTAATTAATGGAAAAAGTCATACCAGTTATTTGAATTAGAAAAGATTGGTGCATATCACATATAGGAACTTACTCCGGTCATGTCATAACATTATAATTTGTTGTATTTTTTTGGGCATTAAAATGGCTAGTCATATTTTGAAAGACACTTAAGTTTCTGGTGTGTTTGACAGTTTTATTTCTTTAGTGTCTTCTTAGATTGGATCATTCAGATTTGAGGTCATAGAATCAGTGCAGTGTTGTTGTTTCCGACTGTCACTTAGCCATATTTTAGGATTTGAGCAGGATCCAGAACGATATTGATCAGTCCCAAGATCCTTGAAGGAATATTTTTTTGGTAATACAAAAAAAAAATAGTAGTATCTCAATATGTCTCTGATATCTGTGTTGCCCTGGGTGTTATATAGTTTTTGATGTAATAGGTTTTTCCCCAAGATTTTCCTGTCTATCACACTGCTTTCGACTCCTATGACTGGATGGCAGAGTTTGGAGATCCATTCTTTCAGCACCATGTAGCTGGTTAGATTCTTGTTTAGGCCCCCACCTCCTTGTGGTTAAAATTATTGTCTTATTGGTCAATAAATTGTGAATGCTTGTGATTATAATGTGATGTATCTCTTTTTTCCTCTTTTTTTTTAATCAGTTGCTAGGATTTGGGGGCTTCTAGCTCTTCACCACACTAATGATTCTATCCTACCTTTCAATTGCCTACCTTATGCTGATCAGTTATAGGTATGAATTTACTTCACCAAGCAAAAAACTCAGTTATTGGTAAGTAGTGAGTGAAATGTTGGTTTTCAATTTAATAAGGAAGAACGAAGAGTATTGTTTGTCTGAGGCAGAGTGAGAATGTGGGGTGAACTGAAGGAAATTTTAGCATTCTTGATGTTTATTGCAATTGCTGCTTCCAATTACAGGGCATTCATATATCATTATTGATTTAATAATCTTACCCTGCTTTGTGCAGGTTTACAAGAGCATACTGAGCAACTTATTAGGCCAACGAATCTCTCTAGATCCGCTAACTATATCAATTCAAGAATTTGCTTCTGCTGCCAAATAAGCTAACAATGAATCAAAGGTAACAAAAGTACAATGGGTTGTTGTGTATTGATATTATTTATCATTTGAAATTTCTATAGAACTCCTTTTAGTTTTTACATCTCTCTATATCTATTTATACTTGTCTTTGTTTGAATTGCTGAAACTGAGATTACAAGAAACTGCAGATTGGTTTATGGATATGAAAAGCTGAGCATTGAATGATAGACTAGTGCTTGCTGAGAAAGTCTTACTGGATGCAGATGGACTTAAAGTAAGGCGGTTCAAGCATCTTGTGAGTGTGTTTGCCTTATATGCCTTGGAATTGTGATTTAAACTCATCATGAGCCAATTTGACAAATATGATCTCTCTTATGGCTTGGCATAATGGAAGCCTTCCATCTTTATTTTGGATGTCAAAATTGCAATAGACTCTATCATTATATTCCTTATTCCTTGCCCCCAACACTGCATCATGTTTGTGAATTCTTGTCCTTCCTTCAGCATAGGACTTCTAATTTCAGAGCTAGACAGTAGTTTATATTGTTTTCTAGCACAACTTGTTTTTATTGATAGACAGTGTTTACAATAGAGAATGCCATGGATTGATCAAATATATATGTAAGCAAAGGCTAAACTGTTGTCAATGCATTTATATGTAAGCAAGCATCAAATCTATATGTGTGTGTGTGTGTGACAACAGTCCTATCTGACTAACTGTTTCTTGTTGTTTCACCATTCATATGACGAGTATTTTGTCAGCATTGTATGTTGGTATTCCATTTTTTCTTATAGTAAAACTTGACAATTTATGTTCTCTTTGTACAGGTATTTGGGCCTCCCAGGGACCATGAAAGCAAGATAAATGTCTTCCTTGGAATTGCTGATTCTATGACTAAGTCTACCGTGGTGAGTGAAAAACAAAGGCTTGCGACAATTCAACATGAGGTCTGGAGGGTTGCCAGAGCCTTTCAAAGCGCTGCTTCTGCACTAAGAGGAGATTCCACCTAAAAGGTGGGAAAAAAAGAAGAAGATGGGAAATCTGTTTTGAGTTGAGTTGTAAATATCAGCTTCTTTTTTTTAGAAGGATATAAAGTAGTCATTAGCTACATTTCTGTATGTACACATACAGCTGTACATTAAGTCAAAAGCGGTTGTTCATTGCACTATGGTACGACCTTCACTTTTTTGGACGAAAACAATAAGTTTCCACTTTCTCTTGTATCAAAGAATATATTGTAATTAAAGGGGCTCATGTCTTTATTCTTTGATGAGAGCCCCACCATTTTCTTTATGTTTTGTTTTGTTACTCCTTTATGGTGTTTTATTTTTCCTTTTGTTGGTGTTTTGTTTTGGTGTTTTGATTTCTCCTTGTGGGCATTTTTTTGTTAGAGTCTTAAAAATATGGAGATATTAAGGGTGTGATATTGTTTTCAAATTACAGCACTTGTTGCAACAATCTCCAACATGAAAGATATTTAGACATCTATAGTTTTGGTCAAGGAGTAGAGCCACTATTGGTTATTAATTAGTCTAGAAAGTGGAAGACATTTGTTTCTTATTTAATTTGGATCTAGTATATCTGTTTCAATTTAAAAGTATCATTATCCTGAAATTTTTCATAAATAAAAAGAATATATTGTAATTATATTATGCTTTAATGATGAGTAGCAATTTTTTCAAGATTTGTCTACTCTACCATGGAGTTTGACTAAAATGAACTACAATCGAATGCTACAAAAATTTGTCAGATCGTGAGAGCAGGAGCAAAAGAGGACAATGGAAATATTATAAACGCGCCAGGTGGGGGTGGAACCTACAACACAAACGCTCTATCCACTGAGCTACAAGCGCTTGTTAGTGGTGATACATTTTTGCCTTATAAATCTTCAATTTCTACCCATGTTTTGCGTTGAGGAAAACGTGTAGAGCACAAAAATGTATTGTTTAATTACAAAGGATGTTACTACTTTATTACTACTTTAAAAAGTGCTATTCAAAAAGCGAATGAATTTTGCCTAAATATATTATATAAAAATAAAGCTAATACTCTTAATAATATCAAACAGGTGTGCACTATATATAACCAAGCTAAACTTAAACAGTCACAACTACTCACAGGCATATATCTCCTGGAGCTTTGCAGAGATTAACGAGATGTTTCTTTATATGGACGTGCATGCTAATATATACAGTCAATTTATAGTTAATATCGTTTTCAAGCATATATGCCTTTAATATTCCATAGATCATAGATATTGTGACAATATATTGAAATTGTGGTATTTACCTAATCTATGGCATTATTGCCCTTGGCGGGCTCATGAATGTCTTCTTTCCTAACTGCTCTAGCATCAGCTTACACAAATGTGACAACAAAAACAATTATAATTCTATATAGCATATTGTGCTTCAAAATGTATATTCAATAACAATTTGTCTTCACAGTTATATGCATTAGCAATTTGTTTATAAATAAGTCATTTTGTAATCTATCTTCTTTGTGCAACACGACCTCTTGGTGAGGCTGTTTTTGGTTCAAGCAGCCATGCATCAATATGGAACGGTATTGGCCAAATAAAGTTTTCATATGCAATTTAAGACAAAAAGTTCTAGTCAATAAAATCACCAAGTCTTAATTGATATTTGATTACTCAAACATACTTAATCCATTGGTTTGTTAAGGACTATTTACAGTGAATTTTCCATTGAGGCTACGGTTCATATCCCAGTTCAGCATCGAAATCTCTCTCTCTCTCTCTCTCAAAGCTTTCTTCAGCTTTCACCAATTCTTTTCTTGCTATTTCAAGATCAACCTTTGCAGTAGCCAGCTTTGCCTTTAGCCTCTTCATTTCCATCTCTAGAGTAGCCACATTCTCCTTCATGCTTTTCACCTTCATTGCTCTTTCCATATAACTTTTCATGCCTAACGCAGATTGAACATGGGGCTCGAGCCAAGTCAAATCAATCTAAATGTCTCCGGTTCCTCCCATAAGATTTGGAGATGGTCACATGCATCGTCATTCATGTCTTTCACCTTCTTAGTCTTAAGGAAATGCAACACTCAACCCAAAGTCGTGAACACCCATTCAGTAAATCTACGACTTCTCTTCTGTTGCGACTCAATAAGCGATGGATGCTGTGAACATACTTCCTCTAGCAGTGGAACAAATGCTTTCTATTTTCCCTAAATCCCTGAAATCCATGAGCTCGCCAATTGTGTTTGAGAAAATTTCCATAGGTAAAGGATTACCAGTGTGTCCACTTGGCTTAGAAGTAACCTGTGCAGAAACTGCTGAAACAGCTTGATCAACCTTACTCTCAAGTTCAGAGTTGCTGATAGAAATCTTAGCTTCAATTATACAATTATCATTCACAATAAGCCCCTTGATAGGATCATAAAAGTCAACTAAAGACATAAACGATGTGAATCCCCAGTCATTCTCACTGGCATTGAACGTGTACCGAGTTTTTGGCAAATTAATATGTAGCAAGAGTCAATTGCTTTGGACGAAAAATGACATGGTATTATCATCGAAGGATATAGAATTACAAGTATACTTTCAGTTACTGTGTGTTACTACTCAAGCCATGAGAGTGCATACAAAAAGAATGCCATATTAAGTGGAAAATCCCCATGAATTAAGTAATCATGTTAAGCCTCCAAGTAGAACATAACACCATGTTAGTGTTGTAGATGATATACAACTTATGATTGGAGGGTATAAGATTTTGTAGAAAGTTTACTCAATCAATTAGATTCTAGTAATTGTTATCACATCATTATACCTTTGTACCAAATGATTTTGACTGCATATTTCTAACAAACCTTTATTATAAAATAACGCATACAATCAAAATCACCAATAGAAAATGCATATTCATAGATATATGATGCATATGCTCAGTACTACATCATCAACGAACATGGATTCAGAATAGGTAGAAACTAAAGCTTTAGATAAGTAATCAAAACAAAAGGAGGAGGAGTTTGAAATTCAAATCCCGTTTAAAGTGTAGAAGCATAGCATATGAGTGGAGATTCATACATGCGCCCTAGTATTTCATGCATTTCGTGCACACACACACACACACAAAATACACTATCATATATATTTCAAGCATTTACAATTTTCACATGGTGGGTCACAAAATATTAAAAGATTAGCAACGTAAATGGTTTTTTACACTAACCGCACCAATATTAGTAGGAAAGAGGTAATCCACAAAATTAGGTACTAGCATATATGGTTAAAAAGGATCAGAAATACCAACAGATGCCATCAGTAATTAACTTACATACGTGGTTGCTCTACCTAAAAATGTAAACCCAACCAAGGCAAAGCCTCCACATTAACATTGCTGAGAAAAACAACTTTCATTCATGGACAACATGGTATAGCCAAAATAAATTACCAAAAACAAAATTAAAAAGAAAATGAAAGGAAAAGGAAAAGGAAAACAAATGGATGGCAGGGGAGAGGGAAGTATGAAAGATACCTTTCGTTATTGTCTTTTTGCCATAGACCTGATTAATTAGAACCAACTTGAATTTGGAAAATCTGCTCCACCCATAAGGAAAATTAGCAGTATCCCCAGCATCCAAATAAATTGACAAGAAATTTACATGTTCCCCTTTGGATACACAAGAATCTACCTAAAAGCAAAGTTCAGAACCAGAATATGTTAAAAGAGCACACACGCAAGTGAAAATCATGTCAACTAATCACCTAACACCCACATGTATAATAAACTGGAACAAATTCAAGTACCATGGATGGCCACCAATGAAGAAAATCTCAGTAAATCTTCTTGGTGTTCAATTTAGACAAGTCCTTAATGGTCCATGTGAACTTCTCAAAACTTTCGTCCCTTGTTTTTTGATCCTCCATTCCACACCGCCACTGAAAATATAAGGGGAAAAGGAAACTAAAATCTATTAAATTTGATATATTACCACAACAACTAAGCCTCAAGCCTTGTCCCACTAAATGTTACCACATGAATCAAATGACGGCATAGTACAAACAATGAAAATTGATGAATACCCATGAAAGGTAATGGTCTATTTGGTTTTAGAAAACTATTTTCACTTTTCATTTTCTATTTTTAATTGTTTTTCTGTTTAAAGATTTTCGTTAGTGAAATTGAAAATGAAGATTGAAAACTAAAATTTATAGTTTTAATTATTTCTGTATAAAATCCTAAATAAGAGAAACTAACTGAAAAGAGAATATGAAAACTAAGGAATTTTGAAACCAAATAGACCCTGAGGATATTGGGTTATGAGAATTCACAATGATTTTGAATACCAAATGAAGAAAAACGTGAAAGTGAAAGTCAACAAAAATAATTCATACAAAATAAGTACTGTCTATATCAGAATACATAAGTGAGTTTCGATCATCCAAAACAGAGACTTATAAGACAATAAGGCACAGTGTGACCCCAAGCACTCATAAGGGTAGCTTCAAAGAAAATGAAATGAGTTTTTTTTTTCAAAATTTTTTGAAGAAAGGAGCAATAATTGGAAGAAAGAGCAATGTACCTTCAGATGAATAACGCCAGAAGCAGAAAGATGAGAGAGAGTGCGTCAAAGTGAGAATGATGCAAAGTCCACGAATTCGAGGAGAATGGTTAAAAGAATCTTAGGCAGTAAGGTGAGGACTTTGGAGTTCATAGGAACAACATCTGATTAGGAAGGATGAAATTTTTGTCCATTTCTTTTTCTTGTAAGGAAGTTTTGATATTTAACATCAATTCCACAATAATAGTAAGTATTAAAAATTATATAATTTTAGTATATTAAAAAATTAATATATTTGATCATAAATTATAGTTAAATATATTAAATTTTTAATGTATCAAAATAGCATATTTCGACTTTGTTTGTATTGTGACGAGAAAGTCTCAAAACTTGAAAACAGGTATTTATTAAATGGACTTTACTAATTAAAGTAGCAATTAAAAGAGTTTAATTTTTTTATACACTCACTTAAAATAATTTTACATTGTTAATCTAATATTTAGTTTGGATGATTTTTCAGTAGTGGTATAAAAGTCAATTATCATGACTATGTGAATATATAATTGGATAACCTATAAAAAAAATTTATACTGTCAATACATTAAAATTAAATCCCAATTAAAATTACCAGAAAAGTTAAATTTTAAAATTTTATTATCACTTTAATGCTTTAAAAATATAAAATTTTTTTTCAATACAATATTTTCTTTTTAACTCCTCAACTGTTATTAAATAGTTAGATAGAGTACATTTTAAATGTACAGGCATATAACTACACATGTAGACATATATAAGCATATAGCTGTATACAGATGTTAAATTTTGCGATATTTAGTCAAATTTTATAAATATAGCCAAATAATATTCCCTTCATTCATAGTGTAAATAGTTTTTGATTTATACACAAAAATTAAGATAATGATTCAATGTTATTAATTTTCTGAAAAATAATAATAAAAATAAAAACATAAATATTTTTTTATCAATTAATCTACACTAATTTTTTATTCAATTAAACAGAATGGTAAAATAAATATAAAATAATTAATAAATGATCGAAATTAAAAAACGGCTTGTCATTTGAAACAAGAAAAAAAAAACTGAAAAAATAAAAAGGCGCCGTCCAACTTGCTTTTGGCCACATTCGTAAAAAATTCACCGAAATACAAACTCGCAAATCAAAATTTTTTTATTTACATTATTCGAATTCAATATTTGGAATAAAAAAAGAAAAAGAAAGTACTAAATCACTTAAGCAGATAAATGATTATTTAAAAACACTCAATTCATGTAGGAGCTTAGTTGTTTCATTAAAATTTTTAATATTTTTTTGAAATTTCAACATGTGTCTTCTCGACCAGTTGTACTACAATTCAAATATTTTGATAAATTTACACAGTTATGTCCATAAAAAAAATGTCCAACCTGCTATTTTATTCAAGAAAATTATTAGATCTTTCACACTAATCTACTATTATATGGAACATATACAATGAAATTATAAAAACAACTTCCAATCAACTTGCTATTAGAAACATTTGTTGCCTTGTTGGTAAAGTTTCTAAAAATCGCAACACATCTTACGAAGTTTGTTATAAAAAAAGTTACGGTGAAGGATGCAGTTTGTGTAATTAACCAGTAAAAAAACACTAGAACCCAATTCCATTACACTGAAACATATATAGGATAGCAAATATAATTAAAAAAAAATCATTTAAACATAAGCAAGTATCTTACTTTCTCTCTACTGTTTCTTCAATTTCTTGGTTCTAGGCACGATTCTCAACACAGATCTAGGTAAAGCAATAAACACTTAAATTTAGCTGACTCGCAGACTCTAGCATGCTAAGATATATTAAAGATTTCAGATGAAAATAATATACAACAACCAAAACCTAATAAAAAAAGTTATGCAAGGTACTCCTTCCTTTTCACTTCATATGTTCAAATATTAAAATAATAAATATATTTTAATAATGATAAAAAATGTGTAAGTAGATCATATTACCTCTATTAAGATATAAATTTGCATGATTATAATATTATTGAAAAATAAATATAATTAATTATATTAATATTAAGATTGAAAACAGAAAATTTAATACTTATAAAAAATGGGCTGCAGATGTTTCACAATAAAAAAAAAATTGAATGAAAAGGAATGAGTATATATGTAAACTAAATTATATCACCAAATAATAACATTTCATTAAAAACTTAAGATAATCCATTTCACACATTATCATTCAAACACACATTTCACACAATGCATTTGATGACAACATACATTTAAATCATCCAAAAAGCAACACAAGCAAGTGTAACATGTAAAATGGGCCCAAAGCCCAAAATGCTGAAGATGGGTGAATTAAAAGGTGCTGAAGACCAATGCATGAGGCAGGCAATACGTGTGGTAACCTCCTTTTCACCCCCCTGTGAGCTTCTTTCTCAAATTCTCTCTTCTGAATCATTCTGACACACTCTTCTTTCCTTAGGTGTTGAAGCATACATGTGGAAACTTGCTATAAGGATCAACAACAACCATAATTCCCATTTATTTTCTTATATTATGTTATTGTCTTGTTATACAGAAAACTACAAAAAATACTGATTCCTTTGATAATTTCCCAGTGCACCACTATATTATGTTTCTTGATTTCCTTCAGTGCTAATATAAGTAAACGGATTTAGCCCTTTTTTCATAGTTCGTGAATTGAGCCCATTACAATGGTGCTTTCATTGGCCACCATGCTCAATTTCCATGCTTGATTTTCAAGGAGCAAATCGGTACAATGATGGAGTACTATCTTGAATTCATGGCTCATGCCCATTGTGTTCATATGAATGATCCTGAGATATTGTTAGCTTGCTTTATCAATCAATTAAAAATTCATATTCACAAAGAAGTTTTCTTTGAAATCTTTTCTATGTTCTTTACTTAGCAATATTTTTGAAAAAAATTTGCAAATCAGATTCAGCAAATTGAACATCAGAGCTCAAGTAGTGTATCTGAGAATTATGCAACCGGTGTAATGTCGTTTGAAGTGGTTCAGCCGCAACAGCCTATGGAAGATCTGAAAGTGATTGACAATTTGCAGTTCGATCAGCCTGGATTTGACGTAGCGGAGATTGGCAATCAAGAGCAACCACCACCATTCAGCAACCACAATTCAAATATAGATTTATACGCTACAAATGGTAGCGCAATGAAAGCGATGGGTGGTGACCACGTAACCACTCAATCACCGACGTTGAAGCTAAGTGAGCAATCTACGGTGGAGATCTGTTGGAGGTGACGACTGCGATGTTCCTTTGCACCGAAGAGGCAGATGCCATAATTGTAGTGGCGGAGGGGACGTCAGAGCGGTGTCCACTGGTGGCATCGCATTCACAGTGGACCACGATGACCCGCAACAGTGGCAGATCAACAAGTGTCCTTGGGAGGTGCTGAAGACTACCGCCATGAGCAACGAGAGGAATGAGAGAGAGGCTAGGATTCTGAAGCCTCTTCTTTCAGAGCTGGTCCTAATGGGCGAAGACATTATTGCTTGTCACTTGGGAGTGGCCAAGACCAGTTCACTGTTTCTAGAGCTTGCTGGGAAGGCGCCTTTTCTTTTGCTTGGAAGGGCGAAGGACAAAAGGCACTAGACTTGCAAAGCAAAGGGGAGCTCACCTTTGCTATTGAGGGATGTGTTGAATCAAATGGGTTTATCAAAGCAGAGGAACAAAATAACCTGATTGTGTTCGATCCAAGAGGGAGAATGGGGCACTCTATCCTATTCAACAACATTGGTAATGATTGGAAGGTATACAAGCTTCTTCCGTTACTTGTGTTATTCCTCCAATTGCAGAAGGAATTCACTGTTTTTTCACTATTTTTGCTCTGTTGTTTAAGCCAAGACCCATAGTAAGTGTTGACTTAAAAGCTTTTTGTGTTCTACTTCATTTTTGTTCTTGTGTTTGTGTCCAAATTGATGACTTGCATATCACAAGGACTGTTTTGGATATGTATGATGACATGGATAAGAAAAATGGGCTTGTTCATTAGCCTAACATCACGATGAAATTTTCTATTTCACTTCTATATTTCCTGAGACAATTTCGATGACTGATCTTGAGGCTGACTTGATAAGTGAAAGCCAAGGTTCATGGTTAATACCAAGGTCTACAAGTTTTGGTTCCTAATACACACCTACAGGTTGAGGATCAATGTTGATAAATTGAAGATCATCATGTTTTTATCAATTAATCATTCCTATTTGGATTACTGTTTCACGGGAGTTCCTATATTAGAGTTGAAGAGCAACTTGAACAACTTGTGTTGTGAACCAGTTGAAATGGCACGTGTCACAAATGGTCAGCATATTGGTGATCTCTGGAGCCATTGTACCTTATTCAATTCAATTCTGGATTAGGATCAATGGAGGGGTTTGATTAGGCTAATTCCTTTTGATGAACTCACATTGAGAGGTAACAACATTTTTGTATTTGATCCCGGAGGTATGGAACTCTACTCTACTATGACTAGAGTAAATTTTCAGGAGGGGCACATGAACTGTTTTGAGTGTAGCTATATCCTCACTATGATTCAACCTGCTTCTCAAATTTTTGATGATATCTATGAGATGGGCATTAGACATAATCTGTTACAGCTGGAAATGGAAGCTATATTCCATTGGTTTTTGCAATTTCGGCAAATTTAAAAAACATGAGTATTTATAGAATTGCAATTTTTGCTGAAATTTATAGTACACTGCATCATAATTCTTCCTTGAAGTTCCTGCTACTCCTTTTAATTGGTGGAAAACAATTTTCATGGTAGTAACTACTCTTATAATTTGGCCTAAAGTGTGGATTGATGCCAAAGATATTATACTAACAGGTTCACCAATTAGTCTTGGGTTCAAAGCATCCAAATTACCACCACAGTGAGTTTTTGTCCTCCTACTAATATGTTTAAGAGGGACTTTGGGTTCAATTTCCTTGCTAGCCTACCCATAATACCATAACACATGTTCACTAGTGAAGGAACAAAGCAAAATTCCTTCCACCTCACACTTCCTCCAATTGTTGTGGTTCCTGAGATTAATGGAATATGTGACACTCTCAAGTTGTGTGTAGAGAATGCTAATAGCCTCCATTTTTGGATTAGAATTGGCACCTACTACTTGTTGGACTTACAGTGTTTTTGTGGGCTCATGTTTATGCATAAAGATTCTGCAAAATCAACAGTGGAAGCAACTCCATTGCCTTTATTCTTACACCATTACCTTGCTCATTTTCTCAGCTCGTACCTACTCACAACCTTGTCTTGGACTTGAAATCAATGTTAGAATTGAGAATACACATCATTCAGATCATGATTGGTATGTGTCTCGACAATGATTGGATTTTAGACTCAATTACTTTCGTGCTTGTTATTCAAATGGTCATGGAGTGGTTAGAGTTTAATAGAGAATCTTCTTTATAGATGTTGCCATGCGTGATTATGGATCTGATAAGTTTCTTAAACAGAAGAGGAAATTACAAGGTCCAAGAATTACTAGAATGCTCATGCTACTTTGCTAGATTTATCAAGTTGAATCAAAATACATTATCCCAAAACCTTGACCTTGAAGACAAGGCAAATTTTAAATGGAAAATAATGTAACATGTAAAATGGGCCTAAAGCCCAAAATGCTGAAGATGGGTGAACTAAAAGTTGCTGAAGACCAATGCATGAAGTAGGCAATATGTGGTAACCTCCTTTTCACCCCCCCCTTTAGCTTCTTCTCAAATTCTCTTCTGAATCATTCTGACATACTCTTCTTTCCTTAGGTGTTGAAGCATACATGTTACTATAAGGATCAACAACAACCATCATTCCCGTTTATTTTTCTTATATTCTGTTATTACCTTGTTATACAGAAAAGTATAAAAATACTGATTCCTTGATAATTTCCTATGCACCATATTTGTTCTTGATTTCCTTCAGTGCTAATATGAGGAAATGGATTCAACCCTTTTCCTCATAGTTCGTGAATTTAGTTCATTACAGCAAGTCTACGATCTTCAATACCCTAATTCATCATCCAAGTCCCTATCTTCAAAACTTTCTTCAACTTTAACTAACTCATTTCTTGTAGTTTCAAGATCAATCTCTAGAGCAGCCACATCCTCCTTTAGCTTTTTCACATGCATTGCCCTCTCTGTAATTCCACATGCCTAAAGCAGAGGCTCCAACAAGTCAAACTATCAAATCCAAGAGTCCCAAATTCCTCCCATAAAATTAGGGGCTAGCAAAAGAATCAGAAATACTAAAAGATGCTATCAGTAGTTAACTTGCACATATGGTTCCTCTACCCAAAAAAGGGAAACCCAACCAAGGCCACATCGAAATTCCTAAGAAACACAATCATGAAGGATATACGATAGCTAAAATAAATGACCTTTTGTTATTGACATTCTGCGATTGACCTGATTAACTAGAACCAACTTGATTTGGCAAGTATGCTCCATCCATAAGGCAAATTAGTAGCGTCCACAGCATCCAAGTAAATTGACAAGTAGTCCACACCGTTCCCCTTGAAAACAGAAGAATCCACCTAAAGGCAAAGTCCAAAACATGTTAAAAGCAGACACACACAATCAAAAATCAAGTCAATTAATCATCTAACTCTTAAAGTAAATCACACACACAAATATATATTGTTAACTAGAACTAATTCAAGTACCATGGATGGCCACCAATGAAGAAACTGTAAATCAAACACACAAATATATATTATTAACTGGAACTAATTCAAGTACAATGGATGGCCACCAATGAAGAAACTCTCAGAGTAAATCTTGGTGGCTCTATACACATACTCAATGGTCCATGTAAACTTTTCAAACCTTTCATCCCTTGTTTTTTGATCCTCCATTTAACACCACCATTGAAAAATAAGAAAAAAATTAAAATAATTTGAATTTGATATACTACTTGTCTACTACAACAATTAAAGTGTGTCAGGTTGAGTGGTAAAAATGGAGTAGAAATTCTCATGGAAAAGAAATTTTACACAGAGAATTCTTTCATGATAATTTTCATCTCAATTTTACTCTAAACCAAACATATCATGAGCCTTAAACTTTGTCCCACAAAATGTTACATGAATCAAACCGCGTGATAATACAAAGAATGAAAATTGATGAATACCCACGAAACCAAGGATTCTGATAGAAGTCACAAAGATTTTGAACACCAAATGAAGAAACATGAAAGTGCAAGGCAACAAAATAATTCATACAAGATAAAGTGCTGTCATATCAAAAGTGAGTTCCAATCATCCAAAATAGAGATTCTATAAGACAATAAGGACACACTGTAGCATAAGAAGGCATGAACAATTGACATTTACAAAAGCAGAGATCTTTATACAAGTGAAGCAAAATATAATTGACCTCAACAGAACAAGGAGAGGAGAAAGCAGAGGAGCTAAATGTTGAGAAGCACGCATGCATGCATAAAGAACGAAATAAGTTGTGATAACTAGGTTATAATAGAGTGAGGAGGATAAAGTGGCTGGTAATTTTCAAAAAAAAAAAAAAAAGGTCAAATTGAAAACCAACAGCTTCCATTCCATTCCCCCCAAATCGGAGGGGAAGTTAAATGGGGAGAAAGGTTGTGATTGGATTGTTGATAGTAATCTAAATAAATAATTTCACTAACAAGACTTTTTGACCTGGTGCATCTTGCATTTTACTTCCAAGTGCATCATTGTTTAGCTGTTTAGGGATGTATCAATTGGATAACCCTAATGAAGTGAACTTCCCTATAAAACTAGAAAAATATGAGATGTTCTTCTTTTATATGAATAAAATATATTATAGTTATAGTTTATCAAATAATTTAAAAATTAATATTTTTATATTTCCTTATTTTAATTAAATTTCAATTGACAAGGATAGTTGTGTGAGATAAATTTAAAGTACTAATAAGGTTATTTTATAAATTTATTAGTATGTAACTGAGCCTATATTCATGACCAAAAAAAGAAAAAGAAAACCCAATATTTAAGGCCTTGCATATTCAAATGGACTTATTTAATCACACATTAAAATGATATATTCCACATCATTTACACCTTTTTGTTTGGAATGCAAAATAATAATAATAATAAATAAAATAATGAAAAATAATATAATAAAAATGATATATAAATAACATTTATCATGTATAACGTAATTTTTTCCTAGCGGTGTAATTTAAAGTTATTAGAGAATAAATAATGTACAATTTTAATTCTTATTAAAATTAAAATTAGGAAAAAAAACTAAGGCCTTAAAGTGTAGACATGCAACAAGCTAAAAGTTAATGAAATCTAAGAACCACTTTAAGTCAATACTGTTTGGCTTTCAAAACCCATAAACAATGGTTTGATCATTAAACCAGACATACATGTTAAACATGGATTACTTAAGATATCCAGGTAAATTAAAAACTTTAGAAATAACAATCCAAAAGAAAGGAACTAGAAGTAGTCTTCTCCTTGCCTCCTCAATTAGTAAGCAATAGTAAAAATGTTTACATCATTTCAGAGTATTCCATATCCCAATGCATCATCCAAATCTCTCTCCACAAAGCCTTCTTGTGCTTTCACCAATTCCAATCTTGCCATTTCAAGATTTGCTTCTGCATCAACCACATTTTCCTTCAGCTTTTTCACCTTCTCTGCTCCCTCCATATAGCTTTTCATACCCAAGGCGGATTGAACATGAGGCTCTAGCCAGCTCAAACCATCAAATCTGGCCATGTTAAGTTCCTCCCATAAACTTTGAAGCTCCTTGCACCCATCCTCATTCATATCCTTCACTTTTTGGTCTTGAGAAAACGCAGCACTCTCCCCAAAGCCGTGAATGACCATTCATTGAACTTAAGACTCCTATTTCTCTTCCTATTGCTTTCAATAAGAGAAGGGTGCTTGGAACATGCTTCATCAAGTAATTGAACAAAGTCTTTTTCTATTTTGGCTATACCCTTGAAATCCAATAACTCACCAAATGAGGCTGAGGCCTTCTCCGAAGGTGAAAGAATGTCAAGTCCGGAATTATTGACAGAGTTAACCTCAGCAACAATAATACATGTGTCATCCACAAAAAACCCATTGTTGGGGTCACGAAATTTAGCTGAAATTATGAACCTTGGGTAACCACAGCCAATATCTGTTGCGTTGAACTGCTCAATCTGACACTCTGGAAAAATCGTACATCAAAAGTCAACGAGTGCTTTTGATGAAAATAAACTTATAAGCTTATCAAATAGATATGGGACAGCTTCAATATGGTTGTTTTGCTGGTGATACAAAACTGAAACTAAATGATGAACCATGTGTCCAATGTTCTTCAGAACTCTGATTCATATACAAAAGTGTAAATGTGAAACTCAAACCAATGATGTGACCACTAACAGGCAAGTTCTTAGGTGGGAAGCTTGAGTTTGCGGCCATATATCCCAAATATTATTATAATATAGTAAAAAGCATTAAATTACTTTTATATCCTTGATTATTTTTCAGCCCAGTAACCCTCTTAGTCATTGCTCCTTGCCCATCAACACCATCCTTGCTTAACCCATCCTCTGCCACCAAAAAGATAACACCATAAGACCCTGGTGCCGCCACCACCCCCTCTTTTCTCAACGTCACCGCACATCCCCTCAATGTAATCACCTATTATAATTATTGATATTATCTTGACAATAATTTTAGAAAAGTAATCCTACAAATTATTAAAATTGTAAATACTATTTTCTTTCACTCAAATCCTCCTCCCCGTCGCAATTGGCAGCTCCGCCAGTCCCACCAACGTGGTTCGACTTCTCCACCGCCGCCGCTGAGCTCGCCCGAGCCTTCTGCCTCATCGACGGTGACAGCAAGAAGTTGTCTCGCTGTAAGATCTCGAGGAGGTTCTGACGTAGCTGGCAGCAGTGTGCGCGGCGGCGATGGCGGCGATACTAAACGAGGTGGATACCAGAGGCCATGACCACATCGATGTGGAAGTGATGGTGTGTCAGGGTGGCTCAAGGGTTCGGAGACCCAGCAGAGAAGTTAAGGGAGGCGTTCAAGGTGTTCGACATCCACGGCGATGGGCGGATCTCGGCGGAGAAGCTGCTGAGGCGCCAGTGGTGGTGGAGGCAGCCCATGGGTGGTGGTTGGCAGCGATGGACTCCAAAAAGTGTGATGATTAAAAGTGTAGGAAAATGACAGAGATCAAAGCATCATCTTCGCAACGACAACTCTATTGCATCTTTTGATTAAAAGTGTGATGATTAAATGGGTGGTGGTTGACTTTGCATCTTTTGCCACTTGCAGAGAAAAAGATCATTTGAAGAACATTGTTACAGATTTAACAAACGCATAATATTGATTGTGATTAACTATTGTGTCATTCAGTTATTTTTTGATTAACTTGCACATGGTTTTGCTTTTAATTCACAACATGAGGAAAATCATTCGTTGCCATCTGTTTATTGTGTTGAGTGAGAAGAGAAGGGGTTTTGTGTGCACAGTAGGGAAGGCAACAGAGAAGGTTGATGAGGGAAGAAGGTGGGGAGGATTTGGCCAAGAGAGGAGGAGGAGCCAACAAGAAGAAGGGTAAATGAGTAAAATAATTATAAGAAAATCTTTTTTAAATATCACAATATAAATGTTATTTTTAATGTTAAATAACCTCACCCTTTTATTCTATTTTTGGAGGGCTGTAATTCAATGACTATGTGGTCCAAACTCAGCCCTCCCCTCTTAAGAAGTTACCCATTAACAACATAAGACCAGAGGTTTTGACAAGTCCTAAAATTTAGAATAATGGTTTTTGACATAAATATTGTGGGATACATGTTGACAATGAGGTGTGGGGCAGTGATAAATGACTCAAATCAAATTGGTAGAATAAATGAAAATTTTAAATTTTTAATACATAACCTATTTATTTAAAAATGTATTATTACAGAATGAAATATTTGATTCTTGAAATACTTATATCAAAATTAATATTTATTTATTATATGGAATTTATTAGATGGCAATGGGAAAAAAAATTATGATGTAAATGGATCAAATTAGAGTTAAACTAAAAAATGAAACCCATAACTTTTAGCCTATAGAAAAGACAAAGTGAAATAAAGAGCGAAAGGGGGGTCGAGAGGGTTGTGAATGATACCTCTTGTTTCTGTCATTTTGCTATCAACCTGATTAATTACAGAAAACTTGAAGCTCGCAGAAATACTCCATCCAACAGGAAAATTAGCAGTATCCTCACCAACATTCAAATAAATCGAAAAGTACCCTACTCGGACGCCTTTTGGATATATAACAATCCGCCTAAAAACCAGTCCAAAAACAGGATACAAACAGGAATGAGAATCGTGTATAAAAGAGCATGCAACATGCTTATAAGATCACAATGCATGTGAGTATTTTCAATGAATGTACGTACCATGGAATGCAGCCAGTGAAGAATGTCTCGGAGTACAGCTCTTCACAGTTCAATTTAGAGAAGTTCTTTATAGTCCATGTGAACTTCACTATTGCCTCAACCCTTCCTTCCTGGTCCTCCATTTCTTGAACCCACCACACCGCCAATTGAATAAAACGGACGAAGAAACCTTTTTCATGGAGCCTAAATATCAGAACAAATTATATATAAGTGGGACAAGCCGAGTATATGAAACGTCAAAGTGAGAGCTATATAGGTACTCCTG
This sequence comes from Dalbergia oliveri, assembly GCA_030441495.1. Lineage (NCBI taxonomy): Eukaryota > Viridiplantae > Streptophyta > Magnoliopsida > Fabales > Fabaceae > Dalbergia > Dalbergia oliveri. The sequence goes on along the minus strand of JAMLFY010000013.1, from coordinate 24,325,047 downwards.
TATTTATTTATTTATTTATGTTAGGGCCATGTAGTAATCCTATAGTTTTGAAAAGTTCAAAAGTTCATTGTTTAGAAGAGGGTCATAACAAACAATACCTTGAAGTTTGTTTAAATGACATTTCACCTCATTTTTCTTAAAATTTGACACTCAACTCAATTTTTTGTTAAAAAAACAAATTAAAAATAAAAATTAGCAAGAGAACAAATTTTATAAACATAATTTCTCCTTGATATGTCTCTTAGATTAAACTAATTCTTAAAATTCAAATTATTAATTTAATATCCTCAAATTTATATGTGACTAAAAATAAATAAAATTAGTTGAGTTGCATAAGAATGATATGTGAGCCATGCTATTGAAAAGTAATAAGAAATATAGGATAAGTTAGTTCATCTTCAATATTTTTAATTGAAGGATTTAAGGACAAGTTGATCCCTAATTATTTATAAAATTGTTTGAATTGACCTCTAATAAAATACAAATAGGATAAATTATTCTACTAAAATACTAAAAATAATTAATTTATCCTACGTTTTTAATTGTGAGGGATCACAAATGTATTTTTTGTAGGGCCAAATTATTTGATCTATTTTTATCAAGGGTCAACTTAGCAATTTATTCTTTTTTAATATATCTATGTTATTTTTATGCTGCAACTTAAATGAATGAATAATTTTATTTTATTTCAAGCTATTTATAGATTTGAAGATATAAAATTTAAGATTTAAATTTTAAGACTTAAAAACTTGTCAAGTTAAAGTTATAATTATAAAATTTATTCTCTTTTAGTTTTTATTTTCTATTTTATTTATTTATTTTCTATTTTTTTTTAAAGAATGAAGTCGAGTATCATTTTAACAAGTCTCAAAGGTAGCTTTCATTATTTATCCTTTAGAAAAACACAATTTTCTCTTGTACAATGTCAAATTTTTTTGATTTTTTATGATTGATAAGACACTAAATAGATAGAGTTAATGACAGTGCAGTCTGTTATGGTATCCGTGTTTAACATGCTTCAATTAATGCGAATATTTCAATTTAAGTTTGACAATCAATTTCCTCTTTAAGGATATCAGGCTTTTGGACTTCTGAGTTTCTCTGAATTTATATTTTTCGATGACTAACAAATTAAATTAATAATATAAAATAGTTTAAAATCGAATGATGAATGGAATTTTTTTTCTATCATTGGCATTAAGTCGCTGTATTAAAATAAAAATAAATAACAATGATATGATAAAAAAATAATAAAACAACTATAATAAAAAAGAATTAAAAAAGTATAAAAAAACAATGAATTAAAAAAATTGAAATTAAAATGTCTTTACCATTTTACTTTATAACTACCTGTACTAACAAAATTTTAAAATTAAAGAAAAAATTGTCTTTTAATTTTATTTAAATGATAATGCTTAAAATAAAATTTTTAAAAATTGAATTTTACAAAGATTATCAAATTAGAATAATACACTTGTTAATATGGAAGCCCATTTCAATGTAATAAATTTTTAAGTTTTAATATTTTGAAATTTGAAATATGAAAAAGAAATAACGAAGAGTTATTTGGATATTTGGAGAGTTGTATTTGTCGCACCTGAAAAGTTAAAAAGCATTGAGCACATAGTGACTTGACAAGCCATAAATAAAAAGGGCAGCCAACACTTGCACTAAGAAATTAAGAGCCTACATTAATGATCCCTCAAAAATGCCATGGAGGGAGTGAAGTTGGATACGATATGCTGTGTCAAAAAATTTTGAGCATGAAACAAATTGCATCAGATAATGCAACCTGGATTATCCGACTTGCATCAACTCTCTTTGGTAAGCATCCTACTCTAATTGAAAGTTCGATGTTGTTAAAAGCGGATATCCGTTGCTCATACCAGTTGGACTCGTTTTGTTTAGATTTTAGTAATTAATGTTGAAAAAATTAATTTTAAGATATTTGATTTTAAAAGAATTTATTTATTTTTGAAAATAATATAAAGAACTAATGTGAGACAAAAACAAATAAAAGCTAATATTTTTCACTTTTATTAAAATTACTTTTATCCAAAGTGAGACACTTTTTCTAAAAGTAAAAAACAAAATAAACAAGTATCATTTTGTTATTGGATATAAAATATATTCAAGGGAAGGTGTGGATATACTTTCTCTATTTTAAAAAAAAATTTCACCTTTAAATTTTTTTTTCATAAATAAGTATCAATTAAAAAATTAATTAATATTAATTATATTTTTTAATGTACCCTTATTAAGTGTTCATTTTGATAGTACAATTTATTTTTTCCAGGAAACCCCCAAGTTATTCATTGACAAGTGAAAAGTGTCAAGTTGATCCTTGACAATGACATTTTTCGAACAACTGTTAGTCCCTAAATGGAAACCGTGATAGAGCTCTTACGTGGCAAGTTGATGGAGCTTTTAAGTATATAGTGTTCATCTTCCTCATTCATGAAAGTCTGAAACCCTAAAAACCTCATCTCTATTCCCATTGACTTCTTCTCATTCATCTGCATTATAGATCCCAAACATTTTGTGAATCAGTTGGAAAAAATGAGTGGGAGTGGGTCACGTTTTGTCAATCAAAGAGGACAGAGGATGGGAGATGGTGGTTGGACTGAGAGTGCATCTAGTGGTAGCATTTCTTAAGGTCGATGCAATGGCGTGACATGCCAATGTGGGAGGAATGCAATGGTGTATATCTCAAAGACTCAAAAGAATCCAAACAGGCCATTTCTAGGATGCTCATATTCCAGAGTTAATGAGTTTTCAAAATTTTTCACTCCTACCTTACATTTCTGTTATACTTAAGGTTGACTACAATGACCATGTCTAATTTTTGCAGGAGAATCAGCCTTATTGTAGCTTCTTTGTGTGGCTGGATGAATTTGAAGGGGACAAGTTCAATGACCTAGAAAAGAAGATGACCACTTAGTTTGCTAAGCTAAAGAAGATGATTTGGGTTTTACTAATTTGTTTTGGTCGTTTGTTGTTATGTTGATTAGAATGATTGGATATTTGTACACTTTCAAGTAACATATGGTGTCTTCAATATGAGTTTGGTAGGATGGAGAAGTTGATTAGGGTTGTAGAGAGTTTTTTAGGCCTATAGGAGGTTAGGGGTGGAATTATCAATCTATTGTACTGGTTATTTGGAAGCCACCACTTTCATTGTAATTTTGGATGGAGATTTGAATGGAGATATAACTTTGCTGAATTTACTTGCTATTAATTTTAAGCTTTCTGAACCTAATGTATGAATTAAAAATTGAGACTTAACTCATATATAATACAATATTTCATATCTAAAACTTGATAAAACTCAACTCATGGAGCCTCAGCAATGCAATAAGGAGTGAAGTAGAAATTTCATCACTTGTCATTAATAATTCATATGATCATATATAATGTAGTTACAACCAGTATAAACCAACTGGCTACAAAAGATGACCATAGGTTTGATAAACATGTTCTTATATCAACCAAGAGGTTACAACAAATTGGGAATCTAATCCACAAACACAATGAATTTAAATTAACAAAATAACCATTACATATGTCAAAGATGCTAAACACCACAATGACCAAAAAAGAGCAAAAAATACTTATTGAAGTTGCTCATTTCTTAGGTGCATGATTTCAGTGAAAGCCCGGAGTTGGCATGAATTTGAGGAACCTTGACCTTGTCCTATGCTTGTTGGGGCAAGTTCTTTAGACTCCTTAAATTGAACTAGTAGTTGGATTGTTAGGGGAAGGCTTCTTCTTCCTGGCATATCGCAGCCTAATAGACAAACAATAACAGCTTCAGTCAATTTAAAAGGAGGTATAATGAAGTTGAAATGAATAAATGCAAGACGATGGAGGCTTCCTGTTGATGGAGGCCTAGCTGGTGGAGGCCTAATGAGTGGTAGTCTCATTATTGGTCCCATAACAGATGGTGGAGCTTGATAAGTGGGCCTTTGTTGTGGTGGCATCTTGGGTGGCCTGCTTAGGGTGGCCTAATTACAAGGGGTAAGACATAGTCATCAGGTTGTGAAATTAGGCCTGGATATGTCATTTGGATTCCAGATTGAGTTTGAACTTGGGCAATGGGTGGGCCTACATGTTGGGTTTACACAACACATTTGGCCTAAATTGTTAGTATTGAACACATGAAAAGCAAACAATAAAAGAAATCATGTGGGGTGCTATTAATCACCTCAATTGTCTTCTCTATTCTCTTTCTTTTGGGCCTACTTGGGCCATTATCATGTGGGGCACCAGGAAGTGGAGCTTTAGTATTTGGGGCTTCAGCACCTTATTGGATCTACAAACAAACATAAAATACTGACATTGTATTCATAAATTGGGAAATTACATAATTTGTACTTGGAGTCATCCTCTGGCTAAGGATGTGATTGTGTTTGGGGATTTCAGTTTGATCTTCACATTTTTTCTTCCTTTTGGGCCATCTTGGTTTTGCATTAGGCAAAAATGGTCCCTTGCAAGTTTTGGGGTAATGTCCTTTTCCCATAACATGTAACCTCATAAGTCCTCTTTAACTTGTGGCTACTCCCAAAAGGTACATTTTCTCTAGCCTCTTTTTTCCTATGCTTTTTTGGCCGACCAATTGGTCTCTTTATCTTTGGTGGAATAGGATGGAGACTTTCAGTATGGCCAGGATTGCTGTCCATTAATTGGTTGTATGTGGTGGTCATAAGTTGCCCTGAATGCCTCCATTGTTAGCCAGTGATGTACAAAGTCTTCAAGGGGCTGATTCTTGTGTGCCATTACAATAATGGCATGTTGACAAGGGAGTCTTGTCAATTGCCAGAAGTTGCATGAACAATATTTGAGGGTCAAATCCACCTTGACTTTGTTCCCATATCTAGATACCTCATATATTGCTCCATCCTTATCCCTTGACCACTAAAGGGTCCATTTGTTGCTAGCTTCCTTCAACTTCTCCAATCTTTGCATCTACAAGAGCTAGCTTGCCAAGGTAGTTCTCCAAAGCTTTCTTGTGTCCAGCATGTTTCCTCATTATGTAGCACCTTAACTCCTCACACGTGGTCAATATAGGCTTGTTCCTATACTTTAGAATCTTTGCATTCCATACTTCACAGTTGTTGTTGATGATGCTATCAACTTTGGGCCAAGGACTATAATAGGCTTTCACCCATGCTCTAGGGTCAAGCTTATGCAAATACTCCCATGCATTAACATTTAGTCTTTCAGCTTCTCCATATTTGCCTTGAACTCATGTTCAGTCAATGACTTGGCATATGCCCAAACAATTCCTCTTGTCTCTTTATTCTTCTATCTATTGATAAAGTTTTTCCATATATGCATAACAGTTTTATGAATTGCCCTAGGCATGACCTCTTGTAAAGCTAGGAGCAAACCCTCACATGCAACACAAAATACCACTGCATTAGCAGGACCAATGTGTCCCTCGATATGTAAATTGTCAGGGATTAATATGAGTTATTTTTCAATTGTTAAGGACTAATATGAGTTAGTTTTCAATTGAAGGGACTAATGTGGTGAAAAGCATATCAGAAAAGAAGGCCACAAATTTATCAGAAAAGCATACCTTTTGTTAATCAGAGACAAAGTTCCACCTATGCCTTTGGAAGTCACCCAAGTCTTCATGTAGGAGAGTTAGGAACCATTTCCAATTATCCTTTGTTTCACTTCAACCACTCATATGCAATCACATAAAAGTGATTATTAGCATCTTGGCCAATTGTAGATAGCAATTGACCTCTATAATAGCCTTCAAGAAGCAACCATCCAGGCCAATGAATGGTCTCCAGCCAGCTTTAAACCTTTTCTTGCATGCTTCCAAACATATGTACATTCTTTGGAATTAGGGTCACCTTTCAGGATGGGAATCACTTCCACCTTGGTCATGCTACCAGGGTTACTTTTCAAAGCTCATGTAAAAAATCTCATAGCCTAGCATATTGTTCCTTTTCAATCCCTTTAACCAATTCTCTTGCTTTTTTCAGTGCCCTGTAAATTTTCTTATCATTACAGTGGACATTATAGTCCTCCTTCATGTAGTCAAAAGCCTCAGCATGCCTCAAACCAGGATGGGTCCTAAGTCTCTTAACAAGTTTCTTAATCACCCAATTCCTCAACGTTTCTAATTTGAAATCCCCTAGAACAAGTGTAATTTTTTATATAACTCTTCACTTGGAAAGTTTTTGATTTGGAGTTCCACCCAGTATATCATCCAATTACAACTAGCAGAGCACATTGCCCTTGCCCTCAATTTATCATTTTTCTTCCATGTAAACATCCTACCTAAGTAGATATTGAAATCTGTCAGCATTCTGAACCTCAAGATTGACAAATTCCATTCCATTTTCAAATTGAATATGACCATACACTGCACCCTCATTGAACTTTGGGTAGCAGGAAGAGTACCTTCATCATTGAAGGTAAAGGAGAGTGAGGATCGTCAAACACATAGACATACTCCAAATCACTCTCAACAATAGGTTCTTCATCCTCACTAAGGTCCTTTATTTGTAGCACCTTCTTTGGATTTCCCTTCATAGTCCTCACAACTTTTTTCTTCTTAGCAACCTTCCCTTTCCCCTCAGCCTCCCTTTCCCTTCTCAACAGACTTCCCTTTCCCTTTCTCTTCAACCTTCTTTCCTTAGCTTTCCTTCCAGGATCGCTCTCAACTTCATCACCTAAATTCAGTCTAACCTTGAACCTTTCTCTCTAGGATCTGGCTTATAAAGTGCATCCTCTGCACTTTCATAATCATAAAGCTGTCATCACTACTCTCATCAATGCCCTCATAACTACTTTCATCGCTACCTTCAACACTACTCTCATTACTACCAACAGGTTCTTCCACACCAACCCCTTTTTAACTTCTTCGTTGTCCCCTTTTCCATCCTGCACATTCACTTCATTATCTTCATTATCATCATCTAGGTCATGAACATCAACCCTACTTGGCGCTTCCACTTCATTGATTTGAACTATATCCATCACACTAATGGGGTGTTCAAAGTACAAGTAGGCGTCTTATTCCTTAGCTTCTAAAACAGCTTACATCAAGAATATCAGCATCCTCATTTAAAGGCCTTAGACCTATGTCAAGGTCTTTACTACCAGGCTTTAACCACCAGGACGGCCTTATACGTTGCATATCCTAAGTCTTTGAACAATGCTTGTATATCAAACAAATTCATCAAGTCTACATTAATCTTAAGCAAATGATGCACCAATCCATCAACATACTCTAAAACATTATTACTGTTTCTTTTAAAGCAACCCCGTGGTGAAGACTAGCCTAATATACTAGCTCATATGCAAAAGACATATAAAATTCATAAAACACTCTTTGAATGCTATACCTACCTTACATGGACCACAAAAATATTACAAGGACCACACCACCTTATTTTATATGGGCACAACACACATACACATTCACAGAAGAAGCCAAAAGAGAGCTTTTGGGACCACAGAGGAAGAATATTTTGAAGAAATTGAAAGGCCAACTTACAGTGTCACAGGAATCTTCAACCATGTTACACAGGAAATTACTTTACTGATATTCACCCACGATCACCACGTCATTCATGGTTTAGGGAAATCAACGATGAAAATGTGAGGTGAGGGATGAGAAGTTAAAAGAGATGAAGTTTTGAGTCTGTGAAACTAACAATTCTTGCATTTACGAATGAGAGGGATATAAATGTTAGGGTTTACGATGGATAATTGGGGGTGGGTGATTAGGGTAATTAGGGTTTACTTTTTGATTGGGGAAGTAATTGGGTTAATTTGTGTGATTCAGGTTCTAATTAGGTTTGTAATTAGGATTGTAAATAGTTTGATTTGTTTAATTTCACTTGGGCATAAATTGGGCATCATGAAAATGACACCGTATGGCTTAAATTGGGCCTAAGTTGTCTACTACACAAAACAATGTCGTTTAGAAGAGTGTTACTTGCTACATCATCAACCCAATCACTATTCCAATGTGCCACGTAAGGCAGAGATCATGGTTTCCGTTTAGGACTAATGGTTGTCTAAAAATAATATTGTCAATGAACCAACTTGACACTTTTCACTTGTTAAGGGTAAACTCTTCGACGCTAAATTAAGGTTAAGAAGTTTTTCTTCTTTTTCTAATTTTCTAGAAATTAAACATTACATTTTTACTTTTTCTCTTCTATTTTGCTAAATAGCTCATTACTTTTCAAAAACTATTCTAAGTGTTTTTTATTGAGAAATTAAAATATATAGTTTCTTAAAATGCTATCTAAAAATATTAAAAACAATCGCTTTTATTATAATATATTTAAATATAAAATAATTTATGTATAAGTTATTTTTTAAAAAATACTTTTATATAAGTACTTAAATAAACTCTTTCTAATCTAAATAATGAAGGAGAGAGGCTGATTGAAAAGAATATTGGTAGATAATTAAAAAAAGAGAGATAATAATAAAAATAATTTAATAAAATACATTTAAATTTTTCTAAAATTGAGACTTTCTAATGCAAACACATTTGAAATTGGTTAAAAACAAACGGAGTAAACAAGGAATTTCTCGTAATGCATTACCGTGAAGTGACAATTAGAACCTTCCCAAATTCGAGTTCCAAGAAAATGAAAACACGTTCAGCGGATAGTATTCTTGGGCTGCAGCCCCTTATTACAACCTATTTGATATGCGTCTTTTGGGCTTTCATCTTAGCTTCTAATCTTCTAAATAAGCATATATATCTGTTACTCTTCATTTTAATGTTTTTCTGTTTCTTGACTCAGACTTTGCCTATATTTAAAATTAGAGTTTAGGTCCTTTAAAATGAAATCCTTACTTTAAAGAATAAAATTATGAGTTTTACTTTGACATTAATAGAGTGAAAAGAGATCCACTTCTAATTTTATTAATCTAAAAATAAAATCTCCTTCCTTTACTTTTAAAAATAAGATCTTTTATAGTATCTAAATCCCTAAAATTGATAATGGTATTACCATGTCCTTATTGACTGTGACATGAATCTCTCTATTTTGGATGAGTGGAACTCATGGTGGGTTATATCGTGCCAGTGAATTTGTGTTTGGCTTGGTGCCCAAGTTTTGCTGTCCAAATGAGGAGATATCACGTGGCTACATAATTCATTGACTGCAACTTTTGTGCTGTTGAGTTGGCAGCTTATTAAGATGATGGCCACATATTAGGTTAGTTCTAATTTCTATGTTAGATTAGATTAAGGGCGAAAATACATATGTACACTTCCCACAAGAAAGAACACTGATCTTCTGTTCTCAGTTCCCGCAAGATAGTCAGGTTTGTTCGGGTTGTCTAGTCCTTTCAATATTTTATTTTACTTTTTAATTCTTGTTTGAGAATCGAGACTTTCCTTTTTAATTCTTGACCTTTGTTCTCACAAATTCTTGCTTCATTTTATTTTAAAAGCAAGCTCTTTATCTATTTTTTCAAACCCACCATCCTTTGTCTCATCTCATCATTCTAACCATTTTTTTTTTGAAATAAAAACAATCATCTTCTTATGCCAGCCACCACCCTCGTCTACTTTTTTTTCTCAATGAAAAAACAACAGTGTCATCACAATAGCCATTGTCTCCTTCGACACAATCACCCACCAGCCCAGAACTCTTTCAACCACCATCTTCAATCCACCCTCACCACCACATCCACCATATCCATAAGATCATCAATAACATTAAAAAAAATTGCATGATGCGCAATAGACAGTCATGATTTTCAAAGAACGTAATATAGCCACAAACCAATATTGGACCCTCGTTTAGAGCTTCAAGCATGAAACTTGGCTACTGCCCCCCGTTTAGATATGGGGTATTTTTGTAATTCGACTGAATGTTAACACACGTTTAATCATGGCAACCTAAGCAACTAATATGGTCAAATCCTACACCTCAACTTTTGACCCGTTATTAAAAAGCTCTACAGATATCATCTTTAAAATAGTTCGCCAGGATAGGCGTGGGAGAATATATTTATAATTAGAAATTAATTAAAACTAATTAAAATTAGTTTAGTTTATTAAATATTAGTTAATTTATTTATTAGTCGATATAAAGAAGCATTTCATTATATTATCTCGCTTTTTCAGTAAACTTTCTATTTTTAATCTTCTCTTAGTTATTGTTGTCCCTGCTCTCATTAGTATGAAATTCATCACACTATCAGAGATACTTCATCATGAAGTATTCTTAGCTGTTTCGCTTTTTAGTTCCAATTGAACTCAACTTTTTCTTCCCTTTTATTGCCTTTTCCTCACACTTTCTTTTCGTCCAAACACTTTCTTTTTCAGAAATTCATCACACATTCTCTCATTTTTCTTCATCAATTACTGTCTCTGTTCTCCCAAAACCTCTCATTCCTCCAATTCCTAGATTCCTAAACATTTTCAGACCTGCTTCTTTTTTCACTTTCAGATCTTTGTTCCGTTTTTGTTTTTTTTTTCGATCTTTGTTTCTGGTATAATCTTTGGCGAGGTTTGCACTTAAGTGCCATTATCTTAGGTACCCGAGTATTCTGATGTTGACAGCACTTTGTTTTTTATGAATTATTTTGCTTTCTACCACTTTTCATGTTTCTTCATTCGGTGTTCAAGCTCTCTATGAATTTTCATGCCCAAAATCCTCATCTTTATTTAGTGTTTATCAATTTTCATTCTTTGTACTATGACGTCGTTTAATTCATATATCATTTAGTGGTATAAGACTTAGTTGTTGTTCTAGTATATCATATTCAGTCGATTTTAGTTTTTTTTTTCTGCTCATTTTTTCAGTCGTGGTGTGGAATGGAGGATCAAAAAACTAGGGATGGGAGGTTGAGAAGTTCACATGGACCGTTAAGGACTTGTCTAAATTGAACAGAAGGAAGATTTACTCTGAGAAATTCTTCATTGGTGGCCATCCATGGTACTTGAATTTGTTGTAATTCACTATATATGTATGTGTTTAGTGATTATTGACATGATTTTCGCTAGTGTGTGTTCTTTTAACATGTTTTGGATTTTGCTTGTAGGCGAATTCTTATGTTTCCAAAAGGGAACAAGAAGGCGGATTTCTTGTCAGTTTATTTGGATGTTGGGGATTCTGATAATTTACCTTATGGATGGAGCAGATTTGCTGAATTCAAGTTGGTTCTAATTAATCAGGTCGATGGTAAAAAAACAATAACAGAAGGTATCTTCCATACTTCCTTCTCCGCTGCCCTTATTTGTTTTCCTTGTCAATTGGCTTTATATAGTATGTTGATCATGAATGAAATGTGTGTTTCTTAGCAATTTCGATGTGGAGGCTTTGCCTTGGTTGTTTTTGCATTTTTTTTTGGCAGATGAACCATATATGCAAGTTTAACTACTGATGGCATCTTTTGCCATTTATGATGCTTTTTCTAGTCCTTAATTTTGTGGATAACCTCTTTCCTGCTGATATTGGTGCGGTTAGTTTAAAGAACCATTTACTTTGCTCTTTTAATAGTTTGTGGTGTGAAAATCGTAAATGCTTCAAATATATATGATAGCTTTTTCTTTTTTTTCGTGTATCAAATACTGGGGCGCATGTATGACTCTCCTTCGCTTATACGGAAGATGAAAACTAAGACTTTATCCATTTTTGATTAAGTACATAATGGACATTAATAGTTTTGACAATATCAGATTCAAAATTTATCAGTTAAAAATGCTTTTCAGTAAGGGAAATCAGGTCAAAGTTTTCTTCTTGAAACCATTTGTTGTGCTTTTATAACACGTAAAACGGAAATTAAATTTCAAACTCCCTCTTCTTTTCACTACTTAACTTGAGCTTCCATTTCTACTTCTTCAAATTTATCGTCACTGATAATGTAGCAATGAGCACATGCGTCACATATCTATGAATATGCATTTTCTTCTGGTGATTCTGATTATATTCATTATTTTCAAAAAGGTTTGTTAGAAATATGCTGATCAAAATCATTTGGTTTAGAGTTAGATATATTAACATGATAACATTACTAGATTCTAATTGTTTGAGTAAAGCTTCCACTAAAACTTAGAACCCTCCAATCGTACTATTCGTTCCATGTAATCTACAACATTAACATCGTGTTATGTTCTTCTTGGAGGCCTAATATGATACTTAATTCATGAGGTACTTTTTCCACTGGATATGGTATTCTTTTGGTATGAACTCTCATGGCTTGGGTTGTAAAACACGTTGACTGAAAGTATACTTGTAATTCAATTCTTTATCCATTTGATAACGTTGCCGTTTCATTTTTCATCCAAAACAATTGACTCTTGCTATATATGAATTTGCCAGAAGCTCAGCACACGTTCAATGCCAGTGAGAATGACTGGGGCTTCACATCTTTTGTACCTTTAGATGAGTTTTATGATCCTAACAATGGGTTTATTGTGAATGATACTTGTATAATTGAAGCCAAGATCTCTGTCACCAACTCTGAACTTGAGAGTAAGGTTGATCAAGTTGTTTCACCAGTTTCTGCACGTGTTCCTTCTAAGCCTAGGGAATGCACTGATAATGCTTTACCTATGGAAATTTCCTCTGACCCAATTGGTGAGCTCATGGATTTCAGGGATTTAGGGAAAATAGAAAAAGCTTTTGTTCCACTGCTAGAGGAAGTATGTTCATGGCATCCATCGCTTATCAAATGCCAGCAGAAGAGAAGTCGTAGGTTCACTGAATGGGCATTCACTGCTTTGGGTCAAGTGCTGCACTTCCTTAAGACTAAGAAGGTGAAAGACATGAATGATGATGCATGTAGCCATCTCGAAATCTTGTGGGAGGAATTGGAGACATTTAGATTCGATTTAACTTGGCTCAAGCCCTATGTTCAATCTGCATTAGGCATGAAAAATTATATGGAGAAAGCAGTGCATGTGAAAAGCATGAAGGAGAATGTGGCTGCTCTAGAGATTGAAATGAAGAGGCTGAAGGCAAAGCTGGCTGCTGCAGAGGTTGATCTTGAAATAGGAAGAATGCAATTGGTGAAAGCAGAAGAAGGCTTTGAAGAGAGGGATTTGGATGCTGAACTGGGTTATGGACCATAGACTCAATGGAAAATTCAGTGTAAACAGTCCTTAACAAACCAGTGAATTCTGTGTGTATATCGAATATCAATTAAGACCTGAGTGATTTTTTTGACTAGAACTATTTATTTGTCTTAAATTGCATGTGGCTAATACTTTTATTGATGCGTCGCAGCTTGTACCTTAAATAGCCTCCACTACCGAACTTACTTATAAGGTGTATACACACGCGTTTGTGAAATATAAACTACATGGACTATGCAAAACATAGTTTTGATAAAATATGTGTATGTTTGGTTCAAAGTAAAAAGATTTTCTTCTGTTAGAATCCTGTTTTAAGAACATCAATTATGTGAGTCATATTTCAAATAAAAGTACCAAAACGTGAAATGCCTTTAATCCAACATTTTTACTAACGAAATAATTTTTGACAAAATCTGAATAGTCCCTACACGATATTCAAATTTTTGGTAACATTTCCTATTAAAAAGTGTTGTTAAAATTGTTTAATAACATTTTAACAACACTTAAAAAGTGTTACAAAAAATATTAAAAATTTTAAAAATTTTAAAATTCTTTATTAACACTTTTTTCAAGTGTATCATATAGTTTATGCTGCTAAAATTAATATATGAATTAATAACATTTTTCAAGTGCTAGTAAAACCCAATTATCTTGTAAAATGAGTCAAGAACAAGTTTACAGAGCTAAATGAAAAAGTATAAAATGCAAAATTATGAATAAGAAAAGTATTTCACCTTAAAGTTTGAGTAGTGTTACATGTACAATAAAGTTATACAACAATATCATAACAATAATCACAAGTCTTTTAGTGAGAGTAAATATTAATACACTACAATATAAAATAAGATTGTGAATGTTGTTATAACATTATTCTACAACAAGTTGTACACCAATCATTATTCTAAAGTTTTGACATTCATGCAATAAGAAGGCTGTCAATAAAACCCAAAACCATGCATGGCTGGATACTAAACCAAACATGTTAAACACAGTTCACGTATGTCAACCAGATTAAAAGCTTTTGAAATAACCCATAAAAGAAAAAAAGACTGGAAGAGTATTCCCCTTCCCCAATTAACAACTAGAACCTAGTACAACCTAGTAAATTATAGCAGAAGTCTAACAACATCTTAAATACTCCATAACCTAGTTCATCTTCCAAATCTCTCTTAACAACGCCTTCTTCCGCTTTCACCAATTCCCTTTTTGCTATTTCAAGATCTGCCTCTGCATCAGCTATATTTTCTTTCAGTCTCTTAATCTCTCTCTTTCGATCAACCACATTACCCCTCAGCTTTTTCACTTGCTCTGCTCTCTCCATATAGTTTTTCATACCCAAGACAGATTGAACATGGGGCTCCAGCCAAGCCAAGTCATCAAATTTAAATGTCTCAAGTTCCTCCCATAATGCTTCAAGTTCCTTGCATGCATCATCATTCATATCTTTCACCTTTTTAGCCTTGAGAAAATGTAGTACTCTTCCCAAAGCTGTGAATGACCATTCAGTAAATCTATGACTCCAATTTCTCTTCCGTTGGCATTCAATAAGAGTTGGATGCTTTGAACATACTTCCTCCAATAGTTGAACAAAGTCCTTTTGTATTTTGCATATGCCTTTAAAATCCATTAACTCACCAGATGAAGTTGAGGACATCACTGTAGGTGGATGATTGCCATGTCCTGAATTCTCGACAGAAACCTCAGCAACAATTTTGCAAGTGTCGTTCACAAGAAACCCATTGGCAGGGTCACGAAATTTAACTGAACTAATTAATGAACGATTTGAAACCGTACAAATGAACTCTTGCGCTGAACTGATCCTTACTCCCTGGCAAAATCATATACTACAATGAAATTGTGTGATTATCAAATGATAGAATCATAGAATTACAAACATCACACTTAGCCATGGCTATGATTTAAAATTATGGTTTGCAAATGCAATTGCGACTGCTCTGCAACCATATGATAGCTGCAATTGCAACACAACAACAATTTAAAACCATGGACACAGTAGTCTTTGCAAATGATACATTAGTACTGTTGGACACATACAGGATATTTCTTGTGTCCGGTTTCCTTAGTAACAATCATTCATCAACCGAAAATTGTTCAAAACTCAACCAAAAGCAATGCCTCAGCATACATGAGAATGCTAAGAAATATAAGTCTCATTAAGAAACCAAATGAAATTGGTAAACTAGGTGAAGAACTACAAAAAAAAAAAAAAAAATCTACAAATAAAAAAAGTCATGTTATTTATAGTCATTGTGAGTGGGACACTGAATCACTTATACCTCATCTATTATTGTTGGCAATCGCATTTAAATAAGGCCCACATCCTAATTCAATGATAGATAAGATGTGGTTAATGCCTCACTAACACCATCAATACAAATAATATATTTCACAAAAAAAAAAAAAAGAGAGAAAATTGAAGCATTCGAATACTTAGCAAGTACCACATGTTACTGCTACTGTGCCGTCGACCTGATTAACTAGAAGGAACTTGAAGTTTGCAGATATACTCCAGCCAATAGGAAAATTGGCAGTATTCCCAACAGCCAAATAAATTGACAAGCCCTCTCCGCCGTTAGTTGCTTTTGGACGTATGAGAATTATCCGCCTAGTAGAAATTATCCAAAGCACATTAATTAAAAACACAAATAAATCGTGTAAAAAAGCATGCAACAATATGCTTATTATTAGATAGATAGTAATGCAAACATATATGAGTTTATTTGTTGCAGGTACCATGGATGGCTGCCAGTGAAGAATGTCTCCGAGTAGAGGAACACGCAGTTCAACATGGAGAAGTTTTCAATGGTCCATGTGCACTTCACTATTGTTTCAAGCCTTCCTTCTAGATCCTCCATTTCCTGAACCCGCCCACGGCAACTCCTTTATTTACAAAATTATCACTTAAAGTCCCTTATGATTCACTAAAACTAATGACATTGGACTTTGATGCGGTTCCTGTTTTGTTAATTAAAATAACACATAAAATACGTATAATTATTAGTAATATGATTATAATATTTTGACAAGACTTAATATATAAATTAACTAAAATACTATTTTTATTATTAGTTAGATATATAAGCTTCATTCTCACATTTATTATAAAAAAAAGAACATTTCTTATTAACTGTTAGATTGAAAAGTTAACAATGATTGACATATCCTTTTTTGGTAAAAGGTGAGAGTACTTTTAGTTCTTAAGAACTAATCTTTTCTCTTCGCAATATTAGTAAGAGACAAATTTTAAGTTGAAATAATAATCGATAGACTTTTAAATTTCCATGCCAAACTCTTGATTAAGAAAATATACAATGTCCTGAAAATAAAAATATTGCTTTATTAGGCGAATCAGGGAAATTAATCTTTGTGAGTAGTTTTTATAGGACAAAGCTTTGTGAAACGGATACATTTTGAGAAGCCCCAATAGAAAGTTCTTGCTAATAAAATTTATTCTCACAAATGTTAAGAAAACATATTTTGCTTGATTTCATAATCGGATATTATAATACTTAGTATACAGCATTTTAGCCATACATTTATATCGTTTGTTTCGTTTATAGATAATGCCTTTTTTATTCAAAATAGGAGAGGAAATATTGTCACATTTAAGAGTTAATTTGGAGATGCAATGGAGCAAGTCAGCAAAATCTAAAAACCTGAGTCAACTATATATTTGATTTAGCTTTTGTTCCCAAAACCGTAGTTTGGTCAAAGTTACAAGAGACATGACAAACCTGCTTCCATTAAGTCAATATCCCTCACAGAACCTACATAATAACAGAAGTATATACAACGTATTAAGATATTCCATATCCTAATTCATCATCCAAATCTCTCTTTACAAAACTTTCTTGCGCATTCACCAATTCCCTTGTTGCTATTTCAAGATTTCCCTCTGCAGCAGTCAACTTTGCTTTCAAGCTGTTAATCTCTTCTTCTAGATCAACCACATTACCCTTCAACTTTTTCACCTTCTCTGCTCTCTCCATATAGCCTTTCACATCTAAGGCAGATTGAACATGAGGCTCCAACCAAGCCAAATCATCAAATCTAACAGTCCCAAGTTCCCCCACAAATTTTGAAGCTCCTTACACCCATCCTTATCCATGTCCACTTTTTTTGGTCTTGAGAAAATGCAGCACTCTTCCTAAAGCTGTGAATGACCATTCAATGAACCTTTGTCTCCATTTTCTCTTTCTTTGGCTTTCAATAAGGGTAGGATGCTTTGAACACACCTGTTCCAATAGCTGAACAAAGTCTTTTTCCATTTTGCCTAGACCCTTGAAATCAATTAACTCACCATTTGAGGATGTGAGCATTTGCTTAAGTGAGTGATTACCAATAGTATCTTCATGTCCTGAATTCTCGACAGAAACCTCGGCAACAATGACGCATGTGTCATTCACAAGAAACCCATTACTAGAGTCACGAAGTTTAACTGAAGAAGTGACTGGGAAGCCAACGACATAAAAAAGCCTAGTTTCACAGAATCAACATTTAGTCTCTGGCAATCACGTATCAAAAGTCAAATGCTACTGATGAAAAATGAAATTATATAATTATCAAATGTACACGGGATTAAATTCACACTCAGTTACTTTGCAATTATAGTTTTGCAGATGATACATAACTAAGGCTGGGTTTGATATTACTGTGGCTCTCAGAAAACTACTCTCAAAAGGCTACCCTGAAAAGGTCATAATATAAACACCCTAGCTTTTTGGTTTAATAAAAAGAAAAAATTCACTTCTGCTTTTCACAAGCCAGAGCAACCCTAGCACTCCTCCAAAGAGAGGATCACCAAATCCACCCTAAAAGCACTACTGGAGAAGGATATTTTTGGAGTCCAACATCCTTCATGACATGATTCGTTTTCCCAAAATGTAAAACTCAACCAAAGCAAATATTAAAAAACAGAAATAGCTAAAGAGAAATACTTGCATGATCTTGGAGCACTGGCAAAACATGTTTCATACTTAATAACACAATTACATACTGTTAATATCCAATCTTACATTTCACCATGAAAGTTAAAAATGAATCTTAACTAAAATGACATTCTATGGGCTGCAAATATTTATCATTGCTAAGATATGCAAGTTCCATTAATAATTTATAAATAAGATGGGCCAAACAATTCAGAAAAAAAAAGTAAAAAGAACATTGTCAGAATGAAAAAAGAATATAATTTGGATATATCATTAAAAAATAAAATTACATTATTATCCAATCTTGCATTCAAGAGAACCTCAGAAATTAGTAAGGATTAGGAGTGTGAAGTTAACTCTGTTACTTTTTGACATTTTGCCATACACCTGATTAGTTAGATATAACTTGAAGTTTGCATATCTGCTCCAGCCAACAGGAAAATTAGCTGTATCCCCAGCGTCCAAATAAATTGATGTTACAGAGCCTATCCTAATAGCCAATCCAAAGCAGATTAAAAACACAAATTAAAATCTTGTCAAAGAGCATGCTTAATTAATTAATAAAGAGTAACTACAAAATAATGAGTTCATTTAATTGCAAGTACCATGGATGGCAGCCAGTGAAGAAGGTGTCAGAGTACAGCTTCTCGCAATTCAGCTTAGAGAAGTCAGAAGTTGTTTATGGTCCATGTGAATTTCACTGTTGTTTCAATCCTTCCATGTCGATCCTCCATTTCTTGCCCCCTGCTACCAACTCCTTTGCGTTTGTAGTACTGGACAAAAAAAGAGAAGTGAAAAGTACTACTTTCTTTCAAATGTAGAGCAGAACAGAAGTATAAACTTGTTTCATTCGCTGCAAAAATACGTTTGGCAATTTTAGACACAATTACAGCCACATAATTTATCTTCTAGTTGACTTTTATTGTGGACATATCAGTAAAACAAGCAAAAAGATATTTTAACCATCACGTGACTAGCATATGATAAGTCTTCCGGGCCTCCTCCAGTAAAAGTGGAAAGAGTTGTGGTGAAATAAGTATTAATACGTTTTTATTTATTATTAGATAATTATGTAATTTAAATTAATTGAGATTTATATATTTAAGAATAGGTTGGAATATATTGACATAATATTTTATAAAATAATATGATACAAATAACAATTCTCATGTGTAAAACACCACAATTCACACAAAGACTCAGCACGTTATGACGGTATGCATGGAATTTGACCAAAAAATAAAGAAATAAATAAACAATATGCAAAGGACAAGCTGCTTAGCTGAGTAATATAAAAATGTGTAGTATGTAATTGTTATGTAATTTTGCTTTTAAGCTCTTAATCTCTCCCTCTAGATAACCACATTCTTACCCTTCAACTTTTTACCTGCTCTGCTCTCTCCACATGGCAAATTCAACATGGACCACCATAGAATCCTCCTAGCTTTCCATACCTATGGCAGATTGAACATGAGCCTCCAACCAAGCCAAATCACGAAATCTAAAATAGCCGCAAGTTCCTCCCACGAATCTTTAAGCACTCTTCCTAGAGCTGTGAAGGGAGTTGGATTAAATTTTATGTTGACAATGCCTAAAGAAATCTAACTAATCACGCATGACCAATGGAGGTTCCTAGTTGGATTAAAATTAAAAATAATTAGAATATTAAATGTTATGTTTGAGTGCTTTAAAGAATTGCAAAATAAATGAGAAGCAGAAAGAATCAAATGGACGTTCACGGGAAAAAAGATATTTGATAAGTTTTGAAATTTACAATTCAAAGAATATAAATTAGCAAATAAAGAAAAGTCAATTTTAGTTTTTTCTTTTCAATTCTATAAAATTAGATATTGTAAATTTATAATTTCAATTTTATATGTTACTTCTTGAAGATTGAAATTGGAGCATCCAATTCAAATTCCAAGCTACAATGTCATGCTCAATTTTAGATAGCAAACAAGGACGTGAAATTGATGAAGATAAAATTATTTTAATTTAACGCCCAAGTATATACTTGAGAATGAGATGGAATAACGTAATAACTTCTTTAAATTACTTGAGAGATTAATATAAGATAAATCTCATATCCTAATCTAAGATCAAAATACATGAATTTATAATATATAAAAGGAGGATGAGACAAAATGTACTCAAAACAAAAAAGCAAGAAAGATGACAATAAAATTGTTTGTTTGGTTTTTTATGCGGTATTGTTCGCATCCTTTCAGTTTCGTACTTTATGTTATTTTTGCATGCACTTTGTTTTGTTGTTGTTTTGTTTTTTCACATGACTTTGTATATATTTTTTCTGCATTTTCTTAATATAACTCTACATTTCATTCCGTTCTTAGTTGATTGTTTTGAGTCTTATGGAATTATAAAGGAAAAAAATAAATTTATAATAGTAAAATAGAGAGCTAAGATCCATACTTTTTAAGATATTTGATATAAGAAAACATTCGCGTCAAAAATTATGAAAGGTACCCATAGACAAAGGTTTTTTTTTTACCAGATCATCCAACCCCTTAAAGTGCTTGTCCAAAAAAAAAGACTTGGAAAGTAGCCTTCCCCTTCCTCCTCAATCGATTAGAACCAATTATAATCTTCATGTAAAGTAATGAAAAAGGTCTATGCATCACCCGAGGATTCCACATCCCAATTCATCATCATCATCATCCAATTCTCTTCAGACAAAGCCTTCTTGCACTTTAACCAATTCCTTCTTGCTCTTCAAGATTTGCCTCTCCAAGCCATCTTTGCTTTCGGGCTCTTAGCTCTCTCCATCTAGAACAACCACATCCCCTTCAGCCTTTTCACTTGCAATTCTCTCTCCATATAGTTTTTCATACCCAAAGCGATTGAACATGGGACTCTAGCCAAGCCAAATCATCAAATCCAAAAGTCTCAAGTTCTTCCCATAAATTTTGAAGCTCTTTGCATGCATTATCATTCATGTCCTTCACCTTCTTAGTCTTAAGAAAATGCAGCACTCTTCCTAAAGCTGTGATTGACCATTCAATGAACCTTTGGCTCCTATTTCTCTTTCTTTGGCTTTCAATAAGAGTAGGATGCTTTGAACACACTTGCTCCAATAGTTGAACAAAGTCTCTTCCTATTTTGCCTAGACCCTTGAAGTCCATTAACTCACCATCTAAGGATGAGGGTATTTGCTTAGGTGAGTGATTACCAATACTTTCTTCATGTCCTGAATTCTACAGAAGCCTTGGCAAGAATTATGCATGTGTCGTTCACAAGAAACCACTTGCTAGGGTCACGAAATACAATTATGACAGAACGAAGCCAACGTGATAAAAAGGCCTTGCCTCATGCCTGCACAAAATCGATATTGAGTAGGAAAAATCACATGTGAAAACTCAGAAATTAAGTGCTTCTGATGAAAAATTAAATTACATATTTTACAGGATGGATACGGGGGTATAGATCACGGTCGTCGCTTCACAATTATAGCTTGCAGATGATATAGAAACGAACAAAAAGCACAACTAGAGAAGGATATTTCTTGGGTCCAATGTAATGTTATCCATGTCCTTCACAACATGATTCGTCCACCTAAAATGTAAAACTCAAAGAATGCAACGCCTTGATGTATATGAAGAAAAATAGAACTGCTAGAGTGCAAGTTCCATTCATGATTTGAACAAGATGGACAAAAAATAGGGAAAAAAAGGGTTTAATTTTCTTGTAATAACGCATCATGGACAATTGCACGAACATACCATGTCAATGTCATGTCTTGGAATGAAAATTCTTGTATAGACACAAGTATAAGAATTTATTCTTATAAACACTCATAAGAAAATAAATGGAACCCATAAATAAGTGAGCATGTGTCAAATAAAGTTGATGGATCCCAATTTCATTATTAAAGTGTCTAGATATAATATGTTAGACTTGTACACTCATGTTATAAGCTCTCCTTACATTCCTAGTCCTAACATTCCTATTGGATGTACAACCATAAATATGAAACTGAAAATATAATTCGGTTAGATTACAATATTAATTATCCGATCATGCATTTAATGTTATTAACAATATTAAATTTATATAATAAGAATGTAATAAATTAGCAAATTTTTTTTTAATAAAGACATTAAAGCTAGCGATTCTTACTAAAGGAAATAAAGGAGGGAAAAATGAAGTGAAACCAGGACTATCCATTTAAAAATACATAAATTCTTACGTGTCATAAGCATAATTGTATATGGTCCATAGTCACTAATAAAGTAATATTTTAACTAAGATTCAACTTTAAGTTGCACTTTTAGTTGAAATATCATTTATTATTAGATAATCATATTCATATATATATATATATATATATATATATATATATATAGAGGTCCTGGTACTTCTAAAACTAAGGAGGGTGAAAAAGATTACCTTTCTTAGTTTTTGAATTTTGGCTTTTGACCTGATTAATTAGAGACGCTTGATGCTTGGTCTGCTCAGTCGCAGGAAATTAGCGGTATATATCCCAATCATCCAAATAAATTGATGACATTTTGCCTGCACTTAACCTTGTTGCATACATATAAATCAGCCCAAAAGCCAATCCAAAGCAAATTAAGATCTTGTAAAAGAGCATGCTTAATTAATACTTAAAAGAGAGTAACTCCAAAAAGAATATGAGTTCATTGGCAAGTCTACAATAGGGCAATATGAGTTTGGGACCATGTGGTCACTAAATCTCATCCATTAAAATTAAAATCTAGTTGTAGATATAAGTTATAATTAAAATATATATTTATATTTTATCATTTATAAAAAATATTTTTACAGGTGATTTGTCTATTTTGTCCTTTCATCCCTCCTCTCTCCTCACCCCACCAGCCACCCAACCCTCTCTAGAGCTAGAACAACCCAAGTAGTTTCCTCAAGTGACATGTTAATTAGATCTTCATTGCATTGTGCTCCTCCCATCATCAAAGAGCCAATTCTCTAGCATGGTGAGAGGGACTACTTGTTCTTCCTCCAAACTCAGCTTGTTCTTTCACCAACACAGATTGATGAGAGCCACCACCATAAATGAGTTGAATGATAAGCTGAAGCTCATGAAAATCAAATGATGATGCATTCTCATGGTCTGCAAGTTATGTTGCTGTGAACTTGACACTATGGTGGTGATGATGAACAAGAGTGTCATTCTTTCTTATGCCCTTCATCTTCAGATCCAAGCTTGAGCCTTCTTTAGCCTTTTCTTCAAATGGATGTTCCAACCTGGAGGTCCATGAGTTTAGAAGGCAGTTGATGTGTGCCGTTGGTTGTGCAACTGCCAATGCACTTTGTTGGGGAAGGGGCACCTTGTTGGTGAAGGAGACAAAAGTAATTTTATTGCTTATTTGTACTATTATGTTAATTTGGATCACATGGACCATAATTTATTATGCCCCACTCAGAACCCACCTGAGTTCATTTCATTTCATAGCAAATACCAAGGAGTATAACTTCTTCATTCAATTTAGAGAAGTTGTTTATAGTCACGTGAACTTCACTGTTGTTTCAACCTTTCCATGTTGATCCTCCATTTCTTTTCTTGAACCCGCAGACCACTCCAGGTGAGTTCTTATATGTTACTTCTTGAAAATTGAAATTGGAGCATCCAATTCAAATTCCAAGCTACAATGTCATGCTCAATTTTAGAGGGCAAACAAGGACGTGAAATTGATTAAGATAAAATTAGTTTAATTTAACGCCCACGTATATACTTGAGAATGAGATGGAATAATAGCGATAACTTCTTTAAATTACTTGAGAGATTAATACAAGATAAATCTCATATCCTAATCTAAGATCAAAATACATGAATTTATAATATATAAAAGGAGGATGAGACAAAATGTACTTAACACAGGAAAGATGACAATAAAATTGTTTGTTTGGTTTTTTATGCGTATTGTTCGCATCCTTTCATTTTCCTACTTTATGTTATTTTTGCATGTACTTTACTTTTGTTGTTGTTTTGTTTTTTCACATGACTTTGCATTTTTTTCCTGCATTTTCTTAATATAACTCTACATTTCATTCCATTCTTATTTGAATGTTTTGAGTTTTATCCAATTATAAAAGAAAAAATAAATTTATAACAGTAAAATAGAGAGCTAAAATCCACACTTTTTAAGATATTTGATATAAGAAAACATTCGCGTCAAAAATTATGAAAGGTACGCTTAGACAAACTTTTTTTTTTTTAATTTGTTTACCAAATCATTCAACCCATTAAAGTGCTTGTCCAAAAAAAAAGACTTTGGAAGTAGTCTTCCCCTTCGCTCCTCAATCAATTAGAACCAATTATAATCTTCAAGTAAATTAATGAAAAAGGTCTATGCATCACTCAGGGTATTCCACATCCTAATTCATCATCATCATCCAATTCTCTCGGACAAAGCCTTCTTGCACTTTCACCAATTCCCTTCTTGCTCTTTCAAGATTTGCCTCTCTCCGCAGCCATCTTTGCTTCGCTGTTAATCTCTCTCATCTAGAACAACCACATTCCCTTCAACCCTTTCACTTGCAATTCTCTCTCCATATAGTTTTTCATACCCAAATTAAAGCAGATTGAACATGGGGCTCTAGCCAAGCCAAATCATCAAATCCAAAAGTCTCAAGTTCTTCCCATAAATTTTGAAGCTCTTGCGTGCGTCATCATTCATGTCCTTCACCTTCTTAGTCTTAAGAAAATGCAGCACTCTTCCTAGAGCTGTGATTGACCATTCAATGAACCTTTGGCTCCTATTTCTCTTTCTTTGGCTTTCAATAAGAGTAGGATGCTTTGAACACACTTGCTCCAATAGTTGAACAAAGTCTCTTCCTATTTTGCCTAGACCCTTGAAGTCCATTAACTCACCATCTAAGGATGCATGAGGGCATTTGCTTAGGTGAGTAATTACCAATACTTTCTTCCTGAATTCTCGACAGAAACCTTGGTAGCAATTATCCATATGTCGTTCACCAGAAACCCTTGCTAGGGTCACGAAATACAACAGGATGAAAGAACGAGAAGCCAATGTGATAAAAAGGCCTTGCTACATGCCTACACAGAATCGATATTGAGTCTCCAGAAAAATCACATGTGAAAACTCAAAAAGTCAAGTGCTTCTACTGAAAAATTAAATTACATATTTTCCGGATGGATACGGGGCTATAGATTCACGGTCGGTCGCTTCACAATTATAGTTTTGCATATGATATAGAAACAAACAAAAAGCACCACTAGAGAAGGATATTTCTTGGGTCCAATGTAATGTTATCCACGTCCTTCACAACATGATTAGTCCAACTAAAATGTAAAACTCAACGAATGCAACGCCTTGATGTATATGAAGAAAAAAAGAAACTGCTAAGAAGTGCAAGTTCCATTCATGATTTGAACAAGATGGACACAAAATAGGAAAAAAAAGGGGTTTAATTTTCTTGTAATAACGCATCATGGACAATTGCATGAACATACCATGTCAATGTCAGTTTCTTAGATGAAAAATTCTTGTATAGACATAGGTCTAAGAATTTATTTTTAGAAACACTCACAAGAAAATAAATGGAACCCATAAATAAGTGAGTATGTGTTAAACAAAGTTGATGGAACCCAATTTCATTATTAAAGTGTTTAGATATATATATATATATATATATATTACTCTTCATTTTAATGTTTTTCCACTTCTTGATATAGACTTTGCCTATATCTAAAATTGGGATTTAGATCCTAAAGTGAAATCCATTTTAGAGAGTAAAATTAAGAGTTTTATTTTTAGATTAATAGAGTGAAAAAGTATCCACTTCTAATTTTATTAATCTAACGATAAAATCTCCTTACTTACTCTAATAAATAAGATCCTCAATTTTGAGGATCCAAATGCCTAAAATTGGTAATGGTATTACCATGTCCTTATTGATTGTGACATGAATCTCTATTTTGGATGAGTGGAACTCATGGTGGGTTCTACCGTGCCAGTGAATTTGTGTTTGGCTTGGTGCCCCAGTTTTGCTGTCCAAAGGAGGAGATATCACGTGGCTACATAATTCATTGACTACAACTTTTGTGCTGTTGAGTTGGCAGCTTATTAAGATGACAGCCACATATTAGGTTAGTTCTAATTACTATGTTAGATTAGATTAAGGGCGAAAATACATATGTACACTTCCCATAAGAAAGAACACTGATCTTCTGTTCTCAGTTCCCGCAAGATAGTCAGGTTTGTTCGGGTTGTCTAGTCCTTTCAATATTTTATTTTACTTTTTTAATTCTTGTTTGAGAATCGAGACTTTCCTTTTTAATTCTTGACCTTTGTTCTCACAAATTCTTGCTTCATTTTATTTTAAAAGCAAGCTCCTTATCCATTTTTTCAAACCCACCATCCTTTGTCTCATCTCATCATTCTAACCATTTTTTCTTGAAAAAAAAAATCATCTTCTTATGCCAGCCACCACCCTCGTCTACTTTTTTCTCAATGAAAAAACAACAGTGTCATCACAATAGCCATTGTCTCCTTCAACACAATCACCCACCACCCAGAACTCTTTCAACCACCATCTTCAATCCACCCTCACCACCACATCCACCATATCCATAAGATCATCAATAACATTAAAAAAAAAATTGCATGATGCGCAATAGGAGTCATGATTTTCAAAGAACCTGTAATATAGCCACAAACCAATATTGGACCCAATTAAAAGTTTTGCATAGTGATTCAAACGATCTCCACCCAAGTGTAATAGAGCGAAAGATTCAATTTTGCATGAGAAATGATAAATGAACACCACTATACTTATCCTCTGCACTTATATCAAGTTAAAAGTTTTAAAGCAGTATAAAAAATTATAAATTAAGATGTAAAAAATTGTAAACTAATATGTAAAAAGTTTTTTAATATTTTTTATAATTTTTCACAATTTTTTAATCCTGATTTATAACTTTTTCATATTGATTTAAACTTTTAATTTATAATAAATATATGTAAATGTGATGGTGAATATGTTTCACTCCTCATTTTGCATTCCCCGTATTTTCTTCTCTACTCATGGTTCTCACAGCAAGAACAATACAAATAAAAAAAAAATTACAAACATGAAGCAAAAATAGTCCCCATCTGCTGCTCAATGTGTGGAATCTGAGCACACGTGAGTGATTGTGTTGAAGGGCGGGAAAGAGAGCTTCAAGCATGAAACTTAGCTACTGCCCCCTCGTTTAGATATGGGGTATTTTTGTAATTCGACTGAATGTTAACACACGTTTAATCATGGCAACCTAAGCAACTAATATGGTCAAATCCTACACCTCAACTTTTGACCCGTTATTAAAAAGGTCTACAGATATCATCTTTAAAATAGTTCGCCAAGATAGGCGTTGGAGAATATATTTATAATTAAAAATTAATTAAAATTAGTTTAATTTATTAAATATTAATTAATAATTTATTTGTTAGTCTAAATAAAGAAGCATTTCATTATATTACCTCACTTTTTCAGTAAAATTTCTATTTTTAATCTTCTCTTAATTATTGTTGTCCCTGCTCTCATTATTATGAAATTCATCAAACTATCAGAGATACTTCATCATGAAGTATTCTTAGCTGTTTCGCTTTTTAGTTCCAATTGAACTCAACTTTTTCTTCCCTTTTATTGCCTTTTCCTCACACTTTCTTTTCGTCCAAACACTTTCTTTTCCAGAAATTCATCACACATTCTCTCATTTTTCTTCATCAATTACTGTCTCTGTTCTCCCAAAACCTCTCATTCCTCCAATTCCTAGATTCCTAAACATTTACAGACCTGCTTCTTTTTCACTTTCAGATCTTTGTTCCGTTTTTTTTTTTTTTCGATATTTGTTTCTGGTATAATCTTTGGCGAGGTTTGCACTTAAGTGCCATTATACTTAGTACCCGAGTATTTTGATGTTGACAGCACTTTATTTTGTATGAATTATTTTGCTTTCTACCACTTTTCATGTTTCATCATTCGGTGTTCAAGCTCTCTATGAATTTTCATGCCCAAAATCCTCATTTTTATTTAGTGTTTATCAATTTTCATTCTTTGTACTATGACGTCGTTTAATTCATATATCATTTAGTGGTACAAGACTTAGTTGGGGTTGTAGTATATCATATTCAGTCGATTTTAGTTTTTTTTTCTGCTCATTTTTTCAGTCGTGGTGTGGAATGGAGGATCAAAAAACTAGGATGAGAGGTTTGAGAAGTTCACATGGACCATTAAGGACTTGTCTAAATTGAACACCAAGAAGATTTACTCTGAATTTCTTCATTGGTGGCCATCCATGGTACTTGAATTTGTTTCAATTCACTATATATGTATGTTTCAGGTGATTATTGACATGATTTTCGCTAGTGTGTGTTCTTTTAACATGTTTTGGATTTTGCTTGTAGGCGAATTCTTATGTTTCCAAAAGGGAACAAGAAGGCGGATTTCTTGTCAGTTTATTTGGATGTTGGGGATTCTGATAATTTACCTTATGGATGGAGCAGATTTGCTGAATTCAAGTTGGTTCTAATTAATCAGGTCGATGGTAAAAAAACAATAACAGAAGGTATCTTCCATACTTCCTTCTCCCCTGCCCTTATTTGTTTTCCTTGTCAATTGGTTTTATATAGTATGTTGATCATGAATGAAACGTGTGTTTCTTAGCAATTTCGATGTGGAGGATTTGCCTTGGTTGTGTTTGCATTTTTTTGGCAGATGAACCATATATGCAAGTTTAACTACTGATGGCATCTTTTGCCATTTATGATCCTTTTTCTAGTCCCTAATTTTGTGGATAACCTCTTTCCTGCTGATATTGGTGTGGTTAGTTTAAAGAACCATTTACTTTGCTCTTTTAATAGTTTGTGATGTGAAAATTGTAAATGCTTCAAATATATATGATAGCTTTCTTTTTTTTTTCGTGTATCAAATACTGGGGCACATGTATGACTCTCCTTCGCTTATACGGAAGATGAAAACTAAGACTTTATCCATTTTTGATTAAGTACATAATGGACATTAATAGTTTTGACAATATCAGATTCAAAATTTATCAGTTAAAAATGCTTTTCAGTAAGGAAAATCAGGTCAAAATTTTCTTTCTTGAAACCATTTGTTGTGCTTTTATAACACGTAGAACGGAAATTAAATTTCAAACTCCCCTCTTCTTTTCACTACTTAACTTGAGCTTCCATTTCTACTTCTTCGAATTTATCGTCACTGATAATGTAGCAATGAGCATATGCGTCACATATCTATGACTATGCATTTTCTTCTGGTGATTCTGATTATATTCATTATTTTCAAAAAGGTTTGTTAGAAATATGCTGATCAAAATCATTTGGTTTAGAGTTAGATATATTAACATGATAGCATTACTAGATTCTAATTGTTTGAGTAAAGCTTCCACTAAAAGTTAGAACCCTCCAATCGTGCTATTCGTTCCATGTAATATACAACACTAACATCGTGTTATGTTATTCTTGGAGGCTTAATATGATACTTAATTCATGAAGTACTTTTTCCACTTAATATGGTATTCTTTTGGTATGAACTCTCATGGCTTGGGTTGTAAAACACGTTGACTGAAAGTATACTTGTAATTCAATTCTTTATCCATTTGAT
Organism: Dalbergia oliveri; assembly: GCA_030441495.1. Lineage (NCBI taxonomy): Eukaryota > Viridiplantae > Streptophyta > Magnoliopsida > Fabales > Fabaceae > Dalbergia > Dalbergia oliveri. The sequence continues at coordinate 24,295,395 of JAMLFY010000013.1, read as the reverse complement.
AACGTTGCCGTTTCATTTTTCATCCAAAACAATTGACTCTTGCTATATATGAATTTGCCAGAAGCTCAGCACACGTTCAATGCCAGTGAGAATGACTGGGGCTTCACATCTTTTGTACCTTTAGATGAGTTTTATGATCCTAACAATGGGTTTATTGTGAATGATACTTGTATAATTGAAGCCAAGGTCTCTGTCACCAACTCTGAACTTGAGAGTAAGGTTGATCAAGTTGTTTCACCAGTTTCTGCACAAGTTCCTTCTAAGCCTAGTGAATGCACTGATAATGCTTTACCTATGGAAATTTCCTCTGACCCAATTGGTGAGCTCATGGATTTCAGGGATTTAGGGAAATAGAAAAAGCTTTTGTTCCATTGCTAGAGGAAGTATGTTCATGGCATCCATCGCTTATCAAATGCCAGCAGAAGAGAAGTCTGTAGGTTCACTGAATGGGCATTCACTGCTTTGGGTCAAGTGCTGCACTTCCTTAAGACTAAGAAGGTGAAAGACATGAATGATGATGCATGTAGCCATCTCGAAATCTTGTGGGAGGAATTGGAGACATTTAGATTCGATTTGACTTGGCTTGAGCCCTATGTTCAATCTGCATTAGGCATGAAAAATTATATGGAGAAAGCAGTGCATGTGAAAAGCATGAAGGAGAATGTGTCTGCTCTAGAGATTGAAATGAAGAGGCTGAAGGCAAAGCTAACTGCTGCAGAGGTTGATCTTGAAATAGGAAGAATGCAATTGGTGAAAGCAGAAGAAGGCTTTGAAGAGAGGGATTTGGATGCTGAACTGGGTTATGGACCATAGACTCAATGGAAAATTCAGTGTAAACAGTCCTTAACAAACCAGTGAATTCTGTATGTATATCAATATCAATTAAGACCTGAGTGATTTTTTTGACTAGAACTATTTATTTGTCTTAAATTGCATGTGAAATCTTTATTTGGCTAATACTTTTATTGATGCGTCGCAGCTTGTACCTTAAATAGCCCCCACTACCGAACTTACTTATAAGATGTATACATATGCGTTTGTGAAATATAGACTACATGGACTATGCAAAACATAGTTTTGATAAAATATGTGTATGCTTGGTTCAAAGTAAAAAGATTTTCTTCTCTTAGAATCCTGTTTTAAGAACATCAATTATGTGAGTCATTTTTCAAATAAAAGTACCAAAACGTGAAATACCTTTAATCCAACATTTTTACTAACGAAATAATTTTTGACAAAATCTGAATAGTCCCTACACGATATTCAAAATTTCGGTAACATTTACTATTAAAAAGTGTTGTTAAAGTTGTTTAATAACATTTTAAGAACACTTAAAAAGTGTTACAAAAAATATTAAAAATGTTAAAATTCTTTATTAACACTTTTTTCAAGTGTATCATATAGTTTGTGCTGCTAAAATTAATATATGAATTAATAACATTTTTCAAGTGCTAGTAAAACCCAATTATCTTGTAAAATGAGTCAAGAACAAGCTTATAGACGCTAAATGAAAATGTATAAAGTGCAAAATTATGAGTAAGAAAAGTATTTCACCTTAAAGTTTGAGTAGTGTTACATGTAAAATGAAGTTATACAACAATATCATAACAACAATCACAAGTCTTTTAGTGAGAGTAAATATTAATATACTATAAGATAAAATAAGATTGTAAATGTTGTTGTAACATTATTGTATAACAAGTTGTACACCAACCTTTATTCTAAAGTTTTGACATGCATGCAATAAGAAGGCTGTCAATAAAACCCAAAACCATGCATGGCTGGATACTAAACCAAACATGTTAAACACAGTTCACATATGTCAACCAGATTAAAAAACTTTTGAAATAACCCATAAAAGAAAAGAAAAAAAGACTAGAAGAGTATTCCCTTTCCCCAATTAACAACTAGAACCCAGTACAACCTAGTAAATTATAGCAGAAGTCTAACAACATCTTAAGATACTCCGTAAGCTAGTTCATCTTCCAAATCTCTCTTAACAACGCCTTCTTCCGCTTTCACCAATTCCCTTTTGGCTATTTCAAGATCTGCCTCTGCATCAGCCATATTTTCTTTCAGTCTCTTAATCTCTCTCTTTCGATCAACCACATTACCCTTCAGCTTTTTCACTTGCTCTGCTCTCTCCATATAGTTTTTCATATCCGAGACAGATTGAACATGGGGCTCCAGCCAAGCCAAATCATCAAATTTAAATGTCTCAAGTTCCTCCCATAATGCTTGAAGTTCCTTGCATGCATCATCATTCATATCTTTCACCTTTTTAGCCTTGAGAAAATGTAGTACTCTTCACAAAGCTGTGAATGACCATTCAGTAAATCTATGACTCCAATTTCTCTTCCGTTGGCATTTAATAAGAGTTGGATGCTTTGAACATACTTCCTCCAATAGTTGAACAAAGTCCTTTTGTATTTTGCGTATGCCTTTAAAATCCATTAACTCACCAGATGAAGTTGAGGACATCACTGTAGGTGGATGATTGCCATGTCCTGAATTCTCGACAGAAACCTCAGCAACAATTTTGCAAGTGTCGTTCACAAGAAACCCATTGGCAGCGTCACGAAATTTAACTGAACTAATTAATGAACGATTTGAAACCGTACAAATGAACTCTTGCGCTGAACTGATCCTTACTCCCTGGCAAAATCATATACTGCAATGAAATTGTGTGATTATCAAACGATAGATTCATAGAATTACAAACATCACACTTAGTCATGGCTATGATTTAAAATTATGGTTTGCTAAGGCAATTGCAACTGCTCTGCAACCATATGATAGCTGCAATTGCAACACAACAACAATTTAAAACCATGGACACGGTAGTCTTTGCAAATGATACATTAGTACTGTTGGACACATACAGGATATTTCTTGTGTCCGGTTTCCTTAGTAACAATGATTCATCAACCGAAAATTGTTCAAAACTCAACCAAAAGCAACGCCTCAGCATACATGAGAATGCTAAGAAATATTAGTCTCATTAAGAAACCAAATGAAATTGGTAAGCTAGGTGAAAAACTACAAAAAAAAAAAAAAAAAAAATCTACAAATAAAAAAAAATCATATTATTTATCCATTGTGTGTGAGGACACTATCACTTATCTCATCTATTATTGGATGGGTGATAACTCTATTTAAATAAGATAGATATCCCATAACGGAGATAAGGATTAGTCACATGGTGTCTCACTAACACCATCAATACAAATAATATATTTCACAAAAGAATAAAAAAAAGAGGAGAATTGAAGCATTCGAACACTTAGCAGTACTGCTAGTCTGAAAACAAGTGCCACATGTTACTGCTATTGTGCCGTCGACCTGATTAACTAGAAAGAACTTGAAGTTTGCAGATATACTCCAGCCAATAGGAAAATTGGCAGTATTCCCAACAGCCAAATAAATTGACAAGCCCTCTCCGCTGTTAGTTGCTTTTGGACGTATGAGAATTATCCGCCTAGTAGAAATTATCCAAAGCACATTAATTAAAAACACAAATAAATCGTGTAAAAAAGCATGCAACAATATGCTTATTATTAGATAGATAGTAATGCAAACATATATATGAGTTTATTTGTTGCAGGTACCATGGATGGCTGCCAGTGAAGAACGTCTCTGAGTAGAGGAACTCGCAGTTCAAGTAGTTTTTAATGGTCCATGTGCACTTCACTATTGTTTCAACCCTTCCTTCTTGACTCCATTTCTTGAACCCGCCCACGCCAACTCCTTTTTGGTGAAAGTAGTGTACTAGTGTGAGTGTATGAGAAAATGGGAGAAGAAAGAAATTATGCTAAGGAAGAAACAAAAATGGCCAGTGAGAGCGAATTATCCATCTTTCTATGCTTGGGAGTTGGGACAAACTCAGTGACATGAATCTTCGAGGTAGAGCCATATGTACTTATAGTCTTATACTCTCTCTTTTATTTCTTTTTCTCGTGAGCTCATATGTACTTAAGCAGCCAATAAAAGTTCTTTCACCTTTTAAAAAAAAAACCACACAGAATTTGTAATTTCTTAATTATAGTAAAATAAAAGGTCTGTAATTACTTCCTTTATTTACAAAGTTATCACTAAAAGTCCCATGTGATTCACTAAAATTAATGACATTGGACTTTGCTGCGGCTACTGTTTTGTTAATTAAAATAACACATAAAATACATATAATTATTAGTAATATGATTATAATATTTTGACAAGACTTAATATATAAATTAACTAAAATACTATTTTTATTATTAGTTAGATATATAAGCTTCATTCTCACATTTATTAAAAAGAAAGAACCTTTTTTATTAAGTGTTAGATTGAAAAGTTAACAATAATTGACATGTCCTTTTTTTGTAAAAGGTGAGGTACTTTTAGTTCTTAAGAACTGATATTTTCTCTTTGCAATATTAGTAAGAGACAAATTTAAAGTTGAGATAATAATTGATAGACTTTTAAATTTCCATGCCAAACTCTTGATTAAGAAAATATACAATGTCCTGAAAATAAAAATATTGCTTTATTAGGCGAATCAGGGAAATTAATCTTTGTGAGTAGTTTTTATAGGACAAAGCTTTGTGAAACGGATACATTTTGAGAAGCCCCTATAGTAAGTTCTTACTAATAAAATTTATTCTCACAAATGTTAAGAAAACATATTTTGCTTGATTTCATAATCAGATATTATAATACTTAGTATACTGCATTTTAGCCATACATTTATATCGTTTGTTTCGTTTATAGATAATGCATTTTTTATTCAAAATAGGAGAGGAAATATTGTCACATTTAAGAGTTAATTTAGAGATGCAATAGAGCAAGTCAGCAAAATCTAAAAACCTGAGTCAACTATATATGTGATTTAGCTTTTGTTCCCAAAATCGTAGTTTGGTCAAAGTTACAAGAGACATGATAAACCTGCTTCCACTAAGTCAATATCCCTCACAGAACCTACATAATAACAAAAGTGTATACAACGTATCAAGATATTCCATATCCTAAATTCATCATCCAAATCTCTCTTTACAAAACCTTCTTGCGCTTTCACCAATTCCCTTGTTGCTATTTCAAGATTTCCCTCTGCAGCAGTCAACTTTGCTTTCAAGCTGTTAATCTCTCCTTCTAGATCAACCACATTACCCTTCAACTTTTTCACCTTCTCTGCTCTCTCCATATAGCCTTTCACATCTAAGGCAGATTGAACATGAGGCTCCAACCAAGCCAAATCATCAAATCTAACAGTCCCAAGTTCCCCCACAAATTTTGAAGCTCCTTACACCCATCCTTATCCATGTCCACTTTTTTTGGTCTTGAGAAAATGCAGCACTCTTCCTAAAGCTGTGAATGACCATTCAATGAACCTTTGTCTCCATTTTCTCTTTCTTTGGCTTTCAATAAGGGTAGGATGCTTTGAACACACCTGTTCCAATAGCTGAACAAAGTCTTTTTCCATTTTGCCTAGACCCTTGAAATCAATTAACTCACCATTTGAGGATGTGAGCATTTGCTTAGGTGAGTGATTACCAATAGTATCTTCATGCCCTGAATTCTCACAGAAACCTCGGCAACAATTACGCATGTGTCATTCACAAGAAACCCATTACTAGAGTCACGAAGTTTAACTGAAGAAGTGACTAGGAAGCCGACGACATAAAAAAGCCTCGTTCCACAGAATCAATATTTAGTCTCTGGCAATCACGTATCAAAAGTCAAATGCTACTGATGAAAAATGAAATTATATAATTATCAAATGTATACGGGGTTACAAATTCACACTCAGTTACTTTGCAATTATAGTTTTGCAGATGATACATAACTAAGGCTGGGTTTGATATTACTGTGGCTCTCAGAAAACTACTCTCAAAAGGCTATACTGAAAAGGTCATAATATAAACACCCTAGCTTTTTGGTTTAATAAAAAGAAAAATTCACTTCTGCTTTTCACAAGCCAGAGCACCCTAGCACTCCTCCAAAGAGAGGATCACCAAATCCACCCTAAAAGCACTACTGGAGAAGGATATTTTTGGAGTCCAACATCCTTCATGACATGATTCGTTTTCCCAAAATGTAAAACTCAACCAGAGCAAATATTTAAAAACAGAAATGGCTATAGAGAAATACTTGCATGATCTTGGAGCACTGGCAAAACATGTTTCATACTTAATAACACAATTACATTTGACCGTTACTATCCAATCTTACATTTCACCATGAAAGTTAAAAATGAATCTTAACTAAAATGACATTCTATGGGCTGCAAATATTTCTCATTGCTAAGATATGCAAGTTCCATTAATAATTTATATATAAGATGAGCCAAACAATTGAGAAAAAAGTAAAAAAAACATTGTCAGAAAGAAAAAAGAATATAATTTGGATATATCATTAAAAAAAAAATTACATTATTATCCAATCTTGCATTCAACAGAACCTCAGAAATTAGTAAGGATTAGAAGTGTGAAGTTAACTCTCTTAGTTTTTGACATTTTGCCATGCACCTGATTAATTAGATATAACTTAAAGTTTGCATATCTGCTCCAGCCAACAGGAAAATTAGCTGTACTCCCAGCGTCCAAATAAATTCATAACACAGAGCCTCTCCTAATAGCCAATCCAAAGCAGATTAAAAACACATATTAATATCTTGTCAAAGAGCATGCTTAATTAATTAATAGAGAGTAACTACAAAATAATGAGTTCATTTAATTGCAAGTACCATGGATGGCAGCCAGTGAAGAAGGTGTCAGAGTACAGGTTCTCGCAGTTCAGCTTAGAGAAGTCAGAAGTTGTCTATGGTCAATGTGAATTTCACTGTTGTTTCAATCCTTCCATGTCGATCCTCCATTTCTTGCCCCGTGCTACCAACTCCTTTGTGTTTGTAGTACTGGACAAAAAAAGAGAAGTGAAAAGTACTATTTTCTTTCAAATGTAGAGCAGAACAGAGCAGGATTTCAGAACAGGGGCGTATAAACTTGTTTCATTCGCTGCAAAAATGCGTTTGGCAGTTTTAGACACAATTACAGCCACAAAATTTATTTTCTAGTTGAATTTTATTGTGGACATATCAGTAAAACAAGCAAAAAGATATTTTAACCATCACGTGACTAGCATATGATAAGTCTTCTGGGCCTTCCCCAGTAAAAGTGTAAAGAGCAGTGGTGGGATAAGAATTGATACTTTTATTTATTATTAAATAATTTATTTGATTCAAATTAAATGAGATTTATATTTTTAAAAATAGATTGAAATATATTGACATAATATCTTATAAAATAATATGATACAAATAACAATTCTCATGTGTAAAATACCACAATTCACACAAAGACTCGGCACGTTATTGATGGTATGCATGGACTTTGACCAAAAAATAAAGAATTAAATGGACGTTCATGGGAAAAAAAGATATTTAATAAGTTTTGAAATTGACAATTTAAAGGATATAAATTAGCAAATAAAGAAAAGTCAATTTTAATTTTTTCTTTTCAATTCTATAGAATTAGATATTGTAAACTTATAATTTTAATTTTATATGTTACTTCTTGAAAATTGAAATTGGAGCATCCAATTCAAATTCCAAGCTACAATGTCATGCTCAATTTTAGAGGGCAAACAAAGACGTGAAATTGATTAAGATAAAATTAGTTTAATTTAACGCCCACGTATATACTTGAGAATGAGATGGAATAATAACAATAACTTCTTTAAATTACTTGAGAGATTAATACAAGATAAATCTAGATCCTAATCTAAGATCAAAATACATGAATTTATAATATATAAAAGGAGGATGAGACAAAATGTACTCAAGACAGAAAAGATGACAATCAAATTGTTTGTTTGGTTTTTTTATGTGGTATTGTTCGCATCCTTTCAGTTTCCTACTTTATGTTATTTTTGCATGCACTTTGCTTTTGTTGTTGTTTTGTTTTTTCACATGACTTTGCATTTTTTTTTTCTGCATTTTCTTAATATAACTCTACATTTCATTCCATTCTTATTCGAGTGTTTTGAGTTTTATCCAATTATAAAAGAAAAAATAAATTTATAACAGTAAAATAGAGAGCTAAAATCCATACTTTTTAAGATATTTGATATAAGAAAACATTCGCGTCAAAAATTATGAAAGGTAACCATAGGCAAAGTTTTTTTTTTTTACCAAATCATTCAACCCATTAAAGTGCTTGTCCAAAAAAAAAGACTTTGGAAGTAGTCTTCCCTTCCCTCCTCAATCAATTAGAACCAATTATAATCTTCAAGTAAATTAATGAAAAAGGTCTATGCATCACTCAGGGTATTCCACATCCCAATCATCATCATCATCCAATTCTCTCGGACAAAGCCTTCTTGCACTTTCACCAATTCCCTTCTTGCTCTTTCAAGATTTGCCTCTCTCAGAGCCATCTTTGCTTTTGGCTTGATCTCTCCATCTAGAACAACCACATTCCCCTTCAGCTTTTCACTTGCAATTCTCTCTCCATATAGTTTTTCATACCCAAATTAAAGCGATTGAACATGGGGCTCTAGCCAAGCCAAATCATCAAATCCAAAAGTCTCAAGTTCTTCCCATAAATTTTGAAGCTGCTTGCATGCATCATCATTCATGTCCTTCACCTTCTTAGTTTTAAGAAAATGCAGCACTCTTCCTAGAGTGTGATTGACCATTCAATGAACGTTTGGTTCCTATTTCTCTTTCTTGGGCTTTCAATAAGAGTAGGATGCTTTGAACACTTGCTCCAATAGTTGAACAAAGTCTCTTCCTATTTTGCCTAGACCCTTGAAGTCCATTAACTCACCATCTAAGGATGCATGAGGGCATTTGCTTAGGTGAGTGATTACCAATACTTTCTTCATGTCTGAATTCTCGAGAGAAACCTTGGCAACAATTATGCATGTGTCGTTCACAAGAAACCCCTTGCTAGGGTCACGAAATACAACAAGATGAAAGAACGAGAAGCCAACGTGATAAAAAGGCCTTGCTCATGCCTGACAGAATCGATATTGAGTCTCGGAAAATCACACGTGAAAACTCAAAAAGTCAAGTGCTTCTTGAAAAATTAAATTACATATTTTGCATGATGGATACGGGGCTATAGATTCACGGTCGGTCGCTTCACAATTATAGTTTTGCAGATGATATAGAAACAGAACAAAAAGCACCACTAGAGAAGGATATTTCTTGGGTGCAATGTAATGTTATCCACGTCCTTCACAACATGATTAGTCCACCTAAAATGTAAAACTCAACGAATGCAACGCCTTGATGTATATGAAGAAAAATAAAACTGCTAAGAAGTGCAAGTTCCATTCATAATTTGAACAAGATGGATAAAAAATAGGGAAAAAAAAGGGTTTAATTTTCTTGCAATAGCAGCATCATGGACAATTGCATGAACATACCATGTCAATGTCAGTTTCTAGATGAAAAATTCTTGTATGACGTAAGTCTAAGAATTTATTCTTTGAAACACTCACAAGAAATAAATGGAACTCATAAATAAATGAGTTTGTGTTAAATAAAGTTGATGGAACCAATTTCTTTATTAAAGTGTCTGATATAATGTATAAGACTTGTACTCATGCTATAATCTCTCCTTACATTTCTAGTCCTAGCATTCCTATTGGATGTCAAACCATAAATATAAAACTGAAATATAATTTGGATAGATTACAATATTAATTATCCAATCATGCATTTAATGTTATTAACAATATTAAATTTATGTAATAAGAATGTAAAAAATTAACAGAATTTTTTTTTAACAAAGACATTAATACTAGGAATTCTTAGGAGATAAAAGAGAGGAAAATGAAGTAAACAAGACTATCCACTTAAAAATACATACATTCTTATGTTTACACCTTTAGCGTCATATGCATAATTGCATATAGTCCATATTCATTAATAAAGTGATATTTTAGTTGAGATTCATCTTTAAGTTGTATTTTTAATTGAAGTACCACCTTATTATTAAATATCATCATATTCACATAGAGGTCCTGGTACTTCTAAAACTAAGGAGGGAGGGAAAAGATACCTCTCAGTTTTTGAATTTTGGCTTTTGACCTGATTAATTAGAGACAGCTTGATGCTTGCAAATCTGCCCCAGTCAGCAGGAAAATTAGCGGTGTATATCCCCAGCATCCAAATAAATTGATGACATTTTGCTGCACTTAACCTTGTTGGATACATATAAATCCGCCTAAAAGCCAATCCAAAGCAAATTGAAATCTTGTAAAAGAGCATGCTTAGTTAATACTTAAAAGAGAGTAACTCCAAAAAGAATGAGTTCATTTCATTTCATAGCAAGTACCAAGGAGTATAGCTTCTCTCACTTCAATGTAGAGATGTTGTTTATTGTCCACGTGAACTTCACTGTTGTTTCAACCTTTCCACGTTGATCCTCCATTTCTTTTTTCTTGAACCCGCCAGACCAACTACTAGTGAGTTTTTAATGGGGTAGATGTGTTTGGGATCTTGTGGTGCTTAATATTATTTTAAGTTAAAAAATAGTAAAGTGACTCTTTTATCCTCATTTTAATTCCATTCTCTCTGTTCCTTTAACTGGAACTCCACCTCTCTCATTCCTAACCAACTCACCGACCGGCGACCGGTTGCTCTTTAGTTAGCAACTCCTTACTAGATTTGGCCATCGTAGAAAATGTAGCACGGAGATAGAGGATGCATTCATGAACGCAAACGAGAAGTCTTTGTCATTGTCGTTTTGGTTGTGTTGGTCGTCGTTTTGGGCGATGAAGTCATCACTGTCATCTTTCTCCTCCTCCAAAGGCCAAAAGAGTGGGTCGTCATAGTTGTCATTTTGGGGTGGAGGCAGAGCTCGTTGATGACGCGTCTTGGAGGAGTAGGTGCTGAAGCTAGTAGAGGGGTGAAAAGGTTCTTCGGATTATCGCATTTTATATTTTGGGCTGCTTCTTCAATCATGTAATTGCTTTTTCTTTGTCTTATGTTTTCACTTTGAAAATGCGATTCCGTTTCCTTTCCTTTCCTTTTCTTTTAGAGTTAGCCACTCAAATTAAAGACCATTTAGCTTTGTAGTTGAAAAAACAAAAAAGATCATTTGAGGAACATTGTGTCTGTTCTTTGTGCCATTTGTGTTGGTTTATGCTTGAAGGTGGTGGTGGTGGCGGCGGCTAGGTTTATACTTAGATAACTGAGAAAAAGAAGGGGTAAAAGGAGTAAATTGTTTGTAAAAGTAATATTTATTAATATTAAAATATAAATATATATTTTATTTGAAATTGATAACATTAGATTCATTTTTAAATAGATATGATTTAGGGACTATATGATCCTAAAGTCATCTTGCCCCCTCAAGAACTCACCCTCCTTTGTGCTAAAAATGTAGTAGAACAAAAGAAGTAAAGAGAAAAAGAAAAACTTTTGTTTATAACAAATTATAAGGTAGACTTCATATGTTAGGGTAAACGGCCAGATATTATTCATTAGATGAATATTATTTTTAATTGAATGGTTTGATTTAATGATCAATAAAAGGAGTCTATGATAGACCCAATATATGAAGTTCCACCATAAAATTCACTTTGTTTATATGGCAAATTATAAGTTGAACTTCATATATTTAGGTTCATAATGGATCTTTATTATTAACCATTAGATAAATATTATTTTTATTAGATTTTAATCTAATCATCAATATATAGAAAATTTATGATAAACCTAAACATATAAAATTTACCGTAAAACCCACCTTGTTTATATATAGAGCAGAACAGGACACAGGCATGTTTCACAGTTTCAGAACATGGAAAAAAAAAAAAACTTATTTAATTTCAATAACGCATTGTGTTCAAGAAGAGTCACGCACACACCAACTGCGAGGACTTTGACAGTTCTAGACACAATTACAGCCATAAAAGGCAATTCAAAGCTACTTTTACCGTGGACATATCGGTAAAACAAAACAAAAAGATATTTAACCATCACGTGATTACCGCATGGCAAGTCTTATAAACATCGCAGTATCACACAACGACTCCGCACATTTTCAACACTGTTCATGGATTGGACCAAACAAATAAAAACGAGATACTCGAGTGTAACAAATTATATTTAGGCAATAAAGATGATCTCATCAACTTCTTTAAATATTCATTCACTTATCTATGAATTGCATATTATTTTTTTATAAATATGTCTAAAAAATAATTCTTACACTTTTACTCTAATAAGAATTTTTTCTATGAAGACACACTATGCTTGGGACAAGCTGAGTAATATAGTTGACCAAAAAAATGCTGAGCAATATGAAACATTGAGGAGAAGTTATAGGATGGGCACAATGCATGTGAATATTCATGATAAAATATAATATTTTAATAATATTTAATATATAAATTGATAAAATTATTATTTTTATCACAAGTTAAAATCTACGCTTTATTTTCATATGATTAAAAAAATATTTGTTATTAAGTGTTAGAATGAAAAGTTAATAAAATGATTAATGCATGATGTATCACTTTCTGGGAAGGTGAGTGATGATAGGTTTTTAAGTGCCGAAGAACTAATTTGGCCGTTGTAATATTAGTACGGCCGAAATTTAAAATTTTAATTAAAATAATAATTGATAGACTTTTAAGCTTCCCATGTCATAAACTCTTAATTAAGAAAATATAAAACCTCTTAAAAAAATGCTCTATTAGGCAAAACAGAGAAATTAATCTTTGTGAGTTGTTTTTATACGATAAAACTATGTAAAATGGATACATTTTAAAAATATGTTGAATGTGAAGATTAGCATTGATGGGCTATTACCACTATCATGCTGTTGTCTAATTTCCAGTGGCCAAACAAATTATCATTAGACTTTTTACGTTCTGGCCGCCGTGACCGACCTCATATGCGGCGTGTAAAAAAAAAAAATATATATATATATATATATATATATATATATATATATATATATATATATATATATTTGCAAGTTTACTAATACTAAGGACATGGACATGACCCATGCGTCAGGAATGAATGGATCTTTGTGGGGATAACATTTTACACGATTTTTTTTTTTTTTTTATATTTATGTGTGATTTTTTACTATATTATCTTTTAATTAAGATATTATTAGGGAATAAAAGTGGAGATATGAGTCAAACTCTCATAATTTATTACTGAGGTATGCAATGATCTATCACTAAACTGTGAATTCACTTTGTTTACTATTAATTCTTTTATATCATTTGTGCGATTGAATCTCATCTTTTGAACTCAATTATGCCGGGTCACAGGTAATACTATCATGTACTGAAAATTTAACATGAAACTATCTATTTGTGAAAACTGTTTTTCATAAATGCAAGTTTAAACTAAGGACATGTATATGTACACGTAAAAAATCAGTAGCTTACTTTGTTTGATCCTTAATTTGTTCTATACAAAAGGTCCATCAATAATGGATCGAGACATAAGTCTAGAAATGCAAACCTCCTGTATTCTGTGTGAAAATGTCGGTGCAAGTTGCATACTTGCATGATTGCACTGGTCTTAGTCATGTGCCTTGTACAACTTATATTATTAAATTATTTTGATCGAGATACGAATGCAACAAGGTCTCCTACAAGTCGTTGCACTAAGACAAGACAAATTTATTTTGGAACCAAAATTGGAATCTTCAATAATGGCAGCCCCAGTGTAAGGAAGCAGTAGATCATATGAAAACAAATAACAATTCAAATTATCTAAATAATGATCTTATATATTTCTCAGCATCGGGTATAGGTGATGTTTCCCTACAATAACTCAGATTTTTTATTTTTTCACATCATATCTACGGACATCATATGAGATACTATACACTAATTTGAATCTGAGTGAGTATCAAAATATACATGTCTCAAAGTAGATAAATATACACCATAGTTAATAAAATAAATAAATAAATATACACCATAGAGAGCATATGTATTATTATATTTAATGTCAAATCTTAATGTACAAATGATAAAAACTCTGTCATATAAGTTATGTGCATATCATTTGTTGAAATTGCTAAGATTAATAAACACTAAAATGTTACAGAAGCTACAATAATTCCTCATAAAAATTTTGTCCGGAAATGAAATGAAACTTTGAGACCCTTCACCAAAAGTAGTTTAACATAATCATGGTACAAATTCGCCTAGAACATGGCATAACCTATTTCAGAATTCTCATCCATCTTTTGAAAACCTTTTCTCACTTCACACAAGTCTTTTCTGGCCACCTGAAACTCAGCTTCAGCAGCATCAAGCTCTCCCCTCAGCTTCTTCATTTTGATCTCCAAAGCAACCACAGTGTCCTTCAGCTTCTTCAGTTTCTTTGCTCTTTGCAAATGAGCCTTTACACCCAATGCTGATTGAACATAAGGCTCAAGCCAAGCCAAGTCAAACCCTGAGGACTTAACAAGTTCTTCCCACAAATCTTTAAGGGTCTTTGTGTCATCTTCACTTATATCCTTCACCTTCTTTGTCTTGAGGAAATGAAGAACTTGGCCTAGTGATGTGAATGCCCATGACCTAAACCCTGGAGTTCTATTCCTCTGGCTATGTAAAAGGGAAGGGTGCCATATGCAAACTTCTTCCAACAACGGAATGAAAGCTTTTTCTTCTGGACCTAAACTATGCAAATCTAATAGGTCTTTTAGTGTCAAATCTGAAGCTTGAATTTCACCTTTGGCTGGACCAGACCCTGATGTCGAGGGCCTATCATACAAGGAATATTGTTGATGTTCTGTTGGTTGATTACCTATCATAGAGTCATCATTGATTGGAGCTACAACATTTGAGTTCAAGTTGTTGTTGTCGTCTAGAGGTGCGAAATTGGAGACACAAATATGAGCTTCAATGATGCATGTGTTCCTCACAAGGAACCCTTGTTTATGGTCATAGAAGTCACTTAGATTCATGAAGAATGAACCCAGCTTGTGTGTCCTCCCTTGAACTTCTGCTGAGTCACTGGGAAAACACAAAATTTGTGTCAAGAAATAGCTTTCTATTCAACAACAACATGATCATTATCAGAAGGCAAATGTACCAAAATAGAATACAAAAACTTGATATACACATATAATAACAAGACAAAACCAACAAAGAGAACAACTAAAATAGGTAGCTATACCTTTTTGATTGACTTCCCCTGTCCACCTGATTAATTAGAGCCAACTTGAAATAAGTATTTCTGCTCCATCCATAAGGAGGTAAGGAATCAGCAACCATCAAATACAACGAAAAATGGTTCACATCCCTCCTCAGTGGATACACAAGGATCCTCCTGTAACATAATTCAGACACACAAAGCTTAATCAACTTATTTACTTTCACAAAAAACCAAGTTAAGGCCCTTACTTAGTCCTAAATCTTAGCACTTGATATACAAAATTAAAAAATGAGTTAAAAAAATCATCTGAAAATAAAAACCGAAAACAAACACCCCTTTTGAGTACCTACCATGTATAACCGTGTATTTGAAGGCCTTGGAGCATAATTTCATGGTATTCTGTTCTGAGAAATCTTCAATTGTCCATGTGAATGTACTCAAAATCAGCACTCATCCCACCTTATTTCTCATTATGCTAAGCACATCTGGCGGCTGCTATGACAAACCAAAAAAAACACAAAAAAAAAAGCATATAAAAAAATTAATGATTTCTCCAAAACTATTATACAAAACAAAAATAGCAAGAATCTAAATGTGAAGTCCCAGATATTGAAACATGAAAATGAAGTTAGTGATGCTTGATTGTGTTGGTAGATAATTGTCCAGGCTCCTCCAAAAGTCGCTGCTGGCTTGGTAGAGAAAAACAAAATGTTGTTATCCCTGTGAGTTTGAGGTCATGATCATGAATATAAAACTTGGAATTTTATGAAATAAAATTACAACCAAGGAAAGAGAGAGAAGTTGTTAATTAATGCCAGCCAGGAGCTATGAGTATAATTAGTCAAGTCAACAAGATTCTTCTTGTGTAAGGATGCAAGCTATAGTACTAATTTAATTTATTCATGGGGTAGAAATTTCATGGAAGGAGCATGCGTGGATTTGGAGGTTACTTACAACAATGGTCTTCTTTCAGGTTTATTTACCCTTTCAAAAGCACTCCATAGTTTTCAGATTGATTCAGGGAGGTTCCATCTGATATATATATCGTAATCTCAAAAGTAATAATGTTGGATGTCTCCTTAATGAAGGCACACCCTCTTTCCATTTACACACAAACAAAAGACGTGTTGGGCATTTTAAGGAGGATTTGCTTAAAATTTAAAGTTTCTTGATGCATTCACTTGATTTTATCAGTAAGGCAAAAATATATAAATTTTTTTGCTACACTCTCTTTCTTCCTATCTCAAAGTGAGACACTTTAGTGTACTTGTTGTTGTTCTTATTGATCTCTGTTCTAGAGTCATGTCATTCTCACTTATCTTACTAATGAAACCATTTATAAAAACTTAGGAAAATAGTGTAAGATTTTCCAAAATTCACGGATTTGACATGTAAATTTTAAAAATAAAGGGGTACGGATTATATTTTGTCAAATCTTAAAAAGGTAAGTGAAATTTTCCAGAATTATAAGGTTCTTAGGAGAAGGTTGTGTAGGATTTTTCAAACTCAAGAATCTAACGTGTAAATTTGAAAATAAGAGGATGTAAGTTGCAATTTGCGAAATCTTAGAAGGGGTGAGTGTAATTTTTCTCAAGTTTTTTTTTTTTGGTTTGATAGATCATTTCCCTTTAATAAAAAAATAACTTATGAATCCTATTTTTAGATATAATCTTGTGAATATTTAGAAGCAAACTTCTATATTTCAACTAAAATCCGATTCTGAAGTCACGTAACGAATTGACGTGGCTGTTTTAATTTCTATTATGTGCATTCCATCTTTGCCCGTTGGGAGTCGATGACTTTGTACGCTAACGTAAAATGATTCAGTTTATAAAAGTAATGCTCCAATTCGAACCCGTTTTAATTATATTAGATGTATTTTAATTTTAATACATTAATAGTATAAATTATTAATGCACTGTATTTAATTATATATTGTTGATCAATAAAATTGAATGAATCACACAACATTTGAGAAGTGATATAAATGAAAATATTTAATTGAATGGCAAGTATAATTTATTTAATTGTGAATATATAGAAATTAAACTATATTAGACAATGCTAAGTTAATTCTTTTAAAGCTCTAAAATAAAATTAATCGAACCATGATTCATATTTCATTGGATATAGGTTGGTTCAAATACTTTGGTACTTATTTGCAAGTTATTGAATTAAAGTTTTATGAATGGCAAAAACTAATACTAAATCACACCATTACTTGATAATAATGATTCAACCCAAATCAAACCAAATTATTGCGGTTGAAATTTCGTACCAACATCTGATTCTTCTCAAATAATAATAAATTTACACTCTATTTTTCTAATTACATCATTCTTATACTATTCTTCTCAAATAATAATAAATTTACACTCTATTTTCTAATTACATCATTCTTATACTAAGTTTTTTAAGATAATAAAAAATATTTCAGCACATTTTTTATATATTTACCTTTTCCTTGGCTTGCCTTATAATAAAAAAAGCATAAAACGGTGTAAATATGATGATGTCATTGATGTGTACATATTGTTGTGGAATTCTTATACAGTGAACTTTGTGGCATATATGTGACATCAACGAATTTTATGTTGAATAATTATGCACTAAAATATCTATTAGAACAGGTCAGATGCATTAATTCGAGCTGAAAGGGAATTCAGTGGATCTCGTCCGGTCACAACATCGAAAATATCATATCATTTTTTCAAGGTCGTGTACAGATTCAGGTAGTGTCCAAATATTTAAATTTAAGATTGACAGTAAAGAACAGTTTTCTTAATTACTATACTAGTTTTCTTAAGTTATATAATAAAATTAAATGTACAATGTGGTAGCTTACTTAGTATATGTTTAAAAAAGCTTTAACATTTATTTATTTAATAATTACTAATTTATATCATCATTTCTTTATATAATTAATTATTTAAAAATCAATTTATATGTAGATACCTAACTAAAAATAGTTTTAAAATGGTTTGTTTTATTTAGATTGTATGAAAACTATTATTTTTATATAATAAATTACTAAAAATTATATGAAATAGTTTGCTTATAATATATAATATTTGATAATTGAAATCAATTTAGTAAAAAAATAATTTTCAAATAATTAGTTTCTGTTTATATTCAAATTTTTTTAAAAATATTAAATAGAAAGCTGTCTTGAAAAAATCTAAGATATTTGATAAACATATAAAAATATATTATAATTAAAAGCTAATATTTTTAAGTTAAAAAAAATTTATAATCATAAATTCACTGAGTGCATTTTTGGAAAATAATAAAAACAACTTCTTCTAATTTTTTTGTCCCGTAATTAAATCCATGAAGTTACATGGTAGTCCCAGGCGCATGG
The DNA here is from genome assembly GCA_030441495.1 of Dalbergia oliveri. Classification (NCBI taxonomy): domain Eukaryota; kingdom Viridiplantae; phylum Streptophyta; class Magnoliopsida; order Fabales; family Fabaceae; genus Dalbergia; species Dalbergia oliveri. Next base: position 24,276,910 of record JAMLFY010000013.1, on the reverse strand, counting down.
CACATGTATTTTTGTAATAATTATTTGTCTTTTATGTTTGTTCTTTTCTGCATGAAGCCATTTGCGATATCCATCTGCGAGGTTCACACGTATTCACTCTTCATGCATGCATATGGCCTATACCGCTGCCATGTATCAAACAATTTTCAGCAAGGGAAGACACAAAATATTCTTATAATAAAAAGTGTAGGTTTATTTTATTCAATCCTCAATATCTTAATTATTATATTAAATAAAAATATAACTAAAATGACAATAACAATTTTTTCTTTCTATGAGTGTCTTAGAATATAACTTCTCACTTTCTCAGCACAAAAATCTTAATAGAACTGAAAGGAGTCAGGGGCAAGACTGTCATATTAGCATGCTTCAACAATAATATGAAATTATATCAAAAGGGCTGAATTGTTGTTCACATCACAAAGCAAGCAATTAGACCAAGGGTGATGGAGGAGACTGGAGATGGTGATCAGTGAGGGCAGGTGCAGAATTGAGAAGGATGAAGATGAAGGTGATGGTGGCCATAGATGAGAGTGATGGGAGTTTATATGCTCTTAAGTGGGCCCTTGATAACATCTTAGCCACCATGGCTAGTACATTGAGAATGAGGGAATGGTGTATCTTGTTAATGTTCAGCCCAAGTTTCACAACTATGTGTGCCGTGCTGGACCCGCTGGAGCTGGTGGTTCGTATATATCGTTATTTACCTATTAGTTCCTCTCTCTTTATTCAATAATATATTTTCTTTTCATTTTTCACATAGTCTATAGATAGCTAAATAATTGGTGTGGTGATTTTAATTTAAATCAATGTAGAATTTAATTATATAAGTGTTGAGTTCAGTCAAAGTGAGGATCTATTTTAACATCGTGTTTAATACTTATATAATTAAAATTTACAACACAATTATTTCCTGTGTTGTGACTAGCTAGCTACTTGTGGTTTCATTTTTCAAAGCCTATAGACAAGAAAGTGTAAATGTTTCTCGGTTCAGCAGGCTTCATTAATTGGAGAAATGAAGCACCAAATAGCATTAAATAACATGTTGAAAAAATTTGTCTCCGAAACTCTATAAATAGGGTTTAGTTTTGCAGTATTTCAAGCAGAAAACGAGGAAATGAACAATTTGCGTATTCACGGTTTCAATTTTTATTTTTAATTTTTTAGATTTTATAAAGAAAATATTAATAAATTTTAATTTTTAATTTTGATTTCTAATTTTCAGTATTTCCTTCATAAAATTTTAAAAATTAAATAAACTGAAAATAAAAAATAAAAATGAAATCAAACAAGCCTAAATTTCTTCTCACTTCAGCGTAATAGAATAGAATTATTTATTCCCTATAATTTCTTCTCTTTTGTGAGTAGTATACATCAGTGAAAAAATTCATATTGTATGTGAGGTACTTTAGGTGTATTTAGGATTTAGATTGGATGGAGTGTGTCCACCTTTTATATCTTTATCACATCTATATAGTGACACATTTGCTTATGATCGTAGGCTTTAAGTCGAATCAATAAATTTCTGATATCATTTATTTTACCCTTCTACATATTTATTTTATATTATTTTATTTGTGCTTTATAAACCCACCATTTCACTGCATGTGTTAATTTATATCTTAATCAATATATTAAAATAATGGGTATGTCATTAAATTGTCTTGCACACTTTGAGTTTGAATGAAGGCAGAACACACCTGTTCCTTTTGACTACTTAAAAAAAAATTAAGATTCAAGTTACTACGTATCTTCAATTATTTTGTTTAATTTTTAAAAAGGCATTGGTTAAAAAAGTGAAAACTTTGTAAAGTTTTCAAAATATTCAACATATTAAGAACTTGATTTTTTTAAAAAAATCTTTTCTTTATTCTGAGGGCCACTGGTTAAAAAAGTTATTATTTTAGTGTGAACTAATTTTCTTAAGCTTTAATCATGTTTTAATTATTCAGAGTATCAGAGTTGCTGACACTATATATCATGTTTAAGAAATCATACCGATAATTATCTTATTTTTATAAATAATAGATCTTATTCAAGAATGGAATATATAATACTTTTTTTCTTAAGCATATTTACCTTGATTAATACGGCAGCTAACTTTATTGGTCTAACAAAAAAACTAATTTTAAAGTATTACATTTGAAGGTTATCTCTTTTTCGGTTCGTGGAATAGTCAATAGACTCATGCTTGACATATGAAGTTAATTAATTTTAATTTAATTATATATATTCCAGTATTTGCCAAATTGAACATTCTATCTTCTTTTCTATAGTTCACAGTCCATAGTCTGAATTAGCTGTGTCCACCTGACCATAGTTCATCGTCATTATCTTTGTCTTCTCGGAACGACAGGGAAAAAATAGTATAAATAGAATGTTATGTATAAATAATATCATGTGGATTTTTGCGGTACATAAATATATGACCCTTTTGTTTATGGGCCTGCATAAATTAATGTGATACTTAATTATGTTCCTTCAACAGCTTTTTATCCCGCATCTGCAGTGGTGGAATCCGTGAAGAAAGCCCAACAAGAAAGATCCGCCGCTATTCTCTCGCGAGAATTGCAGATGTGTAAGGATAAGCTGGTAAGTACCTCACCCGTGTCTAGTATATCCACAAAATTACATATTTAGCCCGTATATATATAATACATAATAAGTATATTTTTCTACATTCTTGAAAATGCACAATATATGATATCCATTTTTTTTTCAGTCTTTTCCCTGAATTTAATCGGTAAAGACTAGCTAAGTGAGATGATAAGTGTACTAGTTTTGATTAATCATATAATTCATGATGTAACACCAAATTTCTCTTTGAGTACAAATGACCAAATGCCCGAGGTCATTTTTACCGAAATTAAAGGAAGTTGGGTCCTCAAATGGGTCAACTCAATGTTTGAAGGGGATTATAATTGTTATGTTTGATATCGAGGTGAAAATCTCGTTTTCTGAACTTTCGGCTCAAAATGACCAAAATACCCCTTGTGTTCTACACGGTAAAAGGTGCCGTTTGAGCCAAAATTTCCAGGAAGTTTAGAATGATGTTTTTGAGTGATGTTTGATGTTTAGTTATGAGGTCGGGCAGTTTTAGTGCAAAATTACCATTTTGCCCCTAGAACAGTGTACAGTGAGCCTAATGACGCAATTAAGCAAACCTAAGCAATATTAGGCTCTAATCGAAGATTAATTTATTTCGATAATTAATCTAGAGTCAAAATAATTTATTAAGGTTAATTAGAACCTAAGATTGCTTAGTTAAACTCTAATTGCATTCTTTAATTCAAGATTCCTAGTCATGGAATCTTGAATAGTATTTCTCTCTCCAATTCCTTAAATTAAGGAATTGTGCCATACCTCATTTGACCAAAAAATGATTTTAAATTGTTAATCTAGTAAGACCACTCCTAATCAAGTCTTGACAACCTTAATTAGCCAATTACCTCACCTAAACACTTTCTTACAACTCCTAACCAAAACCTTAATCAAAGAAACACCTAAACACATCACTAAACCACAATTACATGAACAAATTAATTCCCCTTTGCTGAAATGGCCGAATGCATGGCCTAGGAAAGTGTCACATGTTGATTTTTCTCACTCAAAGCCATGCCTAGGCCATACTTCCCATACCTCACCATGCTTTCAACCATGCCTTGCCCATACCTTGTAAGAGATATTTTCCTCCCCTTCCAAGCAAGGCCGTCGGCCATCCTCCCTTCAGCCTCCATTGTGCAAAATTTTCTATAAATACCAAGCTTGAAGAACTTGGTACACTTTAGATCATTTGCTAAGTTTAGTTTCTTGCACTTTCTTGCATTTTCTCTCAATTCCTCTTCATCTTCTTCATCTTCTTCTTCCTTCAAAGAACCTTGCCACCACCACAAACAACCATAAACCACCACTCCTCACCTTAAACCATCTCTCAAACACTTAAACTTTCCATTTCCAAGCTTAGAAACTCAAGGAAAAATCATCTTCCTTGAGCTTCCTTCTTGGCCGAATCCACATCACATCCAAGAGAAGATTTTGTCTTCTCAACTCTTCAAGAATCAAGCTTTCTTTCATTTCTTCAAAGACTTCCTTAGGTAGGGGTTTTGTTTTCAAGTTTTACTTGTTTTCTTAAGAAAAGTTCTAGTTTTCTCTTGGTTCAAACTCTTTTCCTTCTTTCTTTTTCATTTCGGCCAAGAGGCCTTTTATGAGAATAACATGAGCTTGATGATGAGGTTTCAAGATAATGACTTGTTGTTGTCATGTGAGAAACCTCTAAAGCTTGAAACAACTTGGTCTTGGACCATACATGCTTGTGTTTCTTTCTTTTTCTTGCTAAATTTTCGGTTTTCTCTCTTTTTCTTCCTTATGATTTCGGTTTCCTTTCCTTGGTTTGAACAAAGTTTGCTAAAAATGTAAAGTAGATCACAAAAGTTTTGTTAAGAAAATTAATCACATGTTTTCAAAGAGCTCTAAGCTTACCCTTGCCAACCTTAAAGTTGGTCGGCCGTTCTAAGAGTTTTACTCTAGATTGAAGCCCATGAGCAATAAAATAAAGAATATGACTTAGTTCTTGTATTTTGTTTAGACAAAGTGTTGAGCTTTGTGTCTATTTTCTTGAGCTTGATGATGAAGTTCAAACCTTAAGACTTCTTTGAAGTCTAGGTGCTAAGAACTCTAAAGCTTGCCTTATGATACATAATGGGTTGAGGTTTATGTTCCTTTAAAGTCTTGCAAGAGCTCTAGTTAAGATAAAATAAGATGCATTCATGTTTACTTTATGCTTTGCATAGCATGTTTATTTTGATGTCATCACTAAACAACTTAAAGATTAAAACAAGAATTGCATCCTCACTTAATAAATCTCAAAGCCTACCTATTTCAACCTTAAAGTTGATTGTTGATTTAAATACCTCAAGCCTAGAGCACTAAAATAAAGAATTGAACCTTGCATTTCATGTTTACTTTCTTGTCTAGCATGTTTATATTTTATGCCATCACTTAAATTCTAAAGATAATAAATGAGTGCATCTCATATTTATTTTATGCTCTCACTTTATTTTCTAATGAAGAATAAAATGAGGTGCATAGCATGTTTAAGTTTATGTCATCACTTTAATGATCTAGAGCTCAAAGACTTGCCCAAGTATCCTATGTAAGGTTTTAGAAAATGTTGGCATTTTAAAGAAGCCATTTCGGCCTTGTGGTGATGATGATGGACTTAGTATGAGTTCCTCTAATCACAAGTGTCCATAGTTCATGTTTTGTAATTTTTCTAAGCTTAGGAGCACCTAAGCAACATTATGAATGAAATTATACACTTTAAATCTATTTTATGAACAAGTTAATTTAGCTACTGACCTCATGTGTAATTACATGATTTTAATGAAGGATTTGGTTCTAAAAGAGTTTTGAGTTCCTAAAATTATTCCAAGAGAAAACTAGCAACTTATATGCATTTTAATTCATGAGATTATGTGATTTTATGGGCTTATGATTTCGGTTCTGCCCTTCATGTTTGGCCACTGTATAAATTCTGTTTTATGGTGTTAAAATGTGTAAAATTATGTTTGAGTGAAGCAAGGAACGATTTAGAGAAGTTAGAAAAGAATAAGTAACTTAAAAGGATTAAAATGAGAATTCTAGAACACCTTAATGCACAAAATGCAAACCTGTTCCAGCATGATTAATTCAAGGATAAATGGTTCATAATTAGTAAGACATGTATAAAAACCCTTCATAAATGATTAGGTATTAATTACTAAGCTTAAGGTGATGATAAGGACTTAAAATGGGAATTCTAGCACACTTAGACATGGTAAATGAATTCTGTTCCAGCATAGTTAGATTGAGGAAAAATGGTTTATAACTTAGTAAACATGCCTAGGAATCCCTCATAATTGGTTTAGGAATTGATTATGGAGCCTTAGGCGAAGACGGATCTTAAAAAGGGTCACGAACGGAGATTCTAGAGCCCTAAGCGTATGATATTTTTCTGCCCTTACATGCACAATGCTGTTTGGAATTTTTAGTAAGCCTAAATCTTAGAGAAAAGTTTAAGTGATGACCTCTTGGGGTAATAAAGATGTAATATGGGTATTGGAATAATTAATATAAGTTTAAGACCCGTAAGGGCCAAAGCATAAGATACTATGAGATAGGAGGCCGAGTGAGCATATTTATGATGATGAACCTCGAGCATATTTATGATGATGTGATTATGTTAATTCTTGAGCATGAAACTTTATGTGTATAATTGGCGTGTTGATGTGATGAAGTGTTATGCCTTAATTTGAGATGCATGAGGTTCGAAATATGAATGAAATTGAAGATATGCTCATGTGAACTAGAAAGTTTTTAATTGAGAAAGTTCCATAAGAATGATGCATGTGATTGAGATTATGTGGCATGACTCAAATTTGAGGAAATTCGGAGTGTAGTGTTATGCCGAATTTCCGTCAAATTTGAGGGACTTAAGAAAGTTTTGAAAATAAGATGTTTAATGTGACACACAGAGACGTACTTCTCTTCTGAGGAGAAGGTAAAACCGTGAGGGCATAGACATTAGCCTCCAAAGCGGACAAAGTCGCTGGTCTTAACCAGTCGATGCGTTTCGAAGAAGGAAAAAGTCCCATGATGGGTGATCCTTAGGCCCCTACCCGTACTCTGGAGTCGGGATTATTATGATGATTATGATTATGATTATGATTCGCTTATCAAGAGGATAAGTAAGAACTAGTGACGACTAGTTAAGGTATGAGCTCATAGCCTAGTTTAAGGGTGCGGTTACTATTATGTTTGGTGTCACAAGTATGAGAAAAGGAAAGATGTTCAAGAGAAGTTACATGCCACTTATATGTTGTTTGATTATTGTTTGATTTGCCTAAAGTACCATGCATCCATGAACTATTATGTTGCATACATGCATTAAGATTCATTATAAAAGACATGGACCTTGGATAAATATCTTTTGTGAAAACCTCATAATGAACCTATGCATGTTTAACCTTTTATAATAAACCCAAGGTTCCTGGGACGTAAACGATGACACTAGGATAGAGGATTTCCCTCCTGAGATTCTTTAGCAAGATTCTCACCCCTCTCTCTTTTCTTTCCGTTACGTCTTCAGACTCGATGGCGTCGTTCGTGATTTTTGTTGATGCGCCCGTGTGGGAGCTGCACTACGATCCATCAATCCTACCACTTCAAGGGTCGTTGTGCTATACGCATTTTTGCATACATGGGACGCCCATTTGCCTTTCCTTCTCCAGTTTCCGCTTCACCCCGACTTCTCCCTTTGGCGATGACATGATTTTTGAGAGGACGCGACCAGGAGACGGGCAGAACCATCACGCCCATCCTCATCTTCGCGTATGAGGCTACCCGAGTACGTGCCTCGCCAGACGTTCGGAGACTGACCTCAGAGGATCCCCCTTCTCATCCTTTTCGGAAGGTCCGCCCTGTACCCATGGACATCGGGATGGGTAGGAGAGACGGTGACAAGCGGAGGTTGGCATCACGTCAGAAGATGCGCCCCATGGAGGGCATGTTCGCCACCCGTCTTCATGCACCCGAGGAGCTTGCCCAGTTCATTGGGTATGTGCCATCGAGGGACGAGGAGGAGCACCATCCATAGTTCGAGGGAGGGAGTAGTCCTAGTTTGGGAGTATCTTTTGGGGTTGTTTCATGTATTTGTTGTTATGTTTCTTATTATGTTATTGTCCTGCAAGCTCTCCCACTTTATGGGTAAGACTTTATGCTTTCCTTTGTATTCAGTAGTTATGTACTAAACTATGTTAATTAATGTTATGATGGATGTTTTATGATTAAGATGTTCCTTATGCTTTTGTGTATGATTCATTGTTTATTGTGTTATTTATTCTTCCGCTTCACGTTTCATTTATGTTATACGCAAAGGCTCGCACTTTGTTTTACATGTTCATTTCAAAAAAAAAAATTACCTGTTTTTCGCTAAGTATTTTGTAAATGAATTTAAAGGAAGTAATAACTAATAATTAATCTTGATACGTCCTAGGCGTATTGGGTTAAATATTAGGTGTTACACATGATGATTCTAAAGGGAAATATGACCATTATTATTTGTTGATATGGCTTGATTGGTTGGTCAACATAAGTCCAAACCAATTTTCGTGATTGATTGCAATTGACTTTGGTTGGTTAGCATATGTCCAAAGCAACTTTTGGTGATTGAAATTTCTCCGTTGCGTTTGAGTGGAGAATGTGAGTCATTAGCAAACATAATAATAAGCCATCAAGTGGATGAATTACACTCCTTTGTCACCACATGCAAGATGGACTCTATAAATAGAGCTTCCATTCAGCTCTTCAAAACATACATAAGGACATCTCCAACACAACAAATAAATCCTACCTCTTAGTTGTAGAATAGAATTATCTATTTTATATGAGTTATTCTCTTTTATGAGTTGAGAGTATACACAAGAAAAATACTCTAAGGTATTCCTGGGTATATTTGGGATTTGGGTTAAGAGAAGTGTGTTCTACCTTTTGTATCTCTATCATATTTTCATAGTGGAATATTTGGTTGTTGTCTTTACCTGTGGACGTAGGCTTTAAAGCCAAACCACGTAAATTTCTGATGTCAATTTTTTTTACGCTTCCATATATTTATTTTGTGCTACTCTGTTTTTCTACCTTTTGGCCTGTCACAAACGCTGGTTTAGAGCTCTTATAAGACCTTGGGCTAATTATTTAAAAATGTCTACAGTAAAATTTAATGTTTAGTAGTTTGATAGGCTCATTAATTTCGGAATGTGGAAGGTCCGTATGATGGTTGTTCTTCTCCAGCAAGGAGTAAAAGTTGCACTTTTAGGGAAAGGCCTGAGACAATGAAGGAACCCAAATGGAAAGATGTTGATCAAAGGCTTCTTCTATTATTCACTTATGCATTATAGATGATGTCCTAGGAGGTCCTTTAGAAAGTAGCACAATCACTATGGAGAAAGTAGCACGTACGCGAGTCATTATACATGACTAAAACGGTGGCTAACCGTCTCGGTGTTTTCAACGTTTTGTACATGTCTGTATAGTAGAAAGAACATTAATCCGATCTCACATAGCTGAGTTCAAGTCACTCGTCACTAATTTGAAAAATATGGATGACACATTTTCAAGTAAGCAACGGCAATGATGTTGCTTTGTTCCTTACCTCATTCTTTCAAGCACTTCCATGAAACGCTCATATATGGTCATGAAAGCCTCAAAATTGATGAGGTTAAATCCACACTTTAAGTCGTGATAGAATGGAGCATGAATCCTGGAGGTGATGATATTGCATCTAGCCTAGTTGCTAGAGGAGGCCAAGGGAGATTGATAAGTGTCAGAGGAAAGTCTAGATCTAAGTCTAGACATCATAAAGGCATATGCCGATATTGCAAGAAGGAAGGGTACTGGAAGCAGATACAGAGACTCAAAGACAAAAAGGAACGGATGTCACACATTCCTTACGCTAGTGCAATTGGAAGCATCATGTATGCTATGGTATGTACTCAACAGATATTTCACATGTTGAGTATTGTTAGCGGATATATGGGGCATCCTGGCAAGATGCATCATGCAGTGAAATGGATACTTCAATATCTTCGAGGTACTATAAATGTTGGCTTAGTATATGACAGAAGTTCTAACATGGCAGTAGTGTCATTGGTTACGTTGATTTGATTATGTTGGAGATGTTGACAAAAGGAGATCTCTCCAGGATATGTCTTCAAACTTCAGGTAGTACAATTAGTTGGAAAGCGACTCCATCTACTCTTGCATTATCAACTCCAGAAGCAATACATGGGGGCAGAAGCGGTGAAGGAAGCCATTTGGCTCAGAAGTTTGGCAGGCAATTTGGGTTTAGAACAAGATGTTACAACTATTTATTGTGACAGCCAAAGTGCCATACATTTGACCAAAAATCAAATATATTATGAAAGAACACATTGATGTCAGATATCACTTCATTTGTATATTATTTCTCAAGGTGCTATTGCAATGAAGAAGATTGGTATCTTAGATAATCCGCAGATATGTTGACAAAGTCAATCACGATAGCTAAGCTCAAGCATTGCTTGGACTTATTTGGTATTCACAATATGTGAGTTTGCTCATACAGGCACATTTTGGAAAAGGTGACTTAGAAATTTGAAGATAAATGAAAAGTCAAGTCAAGGTGGAGATTTATTGATATGGCTTGATTGGTTGGTCAACATAAGTCCAAACCAATTTTCGGTGATTGATTGCAATTGGCTTTGGTTGGTTAGCATAGTGAGTCATTGAAATTTCTCTGTTGCTTTTTTGATGATTGAAATTTTTGGTGATTGAAATTTCTGTTGCTTTAGGGTTTAGGGGAGAATATGAGTCATTGGCAAACATAATAATAAGCCATCAAGTGGATTAATTATACTTCTTTGTACCACATGCAAGATGGACTCTATAAATAGAGCTTCCATTCAGCTCTTCAAAACATACAAAATGAAGCATCTTCAACACAACAAATAAAATCCTCTCCTCTATAGTTGTAGAATAGAATTATCTATTCTATATGAGTTTTTCTCTTTTATAAGTTGAGAATATACACCAGGAAAAAAAATACTCTAAAATATTGGGTATATTTGGGATTTGGGTTAAGAGAATGTGTCCACCTTTTGTATCTCTATCATATTTCCATAGTAGAATATTTGGTTGTCGTCTTTGTCCTAAACGTAGACTTTGAAGCGAGACGCAAATTTCTAGGTTAATTTTTTACACTTCCATGTATTTATTTTGTACTCTGTTTCTGGGTTGTCATTTCACAACATTATTGTTACTTGTTATTAGAACATATGTGCATCAATGAAAAATAGGTGAAAGCAGAAAGTATCATTCTTAATGGAGACCCAAGGGAAATGATTTGTCAAGCCACAGAGCAAATGGATGTTAATCTCCTAATCATGGGTAGCCCTGGCCTTGGCAAGCTCAAAAGGTTTGTTTTAGCTAGTCTTAATAAGATGATTCTACAAAATATATATGAGAAATTCTTAAGTATTTTTTTAATAAGAAAACAATAGTGTAAGAGCAAAATTTTGATACATTACAAAATCAATGTATTTAAACTTGTAATGTATCAAACTTTTGTGTTAAATAAATAGATAAAATTGGACAAAGGATGTACTATTTATATATGGTCATTTTAGTTGTTATTTTAAAAATATAAGAAAAATAGAATATTAACCTATAAAATTGGTGTCGAATGCAGAGAAATACTTTTTTTTTCCTTTGCATCTTATAAAAATTTCCCTACTTACATTTCATTGAAATTCCTATATTTCTCTTTTTGTTCTTCAATTAAAATAAATTGTTGGGATATGAATTGATTATCACTATAGTAATTGTAATTATCTTGATTTCAATTGTATGATGGAGTCTTCTACATATGCATTAATTTGGTGGCAGGGCATTCCTAGCGACTATTGTGCTCACTATGCAAAAGGACCGATCCTTATTGTGAACCACCTGAGGAACACACTAAAAAGCACTGATTGAATGCGGGCTTATTTATTTTGTGAAAGCACCTGAGGAACACAGTGCGAAGCACTGAATGAATGCGGGCTTAGATATTTGACGCCCTTTTATTCAAAAAGGGTAGGTTGTTTTTTTTTTTTATAAGTTTTTATTGTGTGTTTTCTGGACCTATGATTTGAGCTCCATAAGCAATGTAGTTTCATTTTGAAACAGTACCTTTTTTCATAATTTTCGTAGATGGAAATTTAAAAATGTTTTTTCTGTTGACTTTACTATCGATTATTTCTTAATAAAAATGAGATTAGAAAATTTAAGCAATTAATAGGCGCCTCCTATTAATAAGTGCGGTGGCAATTGAAAGTTAATGCCTGAATTTATTGAAGTGATTTCTATATATAGAAGATAATGGTGTTACAGATCAAACTGAAGTTTAAAACTGTACTCTCTCTTTCTCTCTCTCTCTCTCTCTCTCTCTCTATATATATATATATATATATATATAAATATGGGTGTTGTTTCAACCCATAAAAGTAGATAATCTCAACTTATATATAAAACCTCGTAGTTTTATCCCATTAAAGCTCCCAACCGGTAGTACATTTTGCTTGCCAATCAATATCCTTCGCTTTATCTAGCGAAATTTCAAGTGGTTGTCATATACTCCTGGCAATTGTCTGGAACACTTGAAATTACCCGACTGAAATTTTACAAAATTCTTTTAAAAAACAAGACAACAAAAGTACTGCTACTGCCAGTATATATGATCTCCTTAACAATGACGGAAGATAACTAAAATAGCAATCCTCCTTTTTTAAATTACACTCACAATTACATGAATTATAATTTACACAACATTTTTTATTGTCTAATACATATAAGTGATATTTTAAATTAGGAATATTTTTATGCACACTAAATGAAAGAATTGATCATATTTTTACAAATATAGAAAATACTAATACTAAAATGTTTTGATGATAACATAGAAAATATAGAAAATTGTTTAAATAGATTTTTAACCTCACACATTAAAGATAAAAAATCTTGAACTTATACTTATTGTGTGCGTGTGTATATGTGTGTGTATATATGTATAAACTATTTTTTTAAATATATATTTGAATCTTAGTGTATTTTAATTTAGTTAGAAAAGAAGTTTCATTTTGTCTAAAAAGGTTCTTAATAAGTCTTTACATATGAATGCCTTTTTTTTTTTAATTCTTATGATATTGTTAACTTGACCCTTAATAATGAAATAACACATGCTTGAAGGCAGTGCTTAATCACGATCTGTGATATTGTCTTTTTGTCTTCTTCAAGGTAAAAGACTGCTGTCTAAAGCCTTAAAACATATATCTACAAAGTATAAAAAAAAAACATATATCTACAACAATTTTCATGCCGCAGAATCAATTAAAACACTACTCCATTAGTTTTTCTATAACATTCATTAATTGCGGTAATAGTCATATAATATTCTTGTGCGTTTCTGCATGCGGCATTGTTAAAACCTGCCCGTAATGTTACACGTATTCTCTCTTCATACATTCGAACGCACCTGCCGCTGCCAGGTCTCAAACTTCACAATTGAAATGACCCAAAAATACCCGGCAAGAGGAATATTTTTAGGGGCAAAATGGGCATTACACAATCGTGACAAGATCGTGTTACATATAAACCTTATTTGTGCATGTATATAGTGTTAATGAGAGATAGGTAGAGAGAATAGCAATTAAGATTTAAGAGTGTGAGAATGAGATGGAGATAATAAGTAGTGCTAGTGTTGTTGAAGGTGGTGGTAGTGATCAGATAAGGGCGGGTGCAGGGAGCGGGTTGTGGGGGAGGAAGAGAGAAGGATGAAGATGAGGGTAATGGTAGCAATTGATGAGAGTGAGGGAAGCTTCTATGCTCTAAAGTGGGCCCTTGATAACCTCTTTGTTCCCATGGCTTCATCTGTGGGGGAAGCTACACCACAAGCAACCCTTGAGAATGAAGGGATGGTGTTTCTTGTTCATGTGCAGCCAAGATTCGTTGAGTATGGCTACCCTATTATTGGTCCCAGCGGAACTGGTATGTTCCACTTAATTCTAAACTTAATTGCTGTTTAAATTTTGTGTAAACATATGTTCACATCATGAAAAAAAAAACAGTAAAGAATTTTGCTTTATTTGGATAATATCATTCTTACAATTCAATAAACTTAACATTTTGACTCATAGGACCTATAATGGATACAATCTCTCAAGGTCCGTGATTCTGAAAAAAGTTTAAGGAAATAAATTAAAATTACATCCGTTGTTAAAGTTTATAGATTTTGATCTAGATGGCAAACACTTATGAAAGATAAGAGTAAATTTTTTTATCAAAATTAATTTGTTAGGATGAGTAATATGGTTATAGACCTTAATTAAATGAATAAGTAGATGTTATTGCTTTATTTTGCACATTATCACACTTATTTGTGGTTAAAATTCTAATCATATTTTATTTATTTGGGTGCGTAGCATTGTTTGGCACATGTCTTATATAGTCATTAATAAAGTTATTCCCGAACAAATATTAATATCAATTTCGTCATTAATTTAGTCCATAACATCAATTTTTTTAAAAATAAAAATATTATTAATTTATTTTTTAAACAATAAAAATTATATTAGTTCTTAAATAAATATACACAATTGTATTTTTATTGTTCATAGTTGGCATTACCTTCTCTCATGATTGAAAAATATAAATTGATGGGAACTTTTGGAGCATAAACATGATGTTATATTATGTATATATTCAAGGGGAAAAATAATTATTTATATCTAAAATTAATGATTTTTCAAATAATTTCTCTGAGAAAATAATTTCATGTTTGAGAGGTTTACTATAAATTCCGGAAAAGTAAAAGAAAGAAAATAAAAAAAATTGTTTTGCTAGTGCATTTCCTCTAGCTAGTATGGGATTGAAATATGTGGTACAAACAAATTATTGGCTATTATTGACAGCAATGTATGCACCTATAACAGTAGAGGATTACGTGAGGAAATCCCAAGAAGAAACATCTGCAGCCATACTCTCGCGTGCATTGCAGATGTGCAAAGACAAGCAGGTAAATCTAAAGGCAAGCAGATAAATCTCATATGTACATTTCTAATATGTGTGTAATATGAACATATACTATATATATCATTGTCAAAAAAAAGTACATATGCACAATATGTACTGCAACACTAGTAGGTAATGTATATACACACGTACATACATACAGGTGAAAGCAGAAACCATCATTCTCAGAGGAGATCCAAGGGAAATGATTTGTCAAGCTGCAGAGCAAGTGCATGTAGATCTCCTTGTTGTGGGTAGCCGGGGTCTTGGCACTCTTTCAAGGTATATATACTAGTCTCACTCTACAAAATTCCAAAGCCTAATTAATCATCTTATGCAAAAGTATAACTTTTAAAAGTTCAAATTATAGCACCTTTAATTTAGACATTTTATTATAGATTATCAAAGATAATACAGATGGAATTTCAACTAAAATTCCAAATCTATATGTGGGGTAAATGTACAAGATAGATGATCACCAATTAATGCATATACTTATACTTAGAAATTAGATTTCTTTAAAATAAGTTTGTATATAAAAAGAGAATATAAAGTATAGTTAACTTTATATCAATAAAGCATGTGGTAGTTATAAGTTATTAAACAATTTAATATAGATATTTTTTGCTTATAGAGTACATAATGTTTAGTTTTATAAGATGTCATGAAATCATTTCACCCAAAAGCTTAAGCTGTTGATTCCTCATGACATATTAATAATTTTATTTTTAATATTATCTTACGCAAATGTCTCGTTGGGTTTAAAACGTGAATAATATACAGACCCATATTTACTTTGTGCCTGAAATTTAATTATTTTGATTTTTAAAATAATGGGAACAATAAAGATCAAATTCTAGACCATTTGATCGTAAAGACTCTAATGGCATATGTCATGAAATTATTTCACTCAAAAACTTAGTTGGGGGATAATACACTAATAGTTTTATAAATAATAAGAAAAATCAGTAATTTATTAGAATATAATTTGTAGGTTTGATATTTGTCGGAGATCAAGATACAATGATCTAACTAATTTCGATGTTTGTTGAGATGAAGTGAATACATGTATTATTCATTTGATTTGATGGCTTGCTTGCAGATTATTCATAGGAAGTGTAAGTGACTATTGTGCTGATAATGCAAAAACTTCGATCCTTATTGTGAAACCACCTATGAAGGACAGCAAAGAGCACTGAGGACAGTTCCGTCTCGGGTGCTATAGATCAGTTAATGGATTGAGTCCAGAATTTAGGCACACTTTCTCAAAGAAGAGTGTTAAACCTGGCTCTTTCGTATGTACCCATATATTCAATGTAGTGTTTCATACACATGCATTACAAATACTCTATGATGCCACCTTACGAAGCAGTGATGAGAGTAATCACACAAAATACGTGGAGGAAGAACGTAGGATTAGTGCCTACAAATTTCTTAGATAGGAACTCTTGTTTTCTTCTAGGTTTTTATTGTTGCATTATTAATGGTAAGACTTGTCTCATGCTGTTACATTAGAATTGTGTATACCTAGCTCTAAATAAGTTCAAGAGTTTGAAACCTTCTATTGTTAAGCCTATGCAATGTCTTAAGTTTTCGTTATGTTTTGAAACATATGCTTCTTAAGCAAAGTTTTAAATACGAGCCTTAAATAATAATTAAAAAAAAGCCATATTGAAAGAATTTTACTTTTATAATAGACCGACTTGATTATTAAAAAAAAAATTGCATATGCCTCTTAACATTTTTTACTACTGAATTAACTTTCAAACCAAGGAAACGAAGAAGATTGACTGGCTTATTTTTCGTTTAAATTGAGATATACCAAAGCTGCAGAGTATAATATTGGCTAGGGACCAAACCATTGAATCTAAATTTGAATTTTCTCTTGTTATAAGATATTATCATTCATAATAATCTTGGTTTGCTAATACAACCCTTTTTTGCATGCAAACAAATCGACCATCTGATTTTGATGTACTTTAATTGTCTGTTGGCTTACGAGCACTAGTGTTTATTGGCTTCTTAGTGGGGATTGGGGCATTAGCTAAGATGAGCGAAGTTAAAATTGCTTTTGTGGTCCCAATATAAACTTTTCTGCATGACGTTATGGTCTCAATTGATTTCACAATTCTGAGCTTTATTTTCCTTTCATACGATTTTTTCAGGAGCAAGTTACATTTTCTTTTAAAACCATTTGTTGATCAAATTTCGTTGTCACTTCAACATATATTCAAATTAAGTACCGATTCTTAGCCTCTGTTAAGCCTCTGTACAAATTAAGGACCGATTATTCTACTCGAAATTTATTATAACACTACTAGAAAATTGCGGGAAACCAACGGAAATTACTAACGGCTACGAACCCAACAGTAATTACCAACTCATAACGGGTTGGCATGTGCTTATAAACAATAGTTTATTTGTTGGCTTACCGACGGTAAAACGCGATACCACTTCGCACCAAATGGCAGTCATATTATTGGATGGTTTTACCAGTAGGTATATCGACCAGCACATAACAAAAAAATATTTATTATTTTTTGTTGAATATTACTGACGGTATACGAACGGATGCATAACAAAAATATATTTACAATTTATAATTTAATTATGTGTAAATATTATCGATGGGTATACCGAGGTAAATAACAAAAATATATTTACAATTTATAATTTATTTTTTAAAATATTACCAATAGTTAAATTTACAATTTATAATTTAATTATGTGTGAATACTATCAACGCAGTTATACCTAGGTAAATAACAAAAATATATTTACAATTTATAATTTTTTTCTTGAATATTACCGACGGTTATTTGAAATTGCCGCACAACCTTCGTATTACCGCTTAACCGTCGTCATTAATGGCACAAGAAATACACAATTTCATTAAATGCGTGTCCGTCGGTATATTCGTCGTAATCCGCATACTTCAACCCCGATGAGTCTCCTTTCCCCACTCCATCAATCCCTCTCTCTCTAAAACTCCCCCGCTGCAGCTCTTTTGCACCGCCCAGGTACTCGTTAAAGATTCTGAGACGTACAACAAGCTTAGTCTTATAAAAAAGTATGCTATACCAAAAATAATTAACTTCACAACGCAAAACATATTGCACTTTGTGCACAAGAAACAGCTAAAACATTCCATTTTTTCAATATTTTATTTATGGTGCAATAATATTGTTCTTATGTGCTTTGCATGCAGCATTGCTAAAATCTTCCTGTAATGTTACGTGTATTTTCCCCGCATACATTTGCACACACCTGCCGGCCCCTACCAGGTCCCTCAAACGTATTACAAATGAAATGACCCAAGAATCCTCAGCAATAAGAATAATGTTAGGGTCAAAATGATCATTACACAATCGTGACAAGAGCATGTTACATATAAAACTTATTGTGTATGAATATAGTGTTAAATTAATGAGAGAATAGGCGGAGAGAATAGCAATCAAGAGTGTGTGAATGAGGGAGACAAGTAGTGCTAATGTTATTGAAGGAGGTGGCAGTGATCAAATATGGGCGGGTTCAGGGAACAGGGTTGTGATGAGGGAGGTGTAGGAAGAGAGAAGGATGAAGATGAAGGTTATGGACTTACGGTAGCAATTGATGAGAGTACAGGAAGCTTATGCTCTCAACTATGATATATGAATATTTTAAAATAATCAACGTTCCCCAATCATATTCGATATTTTATCGATCAATATTTTTATATATTTTTAATTATAGTTTACATGTTTTTATAGTTTTACTTTTACTGTGTCTTTGTATCGTACTCACATATTATCATATATTCGTGATGCCACACCAAATAAAACCCTTGAGAATGAAGGAATGGTGCTTTTGGTTCTTATGCGGGAACTGGTTTGTTCTACTTCTAAAACTTTCTTGTTGTTTAAAATTTTGAATAAACATTAGGAAGCCAATATGAGGTACATTGCAGCACTAACAATTATGCCCTCTGCCACACATGACTCTTGAGTTATTGGGAGCAGATCATACCCCAACAACCCCGCTATACTTCACCCTTGTTAAAACTTGTATGTGGGAACACCTCGGACATTGCTAAAGTGAGAAATCCAAATCACTAAAAATAACATACATTCTTCTAGCTTAGCACATACATGCCACATACCGCAGCAGTAACCAAAAACATAGTACGTGTTAACTACTAGTTTGTTGTCAGCCATGCAACAAATAAACATGTAACAAACCAAAACCCACTACTCTAAATTTTATATTGAAATCCTAAACCCACTTCAATGCACGAGTTTCCATCTAGTGGTTGAACCAATAACTTTCAAGTCACAAAATAATAATCTTATTGTGGTGCTGAGGTATAATTTCTCTGAAAAAACAAACTTTATTCAATTGATCATTCACTTATATAATATGTGAAAAGGTGTCTAACAATAATGTAAACGAAAGGGGAAAAGAAAGACAAATTTACTATATAACAAATTCACGTGTGTTCATTCACTTTTTCTATGTAACACTAAGTTTGTCTTGAAACGTATCTTGGCTTTCTCTTGGTTGCTTTCACTCTCACTTACGTACCTTGTTCTTACTGAAAGTTTAACATGGCATGGATATTCACATCGAGACACGGTCACAGAGTGCCATCTAGAGAGCCTTTGCGCACTCAAACCTACGAAAAGAGTTGAGTTTGAAGGAGGTGTAATTGAGATCTGGGATGACAACTAAAAAAACTTTGGATATTTGGGAGAAAGAAAGAAACAGAGACTGAAAAAGAGTGTATTGATGAATTTCTTTTCACAGTTTCATTGAAAAATATACAAGGCAGATATATAGAGCTGATAGAGAGCCTAATATTTACAGCTCAAAGGATAAAAACAAATCTAAGAAAAACTAACAAATCTTCCAACCATGCCAGAATGGCATCACAAACATGCAAGGCGTAACAAACAATACAACTCATCAATCTTCTAGAATATTAAATATTCACTGTTGATGAATCAGGCACTCCTGGAGGTGGCATTGAAATGGGACTGCTCCTTCTACATCAGAATTGTTGCTGTTATATGATAGGCTGCTGGTTGTAACCCAAATATGTTCTTGGGCTTGTGGAGACAGATTGGGCTCTTCCTTTGATACCCCCACAAGCTGGAGGTGAAAAAATATTAACTAACCCTAGCTTGGATAAAAAGGGAACAAATAGCTTTGGTGGAATAGCCTTGGTGAATAAGTCCGCACGCTAGTGATGTGTAGAAACGGAAAGTAGTTGCATGAGACCTGCTTGAACCTTTCCTGAACAATATGACAATCGATGTCCAATTGCTTTGTTCGTTCATGGAAAACAGGATTGGTGGCGATGTTCAAAGCACTTTGGCTATCACGGTGTAAGACGCTTCCTGAGAAATAGAGACACTCAAATCATTCAACAAATAAGTCAGCCATTGCAATTCACAAGTGGCAGAGGCCAAGGCTCTATATTAGCCTCGACGGAAGATCTAGAGACGGTGCTTTTGCTTTTTGGTCTTCCAAGAAACCAAAGAAGACCCAATAAAAAAGCAATATCCTGTGACATATCTCTTGGAATCAACACATCGAGTCCCAAGTCAGCATCACTAAAACCAAGTAACTCGATAGGAGAGTCTCATCTAAATAGTAGACCTTTCCCAGGACATCCTTTGAGATATTTTAATATTTTCAATCCTTCCTGGAAGTGTTCCTGAGTGGGATGGCCCATGTATTGACTTAACTGTTGAGTGGCAAAAGTAATATCTGGGTGAGTGGCAATGAGATATAACAGACGACCAATTAAACGTCTATAGGGCAGTGCATCAAAAAGGGGAACAGGAATTTTGCTGAAGATGAAGGGCACTGTCCATAGGAGTTGAAGAAGGCTTTCACCTAAGAGACCAGAATCATAAATCAAATCTAAACAATACTTGCGCTGGCACAAGTAAATCCCTATATGTAAGCAAACTCTAAGCCCAAAAAATATTTCAATATACCAAGGTCCTTTATGTGGAAGTTAGAATGCAAAACAACCTTGATTCTATTTATTTCTTCAATAGAGTTTCCAGTCAACACAATATCATCAACATAAACGATTAGGCGCAGTGACAGTAGATTTCTCAGATTTAATAAATAAGCTATGATCTGCCTAAGCTTGTTGATATCCACAAGATAAAAGGAGAATGGATAACTTTTCATACCATTTACGACTTGCTTGCTTCAACGTATAGAGACTTCATAAGCTTACAGCATTTGGAAGGACCTAGAATTCATTCTAGGAGGCAAAGCCATATAGACATGTTCTGAAAGGTCACCATGCAGAAAGGCATTGTTGACATCGAGCTGTTGAAGGTGCCAATGGTTAACAGAAGCAAGAGCAAGGACAACCCATATAGTAGTCATTTTGACAACAAGTGAGAATGTTTCAAAGTAATCAACTCCTCTCTTTGAGAAAAGCCTTTGGCAACAAGTAAGTTTGGCTTTGTAGCGCTCAATGCTACCATCAGGCTGACACTTGATTCTCTATATCTATTTATAGCTAATGGGTTTGATATGTGGAGGAACATCAACGTGTTCCAGGTCTGATTAACTCCAGGGCCTCAATCTCGGCGTTCATGGCGTCTCTCCAAAATGGGTATTGCACAGCTTCCTGGTAACTAGTGGGTTCAAACTCAGATGAGAAGGACATTAGATAATGAAGATGAGGAGATGAGACACGATTGTAGTTGAGAATAGAGTTAAGAGGATATAAACACTTGGAGGATGAAGTGGAAGGGACACGAAGAGAGAGATTGCAGTGTTAATCATCAAGATAGGAAGGAGGCTTGTGATGACGAGTGGAATGGCGTGGTGGCACAGAGGTTATGGTTCATGGTTCAATAGTGGAAGAAGATGAATTAGGATCGTGATGTAAAGGTGTAAGGGGTGATTGGGCGTCCGTTGGAGAGCTTGGACTTGTGAGTGGAAGTGGGCTCATTTGGGCATGTGAATATGGGTTGGAAAGAAGGGTAGGATATAATTCGGACAGGTGGAAGGTTTGGTCCAATAGGTCGAGAGATGGGAGTATGTGTAGATTGGGTTTTTATTTGAAAATGAAAATGCATCTCATTGAAAAGAACATTTCTGGAAACAAAGATGTTATGTGCATCTAAATAAAAAATAACGTACCCCTTTGTTCCATTTTGAAATCTTAGAAAAATTCCACGGTTAGATCGTGGATCAAGTTTGAGACGATGAAAAGTAAGGGTAGAGGCATAACATAAACATCCAAAAACCTTAAGCATTGAAAAATTTGGTGGTTGTTTGTATAAAAGTTGAAAAGGAGTTTTGTTTGAATTAAGTGGAGATAGTACACGATTAATGAGATAGACGGCGTGCTTAATGGCATAAGACCAAAAATGATTGGGTAAATTTGATTGAAACATGAGAGCTCTTGCCACATTAAGAATGTGTTAGTGTTTTCTTTCAACTATTCCATTTTGTTAGGGTGTCTCAACACAACTAGTTTGGTGTGAAATTCCTTTTGAAGAGAAAAAAATCCTTTAAGAAAAATTCAGGCCTATTGTCAGATCCAATACATTTTACTTTGGCTTCAAATTGATTTTCAACCATGTTGATAAAATTTTGAATGCTTAATTGCACTTCTGCTTTTGATTTTAATAAGATCACCCATGTATAACGGCTAAAATCATCAAGGATGGTTAGAAAATATTTGTGCCCATGAATAGAAACCTTGGAAAATGGGCCCAGATGTCCATGTGTAGCAAATCAAAAACTTTAGCTGCTCTATTTAAGCTCAAAGGAAAAGACAACTTCTTTGTTTTGCTAAGTGACAAATGTCGCAATTTTCATTAGAGTGCTTGGAAATAAAAGGGAATTGTTGATGCAAGATATCCAAATGTTTGCCGGATAAGTGTCCTAATCTAAAATGCTAGATGTTGGATGTGGTTACAGGTGTAGTTGTAGAGACATTAATGGCGGGTTGGGTAAGTGAGGGCTGTCTTTCCTTCTTGTTGATTGCCAAATGATACAATCCCCCTTCCAATTTAGCCAAACCAATGATCTTCCAGGTGTTCATTTCCTGAATTTTACAAAAATATGAGCTTCAATGATGCATGTGTTCCTCACAAGGAACCCTTGTTTATGGCCATAGAAGTCACTTAGATTCATGAAGAATGAACCCCGGCTTGTGTGTCCTCCCTTGAACTTCTGCTGAGTCACTGGGAAAAAACACAAAATTTGTGTCAAGAAATAGCTTTCTATTCAACAACAACATGATCATTATCAGAAGGCAAATATACCAAAATAGAATACAAAAACTTGATATACACATATAATAACAAGACAAAACCAACAAAGAGAACAACTAAAATAGGTAGCTATACCCTTTTCGATTGACTTCCCCCTGTCCACCTGATTAATTAGAGCCAACTTGAAATAAGTATTTCTGCTCCATCCATAAGGAGGTAAGGAATCAGCAACCATCAAATACAATGAAAAATGGTTCACATCCCTTCTCAGTGGATACACAAGGATCCTCCTGTAACATAATTCAGACACACAAAGCTTAATCAACTTATTTACTTTCACAAAAAACCAAGTTAAGGCCCTTACTTAGTCGTAAATCTTAGCACTTGATATCCAAAATTAAAAAATGAGTTAAAAAAATCATCTGAAAATGAAAACCGAAAACAAACACCCCTTTTGAGTACCATGTATAACCGTGTATTTTAAAAGCCTTGGAGCATAATTTCATGGTATTCTGTTCTGAGAAATCTTCAATTGTCCATGTGAATGGCTCAAAATCAGCACTCCTCCCCACCGTATTTCTCATTATGCTAAGCACATCCGGCGGCTGCTATGACAAACCAAAAAAAACACACAAAAAAAGGCAGATAAAAAAATTAATGATTTCTCCAAAACTATTATACAAAACAAAAATAGCAAGAATCTAAATGTGAAGTCCCAGATATTGAAACATGAAAATGAAGCTAGTGATGCTTGATTATGTTGGTAGATATTTGTCCAGGCTCCTCCAAAAGTCCCTGCTGGCTTGGTAGAGAAAAACAAAATGTTGTTATCCCTGTGAGTTAGAGGTCATGATCATGAATATAAAACTTGGAATTTTATGAAATAAAATTACAGCCAAGGAAAGAGAGAGAAGTTGTTAATTAATGCCAGCCAGGAGCTATGAGTATAATTAGTCAAGTCAACAAGATTCTTCTTGTGTAAGGATGCAAGCTATAGTACTAATTTAATTTATTCATGGGGCAGAAATTTCATGGAAGGAGCATGCGTGGATTTTGGAGGTTACTTACAACAATAGTCTTCTTTCAGGTCTATCTATCCTTTCAAAAGCACTCCCATAGTTTTCAGACTGATTCAGGGAGGTTCCATCTGATATATATCGTAATCTCAAAAATAATAATGTTGGGTGTCTCCTTAATAAAGGCACACCCTCTTTCTATTTACACACAAACAAAAGACGTGCTGGGCATTTTAGGAGGATTTGCTTAAAATTTAAAGTTTCTTGATGCATTCACTTGATTTTCTCAGTAAAGAGAAAATATATAAATTTTGTTTGCTACACTCTCTTCTTCCTATCTCAAAGTGACACACTCTAGATGCACTCAGTGTTGTTCTTATTGATCTCTGTTCTAGAGTCATGTCCTCCTTACTTGAACTATCTTGCTAATGAAACCACGTTTATAAAAGACTTAGGGAAAATCAGTGTAAGATTTTCCAAAACTAGGGATTTGATATGCAAATTTTAAAAATAAAGGGGTACAGATTATATTTTGTCAAATCTTAAAAAAGTTAAGTAAAATTTTCTCAAATTATAAAGTTAGGAGAGGTTAGTGTAGGATTTTCCAAACTCAAGATCTGACATGAAAATTTTAAAAATAGAGAGGATGTGAGTTGTATTTTGCCAAATTTTTGGAGGGATGAATATAATTTTTTGTAAGGTTTTTTTTTTTTTCTTTTTGGTTTGATCGATCATTTCCCTTTAATAAAAAATAACTTATGAATCCTATTTTTATATATAATCTCGTGAATATTCAGAATCAAATTTCTATATTTCAACTAAAATCCGATTCTGAAGTCACGTAACGAATTGACGTGGCTGTTTTAATTTCTATTATGTGCATTCCATCTTTGCCCGTTGGGAGTCGATGACTTTGTCCGCTAACGTAAAATGATTCAGTTTATAAAAGTAATGCTCCAATTTGAAGCCGTTTTAATTATATTAGATGTATTTTAATTTTAATACATTAATAGTATAAATTATTAATGCACTGTATTAAATTATATATTATCAGACCAATAAAATTGATTGAATCACACATACAACGTGAGAAGTGATATAAATGAAAGTATTTAATTAAATGTCATTGTAATTTTCTGACATTGTGAATATATAGAAATTAAACTATATTAGATAATGGTAAGTTAATTTTTTTAAATTTCTAAAATAAAATTAATCGAACCATGATTCATATTTCATTGGATATAGATTGGTTCAAATATTTTGGTACTTATTTGCAAGTTATTGAATTAAAGTTTTATGAATGCCAAAAACTAATACTAAATCACACAATTACTTGATAATAATGATTCAACCCAAATCAAACCAAATTATTGCGGTTGAAATTTCATACCAACATCTGATTCTTCTCAAATAATAATAAATTTACACTCTATTTTTCTAATTACATCATTCTTATACTAAGTTTTTTAAGGTAATAAAAAATATTTCAGCACATTTTTTATATATTTACCTTTTCCTTAGCTTGCCCTATAATAAAAAGGCATAAAACGGTGTAAATATGATTATGTCATTGATGTGTACATATTGTTGTGGAATTCTTATACAGTGAACTTTGTGGCATATATGTGACATCAACGAATTTCATGTTGAATAATTATGCACTAAAATATCTATTAGAACAGGTCAGATGCATTAATTCGAGCTGAAAGGGAATTCAGTGAGATCTTGTCCGGTCACAACATCGAAAATATCATATCATTTTTCAAGGTCGTGTACAGATCAGGTAGGGTCCAAATATTTAAATTTAAGACGTGACAGTAAAGAACAGTTTTCTTAATTACTATACTAGTTTTCTTAAGTTATATAATAAAATTAAATGTACAATGTGGTAGCTTACTTAGTATATGTTTGAAAAAGCTTTAAAATTTATTTATTTTAATAATTACTAATTTATATCATCATTTCTTTATATAATTAATTATTTAAAAATCAATTTATATGTAGATACTTAACTAAAAAATAGTTTTAAAATGGTTTATTTTATTTAGATTGTATGGAAACTATTATTTTGATATAATAAATTACTAAAAATTATATGAAATATTTTTTTATAATATATAATATTTGATACTTGAAATCAATTTAGTAAAAAAATAATTTTCAAATAATTAGTTTCTGTTTATAATCAAATTTTTTTAAAATATTAAATAGAAAGCTGTCTTAAAAAGATCTAAGATATTTGATAAACATGTAAAAATATATTATAATTAAAAGCTAATATTTTTAAGTAAAAAATAATTTATAATCATAAATACACTGAGTGCATTTTTGGAAAATAATAAAAACAGCTTCTTCTAATTTTTTTGTCCCTTAATTAAATCCATGAAGTTAAGTGGTAGTCCCAGGTGCTTGGCACATGTATTTTTGTAATAATTATTTGTCTTTTATGTTTGTTCTTTTCTGCATGGAGCCATTTGCAATATCCATCTGCGAGGTACACACGTATTCACTCTTCATGCATGCATATGGCCTATACCGCCGCCATGTATCAAACAATTTTCAGCAAGGGATGACACCAAAAAAAAAAAAACAAATTCTTAGATATTTTTAGAATAAAAAGTGTAGGTTTATTTTATTCAATCCTCAACATCTTAATTATTATATTAAATAAAAATATAACTAAAATGATAATAACAATTTTTTCTTTCTATATGAGTGTCTTAGAATATAACTTCTCACTTCCTCAGACACAAAAATCTTAATAGAACTGAAAGGAGTCAGGGGCAAGACTGTCATATTAGCATGCTTCAACAATAATATGAAATTATATCAAAAGGGCTGAATTGTTGTTCACATCACAAACCAAAGCAAGCAATTAGACCAAGGGTGATGGAGGAGATTGGAGGTGGTGATCAGGTGAGGGCAGGTGCAGAATTGAGAAGGATGAAGATGAAGGTGATGGTGGCCATAGATGAGAGTGATGGGAGGTTATATGCTCTTAAGTGGGCCCTTGACAACATCTTAGCCACCATGGCTAGTACACTCGAGAATGAGGGAATGGTGTATCTTGTTAATGTTCAGCCCAAGTTTCACAACTATGTGTACCCTGTTGGACCCGCTGGAGCTGGTGGTTCCTATATGTCATTATTTACCTATAAGTTCCTCTCTCTTTATTAGAGAATAATATCTTTTCTTTTCCATTTTTCTTCACATAGTCTATAGATAGCTTAATAATTGGTATGGTGATTTTAATTTAAATCAATGTAGAATTTAGTTATATAAGTGTTGAGTTCACTCAAAGTGAGGATCTATTTTAATTTAATTTAATACTTATATAATTAAAATTTACAACACAATTATTACCTGTGTTGTTGACTAGCTAACTACATGCGGTTTCATTTTTCAAAGCCTATAGACAAGAGAGTGTAAATGTTCTTCGGTGCCAGGCTTCATTAAATCGAGAAAAAAAAAATTCAAATCATGCAGCAGGAAGCATGAAGCACCAAATAGCATTAAATAACATGTTAAAAAAAATTGTCTGAAGCTCTATAAATAGGGCTTAGTTTTGCAGGATTTCAACCATAAAACGGAGAAACCAACAATCCAAGTTTCTGCTCACTTTGGTGTAGAGTAGAATTATTTATTCTCTATAATTTCTTTTCTTTTATGAGTTGAGAATATACACAGATGAGAAATTAAATATGATAAAATACTCTAGGTATATTTAAAATTTGGATTGAGTGAAGTGTATTCATCTTTCATATCTTCATCATATTTTTATAATGAAATATTTGATCGTCGCTTTACCTATGGATGTAGGTTTTAAGCCTAACCACATAATAAATTTTTAGTATCATTTATTTTACATTTCTATGTATTTATTTTGTGCTATTATATTTGTGTGGCCTATCATTTCACAACATGTGTTAATTTAGATCTTAATCAATATATTAAAATAATGGGTATGTCATTAAATTGCCTTGCACACTTTGAGTTTGAGTGACGGCAGAACACACCTGTTCCTTTTGACTACTTGAAAAAAATTTTATGATTCAAGTTACTACGTCACTTCAATTATTTTGTTTAATTTTTTAAAAAAGGCATTGGTTAAAAGAGTGAAAACTTTGTAATGTTTTCAAAATATTCAACATATTAAGAACTTGATTTTTTTTAAAAAAATATTTCTTTACTCTGAGGGCCACTGGTTAAAAAAGTTATTATTTTAGTGTGAACTAATTTTCTTAAGCTTTAATAATGGCTTAATTATTCAGAGAGTATCTGAGTTGCTGACACTATATATCATGTTTAAGAAATCATACCGATAATTATCTTATTTTTTATAAACCGGATAATTATGATCTTATTCAAGAATGGAATATATAATACTTTTTTTTCTTAAGCATATTTACCTTGATTAATACGGCAGCTAACTTTATTGGTCTAATAAAAAAAACTAATTTTAAAGTATTACATTTGAAGGTTATCTCTTTTTCGGTTCGTGGAATAGTCAATAGACTCATGCTTGACATATGAAGTTAATTAATTTTAATTTAATTATATATATTCCAGTATTTGCCAAATTGAACATTCTATCTTCTTTTTCTATAGTTCACAGTCCATAGTCTGAATTAGCTGTGTCCACCTGACCATAGTTCATCGTCATTATCTTTGTCTTCTCGGAACGACAGGGGGAAAAAATAGTATAAATAGAATGTTATGTATAAATAATATCATGTGGATTTTTGCGGTACATAAATATATGACCCTTTTGTTTATGGGCTGCATAAATTAATGTGATACTTAATTATGTTCCTTCAACAGCTTTTTATCCCGCATCTGCAGTGGTGGAATCCGTGAAGAAGCCCAACAAGAAAGATCCGCCGCTATTCTCTCGCGAGCATTGCAGATGTGTAAGGATAAGCTGGTAAGCACCTCACCCATGTCTAGTATATCCACAAAATTACATATTTAGCCCGTATATATATAATACATAATAAGTATATTTTTCTACATTCTGAAAATGCACAATATATGATATTCAATTTTTTTTTTCAGTCTTTTCCCTGAATTTAATCGGTAAAGACTAGCTAAGTGAGATGATAAGTGTACTAGTTTTGATTAATCATAAAATTCATGGTGATTCTAAAAGGAAATATGACCATTATTATTTGTTGATATGGCTTGATTGGTTGGTCAACATAAGTCCAAACCAATTTTCGGTGATTGATTGCAATTGGCTTTGGTTTGTTAGCATATATCCAAAGCAACTTTTGGTGATTGAAATTTCTCCGTTGCTTTTTCAGTGGAGAATGTGAGTCATTGGCAAACATAATAATAAGCCATCAAGTGGATGAATTATACTCCTTTGTCACCACATGCAAGATGGACTCTATAAATAGAGCTTCCATTCAGCTCTTCAAAACATACATAACGGAGCAGCATCTCCAACACAACAAATAAAATCCTCTCCTCTTTAGTTGTAGAATAGAATTCTATTTTATGAGTTCTTCTCTTTTATGAGTTAAGAGTATAAGGATGAGAAAATACTTAAGGTATTCCTGGGTATATTTGGGATTTGGGTTAAAAGAAGTATGTCCACCTTTTCTTCTATTAATTTTCATAGTGATATTTTGGTTGTCCTTTTCTGGATGTAGGCTTTGTGAATGCTATGTTGTAGGTTTTGATGATGCCAATGAACAAATGAGACAAAAAGAATAGAAGCAAAACGACATGGAGTTCTTAAAGATGTACAAGCATTTGATCAAGCCAATGGTTAGGATATCTAGAACTTAGATTAATCTTGTTAAAAGGTTTCATTAATAAGTCTATTTGGTCATTTCTAGTTAATCATGCTTTGATCTATGGAGAATTTATTTTGAATTATTTCATATGTTCTTAATGAAGAAGTTTGTTTTGTTTTGTGAAAATACAAGTTTGATTTGAAAGGATTGGATTTATATAAAAGATCTTTTAAAATGGTTTTAGAATGGAAGAATATCTTCAAATCATGTTAAACCTTTCATTTTTCATTTTCTGAAACCATGTAATCGATTACAACATAAAGTAATCGATTACCACTGTTCCTAGACTAGAATTTTAAATTTCACATGTGTAATCGATTACACAATCACTGTAATTGATTACCAGAAAGTGACCGTTCTAGTTTTCAAATATTTGAACTATGTAATTGATTACAGTCTAGTGTAATCGATTACCATCCCTAAAATGTGTGAAAAGGTGTGTTTTGAAGAGACATATCCTATGGGATCAATTCCTAACCTACACGAATTGTTTTCTATAAATACCTGTTTTTAACACACTTTAATACACAGAAAACATACTACAAAGATCATCTTCAATCACTCTCAATCATCAATCTTTGTGATCAATACTTGGCAAAATTGTCTTATTCTTGAGAAACCTTATAGGGCTTCAATTTGTAACATCTACTCTCTATTTCAGAGAGTGATCTCTTGTAATACTTTTTCAAGTTTGTGTACAAGGGTGGGGCATCCCTTGATAGAACAAGAGTAGGGCATCTCTTGGTTCTTGAGAGACTCAAACACAAGGGTGAGGGATCCCAAGGTGTAGGAGTGCTCTTTAATTGTAAAGATTAAAGTGATAATGGAACTCTTAAGTGGGTTACTTAAGAGAAACTGATGTAGGACACAAGAGGTGACCGAACAGGTATAAACCAAGTTTGCAATCTTCTTCCCTTATCTCTTTACGTTTGTTGCAAATTTACTTTTCATTATATTGTTAATCTTTTTCATAGACATAATTACACTCTCATATCTCTTGCATTTGTATCCATTAAATTAAGTTTTTAAGTCATTTCTTTAAAGCTTTTTGAAAAAGTAATTAGAGTGGTATATTTAAGAAAAAGTTTTAGAACTCAATTCACCCCCCTTGATTTCATTGAGGCCACTTGAATAATAGGCTTTAAAGCCAAACCACGTAAATTTCTGATGTCAATTTTTTTTTACGCTTCCATATATTTATTTTGTGCTTCTGTTCTGCCTTTTAGGCCTCTCATTTCACAACAAACTAGTATCAGAGCTCTTATAGAGTTATGGGCTAATTTGTTTAAAAATGTCTACAGCAAAATTTGATGTTTAGTAGTTTGATGGGCGCATTAATTTCGGAATGTGGAAGGTTCGCATGATTGTTGTTCCTCTACAGCAAGGAGTAAAAGTTGCACTTTCAGGGAAAAGGCCTTAGACAATGAAGGAACCCAAATGGAAAGATGTCGATTAAAAGACTCTTTCTATTATTTAGTTATGCATTATAGACGATGTACTAGGATGTAACGCCCAGGGACAAGGCGGAGTTAATTAAGGAAATAGAGAAGGCACGGACAAGGGCAACTCCTGTCTCCAAGAGCAGAGGGGTATATGAATGAACCGATTACACACCAAAATGAAAGGGATAGTGGTCTCTATAGGTATGGGACTATACGTTAATGAAGGCTTATAAGAATTGATTGGTATTACCTATGTAACAAAGATGTATTTTTCTTTTTGGTAGCCCATGACGAAAGAACTTGCAGGTTAAACGTGCTTGACTTGGGGTAATTTTGGGATGTGTGACCTCCTAGGAAGTTTTCCCAAGAAGTGTGTGAGTGAGGACAAAGCATGCTAAAAAACTCATGTTAGTTTGTAGACAGTCGGCAATCCATAAAGTCACAGGGGATGTTACTAATGGTATTCAGAGCTTGCACCTCTCCCAATACGGTGTGGTTCGGGGACCCAGGCAGAAGCTGGTGGGCATGTAACGTCTGAGGACGAGGTAGGGAGTGATCAGGTACGAGAAGGTACGGACAAGGAGCGGCTCCTGTCTCCAAGCGGAGGGGTACATGAATGAATCGATTACACACCTGAATGAGAGGGATTAGACTCTATAGGTATGGGATTATCCAGTTAAGGAGGGGTTATATGAATTGATTGGTACTACCTATGCCACAAAGGTGCATCTTCTTGGTCCCATCACGAAAGAACTCCAGTTAATCGTGCTTGACTTAGGGTAATTTTGGGATGGGTAACCTCCTTGAAAAGTTTTCCAGGAAACGTGTGAGTAAGGACAAAGCATGTTGAAAAGACCCATGTTTGTGTGGGGACGTCGGAATCCATAAAGGAGGATGTACAGGAGGTCCTTTGGAGAAAGTAGCACAGTCGCTATGGACCAAGTTGGAGTCATTATACATGACTAAGACGGTGGTTAAGTCTCGGTGTTTTACAACGTTTGTACATGCTCTCTATACAGAAAGAACATCAATCCTATCTCACATAGCTAGTTCACGTCACTCATCACTAATTTGAAAAATATGGATGACACATTTTCAAGTGAGCAATAGGCAATGATGCTGCTTTGTCCTTACCTCCTTCCTCAAGCACTTGTGTAACACCCTAATAATTAACCCAATACACCTAGGCGGTCTGATTAATTACTAGACTTTACTCTTTGCTTCAGTTCCTTAATCATGCTTTGAAAATACTTAGTGAAATTACGAGCCATTTTTTTTTAAACATAATTGAAAACGTGAGCCGCGCTTAACGTGAATGATTTAGCAAAATTTAAAAGACACATAGGAATTTACAAACATCACATCATAATATTTTGGCTCCATCATACAGCATCCATAATTACATATCATATAGATATTTTGCCTACCAACAGAATAAGACTAAGTGTAGGCAATCTAATAAAACATAAATAATATATGGATGGAAGGACATCCATTAATGGCACCTAGTAATAACACTCAGGGATAGGGATAGATATGAAATATACGAGTGAAACTAGCAGGATTAAGTTCAACTACCGGTGACAGCCTCAATGTGATTCACGAACGCTTCCTTCTTTTCTGAAGACGAGATGGAAAGAAAAATAGAGGGAGTGAGAAACTTATAAAAAGAATCTCAGTAGGGTACTCACCTCATGATGCATTGTGTCATCATCATCGTCCCCAGGAACCTCGGGTTATTATGAAATAGTGAGCATGCTAAGATTGATTTATTAAGTTCGAAAATATACTTTACCGAGGTTCGTCGTTTTTAATCATGCGTCTTATAATGCATCATAAACTTAGCATGTCATGTTTATAATGAACTTTTCCTTTCATATATAATAACATAGTTATGCATAAAATCACATCATATTCCTCATCATCATTTCATAATACTATGCATAGCAGAATATCATATTTCTCATCATCATCTCATAAATACTATGCATAGCAGAACATCATATTCACATAATGCATTTACTTAGTTTCTTAGGTGACTTAAAGTTACTTTCATCATCATTTTCCTGGGCCACCCTATACTCCACCCTTTTGGGAGTAATCTAGGTTATGAGCTCATACCTTGCTAGTCGTCACCAGCATATACTTATCCCTTTTGATAAGTAAAATTCCGTCTCTACCCTTTTGAGAGAGACTAGGGGGCAAGAATCACCTTTTCACCGCCTATAGTTTGATGGGTCCAAAGGATCATTTTCTCATATATTTTGAGTCACCTTTAAGTCTTTGCATGTTATATCATAATACAATTCTTCATTCATAATCATCATAACATTTTCTCATTTATAGTCTTATGCCGAAATAATATATACCAACTGTAATCATGCATCTGGAGATTCAGGAAAGAGAGGTGGGTCACAATGGACACGCTTAAATACCAAATCTTTCCTTACCAAAATCTTCCAAATTGCACTCTTATAGTAATACACTTCTTCAGGAAGAGAATATCTTTATTTCATGCATAAGTTTTCATTGTTTGCAACAACAACTATAACATACAAACCAGGGAATCAATCAATGACACCAAATTCTTAATAAGCATCAAATCACATTTTAAGTACACATAAATTACTAGCTTCCCATAAAATTCTTACAAAGTTTTAAAACTCTTTTAAAACTAATTCCTTTTGTTAAACTTGAAAGAAGTCATAGGACTTTAGGCCTAAATTAACCATGGGACCGATTTATAACTTGAAAGAATGTTCATAATTAAATCTTTCACTTAAGATAAAAGGAGCAAGTCTTGAGCTTAAGAGATTTAGGTGATATCTTAGAATTATAAACATGCTATGCAACCTTATTTTAATCTTGTCATTATAAGGTGATAGCTTGGAATTATAAACATGATATGCAAATCCATTTCTTTATCTTTAAGATTTAAGGTGATGACTTGAAAATTAAACATGATGCAAGAACTTGAAATATAAACATGATGCAAGAAACTGAGCGCGGGCCAAGTAGGACCAGTGGAGGGAGAGAATCTTAAGAAGGAGCGGGTAAGGCACTGGACCGGTGAGAGGGAGGAGAATTATTATTATTATTACATCTTTTTAAGCTCCAATCTCAAGACTTCTTAAAGAATAAATTCTTTAACTCCAATAATCTTATTTCTTTGCTTGTGATACTTGGGCAAGTCTTTGAGCTCTAGGATCTTTAGGTGATGACATAAAAATAAACATGTCATGCGTTGATTCTTTTAGCCATTATAAAATAAAGTGAGAGCATAAAATAAATATGAGATGCAACTTCTTTATTATCTTTGAGATTAAGTGACAACTTGAAACATAAACATGAAATGCAAGCTTGGAAATTTAAACATGAATATGCAAGTTCATTTATTCATTCTTGAGAATTTAGTGATGACATAGAAAGTAAACATGGTTATGCAAGGCATAAACTTAAACATGGATGCAAGTTCATTTTATTTCTTTACTAGAGCTCCTCCAAGACTTTAGAGAA
The DNA here is from genome assembly GCA_030441495.1 of Dalbergia oliveri. Lineage (NCBI taxonomy): Eukaryota > Viridiplantae > Streptophyta > Magnoliopsida > Fabales > Fabaceae > Dalbergia > Dalbergia oliveri. Next base: position 24,242,279 of record JAMLFY010000013.1, on the reverse strand, counting down.
ATATAAATTCAACCCAATATATCTTAGCAAGACAAAGTGAAAAATACATCTTTCAAGTTCTAAACTCAAGATCATAAAAACATCATAAAAATATTATTCTTTAAAGTTTTGCATCAAGTGGAACTTTCAAGCTTTAGAGGCCTAACTTGTGATGGATTCACAACCCACCCTCAAGGTCCTCATCATCAAGCCATCATCTTAGTCCCACCTAGGCCATATGGCTGAATTGTTCAAAGAAAAGGAAGAAGAAAACCAAATGGAAAAACTAGAGAAAATCCATGAAATCATCATTTTGAACCAAGAACAACACTTAGCAAAGCATAGAAATAAACTTAAAAACAACTCCCTACCTAATTTGATTTGAAAGAAAGGAAGAGAACTTGGTTTCCTTGAGTGAAATGAAGAAAATATCCTTGAAAACTGAAGGAGAATTCAGCCAAGAGAAGAAAGAAAGAAAGCTTTTGGTGCTCCTAAAACTAGAATTTGTGTAAGTTATGAACTAAGCATCTAAACTATCTTCAAGCATGCCTATTTATAGAGATTTTGAAGCTCATAAATGGACAAAGGAAGGAAGGAAATCTGACCAAAAATTAGAGAAAAAAAATAAGGAAGAAAAATCATTTTGTTTGGTGGCTTAAAACATGGAATCATGTTTCCATGTTTTCATGATTCTTTGTTTTCATTCTTTGGATTTTTGTGTAATAATTTTCTGACTTATTACTCAATAATTTCGTGCATTACAGCCTTGTGGAAGAGGATTTTGTGTGTTCCATGTATTTTTTAGGTGTAGGCAAGGTATTCATGCAATTTAGAGAATTTACGGTTAAGGGTTTAAGTGAATTACTAAGCAATTTGGGTGTTTTAAGCAATTTTAGGTTCTAATCAATCTAAATAAATAATTTTGACTCTAGATTAGTAATTAGAATTTAATAAGCTTTAATTTGAGCCTAATATTGCTTAGGTTTCGTTAGACGAATCAAAAATCTCAAAATTTGTAAAACTTCACAAGAGGGGCAAAACGGTCATTTTACTTAAAAATTGCCCGAGACCACCCGAGCTTAACCAATGGTTAATCATGGCTTAAAAACACCTTTTAACACATTTTAGTGAGGTTCGGGCTCAGTCGGCACGCAAATCGAGTTAAAACGGGATAAGGGCGTTTTGGTCATTTCGCGTCGGAGCTCAAAATTAGGATTTTTCTCCTCTATTAACACACATAACACAAACAATCCCTTATTAACATCAAAACATCCCCTTGAGGATGGGTGGGGCCCACGATCCTCATTTTCTAGTAAAATAACCTCAGGGGCATTTTGGTCATTTTACACGTACAAAATTGGGGTTTGCAATACTTGCACGAATTGCTCCTAACTTCTCTTCTAACGTTATATTCCTTTATTAAGGATTGTTTGGTCTCAAATTTTATATAATATTTACCTACGGTAATTCGGTAATTCCTAATGATAGTAAAAATTCCAGTAAAAATTGGGGCGTTACACTTGCGTGAAACGCTCATATATGGTCGTGAAAGCCTCAAAATTGATGAGGTTAAATCGCACTTTTAAGACTTAACAGAATGGAGCATGATCCTACGGTCGTGATGATATTGCATTCTGGGCAGTTCCAAAGGGAGGCCAAAGGAGATTGGATCAAGTAGTAGCAGAGGAAAGTCTAGATCTAAGTCTAGACATCTTAAAGGCATATGTCGATATTGCAAGAAGGAAGGGTACTAGAAAGTAGAATGTTCGAGAACTCAAAGACAAAAAGGACAAAGATTCAAGTGATGCGGCATGTAGTGAAAGTCCTGATAATGTTCTCACGTATCAACCAATTCAATTGGTGATACTGGATACTTGATTCTGGTTGCTCTTACCACATGTGTGACGGGATTGGTTTACAACCTTTCAGTCAATAGATGATGGTGTTGTCTTTATAGGGAATGATATGCCCTGTAAGGTCATTGGCATTGAATAGTCCAAATCAAGATGTATGATGAAATTGTGAAACGTTGACTTATGTCGGTACATACCAAACTTGAAGAAAAATCTTATATCCTTGAACGTCTTTATTTGATTCTCAAGGTTATAAGTATTATGGTGAATATGGAATTTTAAAATCTCCAAAGGTGCTCTTATTGTGATTAAAGGCAAATTGGTCAACAGTCTTTATTTGCTTTAAGGAAGTACAATTGTTGGTCCTCCCTTAGTATTATCTTTATCTGATTGATTCAAATATTACTCATTTGTGGCATATGCGTCTGGGGCATATAAGTGAAACAGGAATGTCAATTTTGAGGTGATCACAAAATTGGAAAACTTGACTTTTGTGAACACCTGTCTAGAAGCGGTTGGAGCAAGTTCAGACATGCTATACAGGACTAAGGGCAAGTGGATTATCCACTTCTGACTTATGGGCCTTGCACCTGTTCCATCAAAAGGTGGTGCTAGATACTTATTGACGTTCATTGATGATTTCTCGAGGAAGGTATGGGTTTATTTTCTAAAACACAAGAATGATGTGTTCATACTTCAAGAAATGGAAAGCGCTTGTTGAAAATTAGACTGGCAAGAAAATCAAGCACCTCAAATAGATAATAGTTTGGAATTTTGTGGAGGTCAGTTTAATAGTTCTGTGAAAATGAAGGCATAATAAGGCATCGAATTGTGCGAAAGCCTCCACAACAAAATGGAGTAGCAGAACGTATGAACATAACTCTTTTGGAGAGGGCTCGTTGTATGCTCTCTAATGTTGGTTTCCTAAAGAATTTTGGGCTGAAGCTGTCAATATGACTTGCTACTTGGTCAATCGATTTTCGTAACTGTGATCAATTTGAAGGCTCCTATTGAGGTATGGCTTGATGCTCTTGCTAATTATTCGAATCTAAGAATTTTTGATTGTTGCATATGCTCATATTGATGATGGAAATCTTGAGCGAAGGGCATTAAAATGTATATTTTTCGGATATGAAACTAGGGTGAAAGGTTATAGATTATGATGCACTGAACCAAAATCATCCAAATTCATAATCAGTAGATGTCAAGTTCAATGAATCATGCATGATTCATTACAAAAAGGAGGTTGGTGATGCAAAAAAGGCCAAGATGTTAGCAAGCAAGTGGAGTTTCAAGCAAAACCACCAAAACAAATGGAAGAAGATGCCTCTGATCAGTCCATTCAAGAAGAAAAACAAGGTACTATTGATGTCATAGATGTACGACAACAGTTTAGCATTATAGCCTTACTAGAGACGAGAGAAAAAGGCAAATAAAACCACCAGAGGGTAGTCATGCAGACATAGTTTTTTTTGCATTATCGATGGCAGAGGATATTGAATAGAAGATTACTACATACCATGAGGCTATCTCAAGTGAACAGTATACAATGGATTCCTGCAATTAGTGAAGAGATGAAGTCTCTTCATAAGAACCAAATTGGGAATTGGTAAAACCACCTAAAGGACATAAAGTTGTTGGTGCAATAGATCTTCAAGAAAAGGAAGGATCCCTCAAGCTAAAGGACTATACAAAGCATGTTTAGTTGCAAAGGGTTTTAGTCAAAGGGAAGGAATAGACTTCAATGAAGTATCTCTCCGATTGTAAGACATAGCTCCATTTGGGTGTTGCTCACTATGGTTGCACTATTTGACTTAGAGCTTGAACAGCTCTATGTAAGATAGTTTTTCTTCATGGTAAGCTTGAAGAATAGATATACATGCAACAACCAAAAGGTTTCATTGTTCAAGGTAATGAGGACCATGTTGTCTGCTAAAAAAGCCATTATATGGCTTAAAGCAATCTTCTCCAGTGGTATAAGAGATTTGACACTTTTATGCTAAGTCACGATTATTCAAGAGTGACTATGACTGTTGTGTTTATCAGAAAGCTCTCAATGGTTCGTTTGTCTATTTGTTGCTCTATGTTGATGACATGCTCATTGCTACTAAAAGCATGTCTAAGATCAATAGCTAAAGATGCAACTAAGTGGTGAATTTGAAATGAAAGACTTGGGTGCAACTAAGAAGATTTTGGGCATGGAAATTCAGGATCAACGTGTTGGTAAATTTTACTTGTCTCAGAAGAAGTATATTGGGAAAGTACTTGAACGCTTTGGAATGCAAGATACAAAGCCTGTGAGTACTACGTTGGCAGCCCATTTCAGATTATCTGAGCTACACATTCACCACGATTCATGAAGAGGAGGAACAAATGTCACACATTCCTTACGCTAGTGCAATTGGAAGCATCATGTATGATATGGTATGTACTCGACCAGATATTTCACATGTTAGTATTGTTAGCAGATATATGGGGCATCCTGGCAAGATGCATTGCAGGTAGTGAAATGGATACTTGATATCTTTGAGGTACTCCAGATGTTGGCTTAGTATATGACAGAAGTTCTAACATGGCAGTAGTGTCATTGGTTATGTCGATCTGATTATGGAAGATGTTGACAAAAGGAGATCTCTTGTAGGATATGTCTTCAAACTTCAGGTAGTACAATTAGTTGGAAAGCGACTTTAGGTCTACTATTGCATTATCAACTGCAGAAGCTGAATACATGGCAACAAGAAGCAGTGAAGGAAGCCATTTGGCTCAGAAGTTTGGTAGGCAATTTGGGTTTGGAACAAGATGTTACAATTATTATTGTGACAGCCAAAGTGTCATACATTTGACCAAAAAATCAAATATATTATGAAAGAACCAAACACATTGACGTTAGATATCACTTCATTTGAGATATTATTTCTCAAGGTGCCATTGCAATGAAGAAGATTGGTATCTCAAACAATCCAGTAGATATGTTGACAAAGTCAATCATGATAGCTAAGTTCAAGCATTGCTTGGACTTATTTGGTATTCACAATATGTGAGTTTGCTCATATGGGCACATTTTGAAAAATGTGACTTTAGAAATTTGAAGATAAATGAAAAGTCAAGCCAAGGTGGAGATTTGTTGATATAGTTTGATTGGTTGGCCAACATAAGTCCAAACCAATTTTCGGTGATTGATTGCAATTGGCTTTGGTTGGTTAGCATATGCGAGTCATTGAAATTTCTCTGTTGCTTTTTTGGTGATTGAAATTTTTGGTGATTGAAATTTCTCTGTTGCTTTTTTAATAGAAATGTGAGTCATTGGCAAACATAATAATAAGCCATAGAGTGGATGAATTATACTCCTTTGTCACCACATGCAAGATGGACTCTATAAATAGAGCTTCCATTCAACTCTTCAAAACATACAAAATGAAGCATCTTCAACACAACAAATAAAATCCTCTTCTTTAGTTGTAGAATAGAATTATCTATTCTATATGAGTTTTTCTCTTTTATAAGTTGAGAATATACATTAGTAAGAAAAATACTCTAAGGTATTCCTGGGTATATTTGGGATTTAGGTTAAGAGAAGTGTGTTCACCTTTTGTATCTCTATCATATTTCATAATAGGATATTTGGTTGTCACCTTTGCCCTTGAACGTAGACTTTGAAGCCGAACCACATAAATTTCTTGTGTCAATTTTTTTACGCTTCTATGTATTTATTTTGCGGCTCTGTTGCCTTTTGGGCTTGTCATTTCACAACATTATTGTTACTTGTTATTAGAACATATGTGCATCAATGAAAATGCAAGTGAAAGTAGAAAGTATCATTCTTAATGGAGACCCAAGGGAAATGATTGTCACTGTAGAGCATATGGATGTTAATCTCCTAATCATGGGTAGCCGTGGCCTTGGCAAGCTCAAAAGGTTTGTTTTAGCTAGTCTTAAGATGATTCTACAAATATATATGAGAAATTTTTAAGTGTTTTTTTAATAAGAAAATAATAGTGTTATTTTATACTATATCGCCCACTTTTATCTATCTATTTTGAAAATAGAAAAATTTTGGTAATTTACAAAATCAATATATTTAAACTTGTAATGTATTAAACTTTTGCTGTTTGCCAAAGAAATAGATAAAATTGGACAAAGGATGTACTATTTATATATGGCTATTTTAGTTGTTACTTTAAAAATATAGTAAAAATAAGAAGAATATTAACCTATAAAATTGGTGTTGAATGCAGAGAAATACTTTTTTTCCTTCGCATCTTATAAAAATTTCCCTACTTACATTTCATTGAAATTCCTATATTTCTCTTTTTGTTCTGCAAATAAAATAAATTGTTGGGATATGAATTGATTATCACTATAGTAATTGTAATTATCTTGATTTCAATTGTATGATGGAGTCTTCTACATATGCATTAATTTGGTGGCAGGGCATTCCTTGGAAGTGTAAGCGACTATTGTGCTCACTATGCAAAAGGACCGATCCTTATTGTGAAACCACCTGAGGAACACACTAAAAAGCACTGATTGAATGCGGGCTTATTTATTTTGTGAAACCACCTGAGGAACACGGTGAAAAGCACTGAACGAATGCGTGCTTAGAGATTTTGACGCCCTTTTATTCAAAAAGGGTAGGTTGTTTCCTTTTTTTTTTTTATAAGTTTTTATTGTGTGTTTTCTGGACCTATGATTTGAGCTCCATAAGCAATGTAGTTTCATTTTGAAACAGTACCTTTTTCACTATTTTTCGTAGATGGAAATTTAAAAATGTTTTTTCTGTTGACTTTACTATTGATTATTTCTTAACAAAAATGAGATTAGAAATTTTAAGCAATTAATCGGCGCCTCCTATTAATAAGTGCGGTCGCAATTGAAAGTTAATGCCCGAATTTATTGAAGTGATTTCTATATATAGAAGAAAATAATGGTGTTACAGATCATACTAAAGTTTAAAACTGTACTCTCTCTCTCTCTCTCTCTCTCTCTCTCTCTCTCTCTCTCTCTCTCTCTCTCTATATATATATATATATATATATGGCTGTTGTTTCAACCATAAAAGTAGATAATCTCAACTTATATATAAAACCTCGTAGTTTTATCCCATTAAAGCTCCCAACCGATTGTACATTTTGCCTGCCAATCAATATCCTTCGACCTTTATCTAGCGAAATTTCAAGTGGTTTTCATATACTCCGGGCAATTGTCTGGAACACTTGAAATTACCCGATTGAAATTTTACAAAATTCATGTAAAAAACAAGACAACAAAAGTACTGCTACTGCCAGTATATATGATCTCCTTAACAATGACGGAAGATAACTAAAATAGTAATCCTCCTTATTTTAAATTACACTCACAATTACATGAATTATAATTTACACAACATTTTTTATTGTCTAATAATACATATAAGTGATATTTTAAATTAGGAATATTTTTATGCACAAATAAATAAAAGAATTGATCATATTTTTACAAATATAGAAAATACTAATACTAAAATGTTTTGATGATAACATAGAAAATATAGAAAATTGTTTAAACAGATTTTTTACCTCACACATTAAAGATAAAAAATCTTGAACTTATACTTATTGTGTGCGTGTGTATATGTTTGTGTATATATGTATAAAATATTTTTTAAAATATATATTTGAATCTTAGTGTATTTTAATTTAGTTTTGTCTAAAAAGGTTCTTAATAAGTCCTTACATATGAATACCTTTTTTTTTTAATTCTTATGATATTGTTAACTTGACCCTTAATAATGAAATAACACATGCTTGAAGGCAGTGCTTAATCACGATCTGTGATATTGTCTTTTTGTCTTCTTCAAGGTAAAAGACTGCAGTCTAAAGTCTTAAAACATATATCTACAAAGTATCAAAAAAAAAAAACATATATCTACAACAATTTTCATGCCGCAGAATCAATTAAAACACTACTCCATTAGTTTTTCCATAACATTCATTAATTGTGGTAATAGTCATATAATATTCTTGTGCGTTTCTGCATGCAGCATTTTTAAAACCTGCCCGTAATATTACACGTATTCTCTCTTCATACATTTGCACACACCTGCCGCTGCCAGGTCTCAAACTTCACAATTGAAATGACCCAAAAATACTCGGCAAGAGGAATATTTTTAGGGGCAAAATGGACATTATACAATCGTGACAAGATCATGTTACATATAAACCTTATTTGTGCATATTTGTGCATGCATATATAGTGTTAATGAGAGAATAGGTAGAGAGAATGGCAATTAAGATTTAAGAGTGTGTGAATGATATGGAGACAATAAGTAGTGCTAATGTTGTTGAAGGTGGTGGTAGTGATCAGACAAGGGCGGGTGCAGGGAGCAGGGTTGTGGGGGAGGAAGAGAGAACGATGAAGATGAAGGTAATGGTAGCAATTGATGAGAGTGAGGGAAGCTTCTATGCTCTAAAGTGGGCCCTTGATAACCTCTTTGTTCCCATGGCTTCATCTGTGGGGGAAGCTACACCACAAGCAACCCTTGAGAATGAAGGGATGGTGTTTCTTGTTCATGTGCAGCCAAGATTCGTTGAGTATGGCTACCCTATTATTGGTCCCAGTGGAACTGGTATGTTCCACTTAATCTAATTAAACTTAATTGCTGTTTAAATTGTGTGTAAACATATGTTCACATCATGGAAAAAAAAAAAAAAGAGTAAAGAATTTTGCTTTATTTGGACATATCATTCTTACAATTCAATAAACTTAACATTTTGGCTCATAGGACCTATAATAGATACAATCTCTCAAGCTTGACATGATTCTGAAAAAAGTTTAAGGAAATAAAATTACATCCGTTGTTAAAGTTTATAGATTTTGATCTAGATGGTAAACACTTATGAAAGATAAGAGTAAATTTTTTTATCAAAATTAATTTGTTAGGATCAGATAATATGGTTATGGACTTTAATTAAATGAATAAGTAGATGTTATCCCTTTATTTTGCACATCACACTTACTTGTGGTTAAAATACTAATCATATTTTATTTATTTGGGTGTGTAGCATTGCTTGGCACATGTCTTATATAGTCATTAATAAATTTATTCCCGAACAAATATTAATATCAATTTCGTCATTAATTTAGTCCATAACATCAATTTTTTTAAAAATAAAAATATTATTAATTTATTTTTTAAACAATAAAATTATATTAGTTCTTAAATAAATATACACAATTGTATTTTTATTGTTCATAGTTCGCATTACCTTCTCTCATGATTGAAAAATATAAATTGATGGGAACTTTTGGAGCATAAACATGATGTTATATTATGTATATATTCAAGGGGAAAAATAATTATTTATATCTACAATTAATGATTTTTCAAATAATTTCTCTGAGAAAATAATTTCATGTTTGAGAGGTTTACTATAAATTCAGGAAAAGTAAAAGAAAGAAATTAAAAAAAAAATTGTTTTGCTAGTGCATTTCCTCTAGCTAGTATGAGATTGTAATATGTGGTACAAACAAATTATTGGCTATTATTGACAGCAATGTATGCACCTATAACAGTAGAGGATTACGTGAGGAAATCCCAAGAAGAAACATCTACAGCCATACTCTCGCGTGCATTGCAGATGTGCAAAGACAAGCAGGTAAACCTAAAGGCAAGCAGATAAATCTCATATGTACATTTCTAATATGTGTGTAATATGAACATATACTATATGTATCATTGTAAAAAAAAGTACATATGCACAATATGTACTGCAACACTAGTAGGTAATATATATATACACACACGTACATACATACAGGTGAAAGCAGAAACCATCATTCTCAGAGGAGATCCAAGGGAAATGATTTGTCAAGCTGCAGAGCAAGTGCATGTAGATCTCCTTGTTGTGGGTGGCCGGGGTCTTGGCACTCTTTCAAGGTATATATGCTAGTCTCACTCTACAAAATTCCAAAGCCTAATTAATCATCTTATGCAAAAGTATAACTTTTGAAAATTCAAATTATAGCACCTTTAATTTAGACATTTTATTATAGATTATCAAAGATAATACAGATGGAATTTCAACTAAAATTCCAAATCTATATGTGGGGTAAACGTACAAGATCGATGATCACCAATTAATGCTTATACCTAAAAAGATTTCTTTAAAATAAGTTTGTATATAAAAAGAGAATGTAAAGCATAGTTAACTTTATATCAATAAAGCATGTGGTAGTATAAGTTATTAAATGATTTAATACAGACATCTTTTCGCTTATAGAGTACATAATGTTCAATTTCATGAGATGTTATGAAACCATTTCACCCAAAAGCTTAAGTTGTTAGGTTATGATACATTAATGATTTTATCTCTAATATGTCATTACGCAAATGCCTCATTTGGTCTTAAAGCGTAAATAATGCATAGACCCACATTTATCTAATGCTAAAATTTAATTAGTTTTATTTTTAAAATAATGGAAACAATAAAGATCAAATTCTTACCACTTGATCGTAAAGACTTAATGTCATATGTCATGAAATTATTTCACTCAAAAACTTAGTTCGGGTATAATACACTAATAGTTTTATAAATAATAAGAAAAATCAGTAATTTATTAGAATTTGTAGGTTTGATATTTCTTGGAGATCAAGATACAATGATCTAGCTAATTTCGATGTTTGTTGAGATGAAGTGAATACATGTATTATTCATTTGATTTGATGGCTTGCTTGCAGATTATTCATAGGAAGTGTAAGTGACTATTGTGCTCATAATGCAAAAACTTCGATCCTTATTGTGAAACCACCTATGAAGGACAGCAAAGAGCACTGAGGACAGTTCCTTCTCGGGTGCTATAGATCAGTCAATGGATTATGCGTCCCAATTTAGGCACACTTTCTCAAAGAAGAGTGTTAAACTTGGCTCTTTCGTATGTACCCATATATTCAATGTAGTGTTTCATACACATGCATTACAAATACTCTATGATGCCACCTTACGAAGCAGTGATGAGAGTAATCACACAAAATATGTGGAGGAAGAACGTAGGATTAGTGCCTACAAATTTCTTAGATAGGAACTCTTACTTGTTTTCTTCTAGGTTTTTATTGTTGCATTATTAATGGTAAAACTTTGTCTCATGCTGTTACATTAGAATTGTGTATACCTAGCTCTAAATAAGTTCAAGAGTTTGAAACCTTCTATTCTTAAGCCTATGCAATGTCTTAAGTTTTCGTTATGTTTTGGAACATATGCTTCTTAAGCAAAGTTCTAAATACGAGCCTTAAATAATAATTTAAAAAAAAAGCCATATTGAAAGAATTTTACTTTTATAATAGACCGACTTGATTATAAAAAAAAAATTGCATATGCCTGTTAACATTTTTTACTATCGAATTAACTTTCCCTTGAAGTGATGGGCATGCCTATTGTTTTCCTTGTGAAACAAAGGAAACGAAGAAGATTGACTGGCTTATTTTTTGTTTAAATTGAGATATACCAAAGCTGCAGAGTATAATATTGGCTAGGGACCAAACCGTTGAATCTAAATTTGAATTTTTTCTTGGTACAAGATATTATCATTCATAATAATCTCGGTTTGCTAATACAAAGCTTTTTTGCATGCAAACAAATCGATTGTCTGCTTTTGATGTGCTTTAATTGTCTGTTGGCTTACTACCACTAGTGTTTTATTGGCTTCTTAGTGGGGACTGGGGCATTAGCTAAGATGAGCGAAGTTAAAATTGCTTTTGTGGTCCGAATATAAACTTTTCTGCATGACGTTATCTCAATTGATTTCACAATTCTGAGCTTTATTTTCTTTTCATACGATTTTTTCAGGAGGAAGTTACATTTTCTTTTAAAACCATTTGTTGATCAAATTTCTTTGTCACTTCAACATATATTCAAATTAAGTACCGATTCTTAACCTCTGCACAATAATAATAATAATAATAAAATTAAGGACCGATTATTCTACTCGAAATTTATTATAATTCAACAAGCTTATAAAAAAGTATGCTACACCAAAAATAATTAACTCCACAACGCAAAACATAGTGCACTTTGCACACAAGAAACAGCTAAAACATTCCATTTTTTCTATATTTTATTTATGGTGCAATAATATTGTTCTTGTGTGCTTTGCATGCAGCATTGCTAAAATCTTCCTGTAATGTTACGCGTATTCTCCCTGCATACATTTGCACACACCTGCCGGCCCCTCCAGGTCTCTCAAACGTTTTACAAATGAAATGACCCAAAAATCCCTCAGCAATATAATAAGAATAATGTTAGGGTCAAAATGATCATTACACAATCGTGACAAGAGCATGTTACAAATAAACCTTATTGTGTATGTATATAGTGTTAAATTAATGAGAGAATAGGCAGAGAGAACAGCAATCAAGAGTGTGTGAATGATGGAGACAAGTAGTGCTAATGTTATTGAAGGAGGTGGCAGTGATCTGATAGGGGAACAAGGCTGTGGGGAGGTGTAGGAAGAGGAAAGGATGAAGATGAAGGATTGAAGGTTATGGACTTATGTTAGTAATTGATGAGAGTGAAGGAAGCTTCTATGCTCTAGATTATGATATACGAATATTTGAAAATGATCAAACGTTCCCCAATCATATAGGATATTTTATCAATCCATATTTTTATATATTTTTAATTATAGTTTACTTGTTTTTAGTTTTATTTTTACTATGTCTTTGTATCGTACTCATGTCTTATTGTATATTTTTAATAGTTTCTGTGAAACATAGTTCACCTTTAAAGTGGGCCCTCGATAACCTCTTTGATCCGATGGCTTCATTCTGCCACACCAAATAAAACCCTTGAGAATGAAGGAATGGTGTTTTGGTTCTTATGTGGGAACTGGTTTGTTCTCCTTCTAAAACTTGCTGTTTAAAATTTTGAATAAACATTAGGAAGCCAATATGAGATGTCATTGCAGCACTAACAATCATGCGCTCTGCCACACATGACTCTTGAGTTACTGGGAGCAGATCATACCCCAACAACCCCGCTATAATTCGCCCTTGTTAAAATGTGGGAACACCTCGGACATTGCTAAAGTGAGAAACTTCCAAATCACTAACAATAACATACATTCTTCTAGCTTAGCACATATATGCCACATACCGCAGCAGTAACCAGAAACATGGTCCGTGTTAACTCCTAGTTTGTTGTCAGCCATGCAACAAATAAACATAACACAAACCAAAACCTGCTACTGTAAATTTTATATTGAAAATCTAAACTCACTTAAATGCATGAAGCTCCCATCTTGTGATTAAACCAATAACCTCAAGTCACAAGATAATAACTTATTTTGCATAAAGTTCAATTTCTTTGAAAAAAAACTTTATTCATTTGATCATTCACTTATATAATGTGTGAGAAGGTGTCTAATAATAATATTAAAGAAAGGGGAAAGGAAAAACAAATTTATTATACAAATAGAGACGCAAGCTAGTCCCCTTCTACTATCTTTTTCTATGTATCACTAAGTTTTGTCTTGAACGCATCATGGCTTTCTCTTGGTTACTTTCACTTTCACTTACGTACCTTGTTTATTGAAAGTTTAACATGGCATGCATATTCACATCGAGACGCGGTCACAGAGTGCCATCTAGAGAGGCTTTAGCGCACTCGAACCTGCGAAAAGAGTTGAGTTTGAAGGTGGTGTAATTGAGTACTGGGATGACAACAATGAGCAGCTCCGGTGCATTGGTGTGACCTTGATCCGATACACTATAAGACCAAAGGGCATGTTGTTGCCTTTCTACCCCAATTGGCCCAGGATCCACTATGTACTACAAGGTACTACATGCACCGAGAAATCATGGTTTTAATTTGCGGCGCATAACCGCGATTGTGATCACAATATTACTATTCCAGCAGCCTCTGCAATAAGTTAATAACAGATCGACAATTGTGGCCATATCAATAGCATTTTCATGCAAGTTTTCACATCACACGCGATGGCATGCCGCAATTTAAAACTATGTGATAAATTATTTGGTTCTTAGAGTAAGAATAGTTGGTACCTTTATTTAATATCTAGTAACTATAATTTGAGATTAAATATATTTTTTTCATTAAAAAATAAAGTAAGTTTTAGTTTTGATCTCTAAATTTTTTTTTTTTCTGTGAGGGCCTAAATATTTCTAAAACATATTGGTTTTAGTCTCTATGTCTATGCTAATTTGTCTATGTTGAATATTGAGCTATCAGATAGAAAGTCATATCATCCAATCCTACATAATAGTTATATAATATCTTATGCGTCAAAATCTTCATTCAATAATATATTTTACAATAGATTTTGACATATAAAAAGTCTAATACCATGTATAATTATTGGTTATCATGCAGGATTGGAAGACATCGTCTTCATTTAGGCAGCTTAACATTTAACACATATATAGGCCAATACCAAACAATTTTAAAAATACTTGATCAAAATTAAATTTGTTTTAGAGACTATAACCAAAATTTGTTTATCATTTCAGAAAAAATATTTAAACAACTAAACCATAATTTTGTGAAATTGTTAAACTATATTTAATATTTTTTTTTACTTGGACTTCCATTTGATTCCAGTGCAAGCTCTGTTGCTACCGCATATCATCGTATTTGTATATCTGTAACTAAGTTGGTGTTGCGATAAACGTCCGTAAGGGCATTCAGGAAACCGTGGTGGCAGGTTGTCCCGTGACCCGCATTGTATCAGTCAGAGTCTCAATTATCCAAGGGAAAGCGTAGTAGACACAGTTATTACACTGATGAACACCAGAAGATTTACGCTATTCGGAAAGACGACGTCGTTGCAGTGCCTTCTAGTTCGGTTCAATGGATATACAACACTGGTGACTCTGATCTTGTTCTTTTCTCACTTGTTGACCTCACGTTTAAGGTGGTTAACCTTTATGTTCCCATGGATTCTTTGTATCAACATAATTCTAATTCTATTTTATTCTTTATTTCCAAAGATATTCTCATTTATTTGTGGATTTTACTTATTTCAGTATGAGTGTCTCTAAATATCTATTGTTAGAATTATGTATATACATTAATTTTTCTTTTTTGTTTCTTCTATGAAAATATTACAAAATAATAGTATAAACTCTTGCACTATTTTTTGTTTTTTTTTTCAGCAAGTTAATCCATGCATCAGAATTTGATATTACAATACAAATTTAATTTTGAAAATTAACCATATTTATTGACGGCATTACATGATTTAATAATTTTATAAATTTATATTTTTACACTGTTAATATATTAAAATTAAATCCTAAATATACATGCTGTGCTATAAGTATTCAAAATATAACTTCATTTGTTTACATAATTTGTTTACGCGTTGATTGAATTGTATTATGAATACATATGTAGCAGCTAGCATGAGCATGTCATCAAGTTGAATCTTCACGTTTGATTAACTACAGAACTTCTTCCTTGGTGGGAGTGGGAACCAACCAGAGAACCAACAAAACAGCAATTGGTGGGTGTGGGGTGACAACAGAAGAGAGGGGGAAGGAGGCAACCTCTTCAGTGGATTGGCACTAGAGACATTGCCTAGGTCTCTTAATGTTGGAACTGAGCTAACAGAGAAAGTACAAGGCGTGGAGGGATTCAAGAGGTTCAATCATTTTGGTGAAGGAAGGACTTGATGAGTTGCTGAGCCCGGAACAATAGGAAGAAGGACAAGAACGAGTGAAGAAGAAAAGGGCGAAGCGGTAATGAGGGAACCGTTAATGGTGTAGAGGAAACTATATGTTCTTATGCATATGTGCATCCACCAGGTAAACCAAGAAAGCATGCTGATAAATATAACCCATGTGGGGGTCACATGACTAGCCTCAACACCCCTAGTATGCCCATCCTTCAATACCTTCAACTTGGTGTGGACCAAGGTGTGCTCTACAAGGTAACAAGCTAGAATTGCAAAAAGAAATTAATTAATCACTTGTGCTGTCTTTACTGGGTTAGGATAAGAGGCCTGTTATATATGAAACTAATTTTGACAAACTGTTAGCTGTTAAAAAAGCTTTTTCTATAGGTATCTAATCACATATTAAGGTAATTTATATAAGTATGTAATAATATATTATTACGTTAATATATTTGACTCTTATATTCACTGCCTCAATGTTTTGTAGTAACATATATTTGAATGAAATTAAAACTCTTTTACATTGATAATGCATCAAAATTAACCTCTTCATAAATGAAAACTTACTCTATTGTTTATTGCTAAGAATGCTATCTTATTATTATGATGCATATTGTAACAGGGAAATGTCTTTTTAACCTAGGATTTTAAGCACCCAATCAATTAAGTTGACAAAAGGAAAAGTGAGAATTTTATTTATGTTATTAGCGGATATGTTTGTAAAAAATAATAGATAAGAAGCTAGCTGTATACCCAAAAAAATAAAGACAAGAAGCTAGCTTTTACGAGCAAGCAAAGTTAGATTTCTAATTATTAATACATAATTTTTAATGTTTGTATTATATTTTCAGACAAGTAACTGAAATTCTGATCTACTTATACATGATTTGGTATATTATAATGTGTTAGGGATAAATTCCCTGATTCCATAAAGGTTTAAGAGGAGGAAGTACAAGGGCAATTTAGGAAAAGGGGGCTGCTGACTGAGCTGGAGTGGAAGGATCATGTGGGCCCTCGCGGGGAATTGAGGCTAACGGTTTTGAGGAGTGAGGAGTGAGTGCGATGGGGGGAAGTTATACGTGAATTCTGTTAGGAAAAAGGGATATATTGGCTCTAGGGAATGAAGGGAAGGGGGATTTTGGTTGTTTTAGGCAAAGAGAGTTGAGCTCTTAGTGCTCAAGGCCTCTCTCTCTGTATTTGCTTATCTTAGTCGTTTCTTCATCCTTTCACGGATACATATATACATATTCAGTTTATATGCATTTTCTCTTTATCTATTTATTATTTTCTGCTTCTATTAATTGGTAAGCCTATTCTTCTTGGGAGTGGGTGAGCTCAATTTTTTGAAGCTGCAAGATGGAGGAACAAGTTGCTAGCTCGGAAGGAGAATTGACCGCGTTATGCACTTCCTTGGAGAGGAAGGATTCACGCCACCATCGTTCGAGGGGCCGCTCACCACCGGCGGCTTTCGTTCCGAGTTGGCTCTAATGACCGCTGGAATGGGGGTTCAAGAGGGGAACAAGGGCACACGCAAACCCCTTCTCCCTCGCAGAGAGCAGCGAGTCACGGTCACACGACTACGACGACGGAGCTCCCCTCACTCCCTGAGGGTCATCGTCACTGGGAACGTCCCATGGCCGAATCGTCCTCGCTCCCTTATTTCGAGACCCTCCTCGACGCCATGATCGCGACGGCGAATGGAGCTTCCGCTTCGGCGACGACGTCTTAGTTGGCTCGTTAAGATTGACCGTTACTTTCGGATCAACGGATTGAAGCTGAGGAAAAGTTTGAGGTAGTGATGCTCGCGTTGGAAGGAAAGGCTTTGTCCTGGTACCAGGTGGGAGGAACAAACGCAGTTCCCTCGTGGCGTGCGTTCGGGAAGCAATCACTCGCCGTTTTCAGCTGGGTTTTGTCAAGGATCCTTATGGGCCTCTCTTGCGTCTCGGCAAGTGGGCTCCGTAATGGATTACATTGAGGAGTTCGAACGCATCTCCTGGCCCAATGCGTAACGTTGATCGCGAGTTACTAAGGGGTTTCTTGAATGGCCTCAAAGGGAGTTTAGGCCGAACTTAAGAGCCTCGATTTGGGCTCGCTAGCTGAAATCAAGGACAGGGCCCTGATGCTAGAAGAACGAAACAAAGAATGGAAGGGAGGGGGCGTAGGCCCCCAGAGGGGTCTCCAGACGGGGCGAGGCCCAATCCTTCTAAGCCCCATTTTCTTGTTTCCGGAAGGTGGGAGCAAGGATCCGTGACAGGTGGCCATGCGCGACACTCAGAGGGGCACGTGGTGGATCTCATCGGCGTCTCACCCAAGATGAACTCAATGAAAGAAGCCGAAAGGGGCTGTGCTTCAAATGTGGGGAGCGGTGGGATCGCGAACACGTTTGCAAACTTAAACACTACCAGCTAGTTCTCTTGGAAGAATCTGAAGCTAATGAGGACGGCAAAGTGGACGAGGAGGAAGAAGGCCATCACGAAGGAGAACCTGAACGAGAGCTAACCATGAAGTCACTTCACCTAACCTTGAACGCTTCCAAGGGCTCACGACCTTAAACAAATCGTTCAAGGTCCAAGGTAAGGTGGGACAACTGAGGTGGTTGTTTTGGTCGACACTGGGGCTGATGCGAATTCTCTCTACTCGCTAGTGGAGCGCCTCCAGTGCCGCAGCGACGAACTCCGTTTACGGTGGAAATGGGGACGGGTGACATCTACCAAGGATCAGGCATGTGCGAGGATTTCCAGAGAGAGATTCAAGGTACCTACGTCAAGCAGTCGTTCTTTGTGTGAATCTTGGGAGTGCGATGTGGTGTTAGGCTACCGTTGGATAGCGGAACTCGGGATATTAGAGCCAACTTCAGAAGCAATATATTCAATGGAAGACAGATGGGGAATGGAGGCATATCCAAGGGGATCCTTCGTTGAGCATGGCACAAGCCTCGTGGCGAACAACCCTGAAGGTTCTGAAAACGAGGGCGAAGGCTACCTAGTAGCCCAGTGCGTGGAGGAAGAGACCAGGGGTGAACGGTAGCGAGTTTTGAAAGGATATCAGCGAGCTTCAGACATTGTTACTCAGGTATGAGGATGTTTGTCACCTTCCAGAGGGGCTACCCCTCCTAGACCACAAGACCATTCCATCACCCTTCGGGAGGAGCGACCATTCCCAACATAAGGCCCTACAGGTACCCTACTTTCAAAAAAATGAAATCGAGAAATTATTGGGAAATGCTATCCTCGGGAATTATTAGGCCTAGCACTAGTCCGTATTCAAGTCCTGATTTTAGTGAGAAAAAGATGGTGGTTGGCGATTCTGTTTATTCAGAGCCTTGAACAAGATTAGTTTCCGGACAAGTTTCCTATACCTGTCATTGATGAGTTGTTGGATGAATTAGGGGGAGCCCAATATTTTCAAGCTGGACTTGAAATCGGGCTATCATCAGATTCGGATGAAGGAACAAGACGTAGAGAAGACAGCATTTCGAACACACGAAGGACATTACGAATTCTTAGTAATGCCGTTTGGACTCACGACGCCCTTGGACCTTTCAAGCCTTGATGAACTCGATTCTGAAACCTTACCTGAGGCGGTTTGCCTTGGTATTTTTCGATGACATCCTCATCTACAGCCGAAAGTGGGGGAGCACAAGGAGCACTTGGAGAAGGTGCTGGAACTATGAGAGAGAATAGTCTCTTCATTAACAGGAAAAAGTGTTCATTAGTCAGCTGGAGATTGAATACTTGGGTCACATAATTTCAGGGGAAGGGGTGAGGCGACCCAAAGAAAATCGAGGCGATGCTAACTTGGCCTACTCCAGTTGATTTAAAAGGGCTTAGAGGATTTCTGGGGATCATCGGTTATTATAGGAGATTTGTGAAGAACTATGGCAAAATTGCATGGCCTCTGACAGTTACTCAAAAAGGATTGCTTCCAGTGGAGTGTAGAAGCACAATTGGCGTTTGACAAGTTAAAGGAGGTCATGACCACATTACCCGTGCTAGCCATCCCCAACTTTGAACAGACTTTTGTTATAGAGACTGATGCTTCAGGAAAGGGGTGGGAGCAATAATGATGCAAGAAGGAAGGCCAATAGCATATATGAGCCAGAAGTTATCAGAAAGGGCTCAACAGAAATCGGTTTACGAAAGAGAACTTATGGCCATTGTCTTAGCGAGAAGTGGAGGCATTATTTATTGGGCAGAAGATTCATTGTGCATTCTGATCAAAAGAGTTTAAGGCATTTGGTTGATCAACAATTAATGGGAGAGGGGCAACAAAAGTGGATAACAAAGTTGTTAGGCTTTGATTTCGAAATAAAATATAAGGAAGGGAGAGAAAACGAAGCCCAGATGCCTTATCCAGGCGAACTAGTTTTGGAGCAATATCTTCATCACTTTCAAACTGGGAAGGACTGGAGGTACAAGCTGATGAAAAATTGAGGAAGATCATGTAAGGGCTAATTGAAGGGAAGGAGGGACAAGAGGGATTTGAGATCAAAAGGCAGGTTATACTACAAGGGGAGGATAGTAATTTCGAGGGACTCCCCGAATTCAGTCTGCTCCAGGAGTTCCATGATTCTGTTTTAGGGGGCCATTTGGTTTCTTCAGAACTTACAAGCGATTGTCCGGATTGATTTGGTGGGAAGGAATGAAGCAAGCAATTCAAAATATATACAGAACTTGAAGTGTGTAAGAAAACAAGTACCAAACACTATCACCTGCCAACTCCTTCAACCCTTGCCAATACCGTCTAGAGTTTGGGAGGATATTTCAATGGACTTTATTGGGGGACTTCCAAAAGCTCAAGGTATGGACACTATCTTAGTAGTGGTTGATAGATTATCAAAATATGTCCATTTCCTAGGCCTCAAGCACCCATATCCTGCTAAGGATGTGGCAGCACTCTTTATCAGAGAGGTAGTCCGTTTACATGGATTTCCTTCCTCCATTGTGACTGATAGGGATCAGATTTTTATGAGCAATTTTTGGTCGGAATTGTTCAAGGCAGGTACAAAACTAAAATAGCTCCGCTTACCATCCCCAGATGGGCAAAGAGAAGTGGTGAATCGTTTGGAGACTTATCTCAGATGCTTCAGTGTTAAGCCAAAACAATGGAGTAAATGGCTGTCTTGGGCTGAACTCTGGTTTAACACCACCTATCACTCAGCTGCAAACACATCTCCATTCAAGATATTATATGGGAGAGATCCTCCCACGCTTATAAAGGGGATTTGCTGCCATCGGCTGTTGAGGATGTGAACATGCTAGTTGCTAAAGGAACTCCATGATAGAGGAGTTGAAGTGGTACCTAAACCGAGCCCAAGAAAGAATGAAGGTTCGAGGCAGATAAGAAGAGGAGAGAAGTGGAGTATGTAGTGGGGATAAGGTGTTTTTAAAAATTCAGCCGTATAGGCTGAAGAGTTTGGCAAAACGCTCCAACCAGAAATTGAGTCCAAGATACTATGGCCCCTTTGAGATTGTGGAAAGGGTGGGAAAGGTAGCATACAAATTGTCACTCCCTTCGAGTTCCTTGGTGCACCCCGTATTTCATGTATCATTGCTCAAGAAATGCCTAGCCCCTGAGATCAAATGCCAACCACTACCACCAAATCTAACCGAGGAATGGAGTGAAGGTGGAACCAGAGGCTGTGTTAGCTGTTCGAATAAATGAGCAAGGGGAAGGAAGTACCTACCGTTGGAAAAACCTTCCTGATTTTGAAAGCACATGGAACTAGCATTAGACATCAAGCTTAGTTTCCCAACATTCCACCTTGAGGGCAAGGTGGTAGTTCAAGATGGGGGTGTTGTTAGGGATAAATTCCCTGATTCCATAAAGGTTTACAAGAGGAGGAAGTACAAGGGCAATTTAGGAAAAGGGGGCTGGCTGACTCTGCTGGAGTGGAAGGATCATGTGGGCCCTCAGCGGGGAATTGAAGGCTAACGGTTTTGAGGAGTGAGGAGTGAGTGCGATGGGGGGAAGTTATACGTGAATTCTGTTAGGAAAAAGGGATATATTGGCTCTAGGGAATTAAGGGAAGGGGGATTTTGGTTGTTTTAGGCAAAGAGAGTTGAGCTGCTTAGTGCTCAAGGCCTCTCTCTCTGTATTTGCTTATCTTAGTCGTTTCTTCATCCTTTCACGGATACATATATACATATTCAGTTTATATGCATTTGCTCTTTATCTGTTTATCTGATTTGCTTCTATTATAATGTCAAAGGCAAAATAACAGATGTGATTGTAAATTAAAATTTAATGGGTGCTGGTTGAGGCATGTATTGTAATTATTTTGTTAATTGCTCACATTAGATGAACGTGCACGTGCGTGCAGGATGCTATCCTAATTCCTCACTTCAATTTGAATTGTCATGCTGTTGTCTACTGCACCAGGGAAGCGCTCTAATTCAGGTGATAGGAGAGAATGAGGAGGGTGTTGGCCCAAGAGGGGTAGGAGGGCCAAGTTGTAATGTTGCCACAGCACTATGTGGTGGTGAAGAAGTGGGGGAGTGATGCATTTGATTGGGTAGCAATCAAAACCAGTGATAACCCGATGATTAATGCACTCATAGGAGAGTTATCCCTCATCAGATCAATCCCGGAGGAAGTGTTGATAAAAATATCGGATGCATAGGGAGGAAGCCAGGGATTTGGAGAAAAAGGAGAGCTCACTATAATTAGCCCTGCATTCAGTTCTGAAGCGGAGTCCACGCGAAATAATGCACAAGTGTGTATGGGGAATGTGAAATTTTCACATGATCCTGTATATCTAATCTTTAACCATGGATTTAAAACGTGGAACCCAACATAATATATGACACAAGAAAATGAATGGTTTAATATCACACATATGAAACCATGTGAAATTTTAACATGTGATGATCCATTCCCAGTGTACATGGCACGTGTGTTGTAGCAGTGTGTAAGCAATGCACGTAGAATTATGTTTATGTTTAAAAAGCAATAAATTGACGTATTATATATATGCCAGGTTGCCTAGCTACCACATGCTTGCAGTACTTGTGCAACTATGGATAGCAAAAGGAAGGAGTTTACATATTCCTTCCCATCCCACTAGAACTTTATCACAATTACAAGTTGTGCATTTCTTTTTGAGTGTTGCTATGTGGACATACTCAATTAGTATCTTCATTGATGACAACAACAACTAATTAATTAGTATATTCATTGACATGGTGAAAATTTTATGTTGATTTCAACTCTCATATTTATTGGATAATCCAGAACTGACCACCGCTTTATCATAGAGGTATAGATTCTATAGCATACATGAGATAAAATTCCGTGTGTGAGAAGCTATTGGGACAAAAATATTCAACAGACATAAAAGGCAACCAAAGAAAAGGGAAAGTACCTATTTTTCCCACCCTCCTAGTCTCGTTCCAGGGTCACAGTTTGAGAATAGCCTAAATTCATTTCCAAGTTTTTTAGGGTGTTGAGGCTTAAAACCACAAGGATTCCGAGTCTAATATCTCAGCTGCCCTTTCTCTCTGCGCTTCACCTACAAGTAATTGTAAAACAACGATTAGAATAAACAACCATAGATACAATTTTGTTTCTTTTAAAAAGGTAGATTGTCAATACTAATCATCACATCATGAACATTATTTTAAGAGTAAATTATCAGTTTCAGTAAAGCCATGTGAAAGATAACTAGATAACGGGGTAAAATCCATTGTTACCTGTGAGTAGAAGCAAAAAAGACTGTCCAGGTTGTATGAGCAGAGAAATTGTTTCAGCAACTTTCTCCAAGCACCCTTTGCTCTATCACCAAAGCAATTAACTTATTAAGATCATCATCCGGATCATTGTTTTTAAAACTGAATAATTTATACTAATTTAAAACTGGGTGTTTTTTCTTTTTCACTCAGAATCGTGGGTACGTTTTCTAGTAACAAATGCAATTATTCTTACAATATAGTGATTTGAGAAATACAGTACAGGAACACAAGTTCCTCTAAAACATTCCTTTTTTCTTTTTTTGTCTATATTAAATTTTTCGTGCAATAATAATATATTATTCTTGGGCTTTTTTTTGCATGAAACATTGGTAGAGTCTACCTGCAAGGTTTACACGTTATATTTTTGCACAACCCTGGTGCTACCAAGTGTCCAGCATTTTATACAGCAAAAGACACAAGAGCCCTCAACGAGGAATTGAGAATGTGTCACTGTCTCAAGGACAAAAAGGTCACTACAAGTGTACCTTCTTTGGAAGTTCTAATTTCATAAATGTTGCAAATTGCAACATGTTTTGAGGATTGCTTAACAGAGAAGACAAGAAGGAGTGAATGATGGATGAGACAAGTGTAGGTGGTGATACATGGTGGCAGTGATTAGATAAGTGAGGGTGCAGGAAGGTTTGTTGGGGAGGAAGTGAGGGGTGAAGATGAAGGCAATGGTGGCAATTGATGAGAGTGAGGGAAGCTTCTATGCTCTTAAGTGGGCCCTTGATAACCTCTTCCCCACCCTGGCTTCTGTGGGAGCTGATACACCACAAGCAAGCCTTCACAATGTAGGAGTGGTGTTTCTGGTTCATGTGCAGCCTGGACTGCATGAGTATGGCTACCCTGTTAGTCCCATTGGAACTGGTTCGTTCCTTCTGCTCCTCAAAAAATTCTGCATTAGCTTCTTTCATTTGGTCTTCAGATATGTGCACATTGCTGCTAATAAGAGTCCCTCTCAAGTCTCAACTGATACCTTCTCCAGTATTGAACAATAATAGCTTTAATTATAAAATACTAAATGTATTTTATTGAAATAATTTTATTCAAATGTTTAGAATATTATTTTGTATTCTATTATTAATCTCATCTCTTATATATTAACATGACAAAAGTAAAGTTAGTTTGTTATTATTATTTTTTTTCAAAATGATAATATTATTAAAGTTTTGACCTTTTAGTTTTAGCTTTTTAGGCAGTGAATGCAAGAGTTTAACTATTATTACAGATATGTTAATACACAATTAGTATGGGTGTTAAAATTAAATTCATATTATTAACTTCCATGTTCCTATATTAAATACTATATAGTTCAATAGCTTTTAAGAGATGTATATGTATGCCCTTTTTTTTTTTGGATGCTGATATATGTATGCTTTTGAGTGTGTGTAATATTTTGGTGAGAAAAATATGGTAACAGTTACTAAATAAATATTCTTGGGAATCATCATCACAGCAATTTATACATCATCAGCAGTAGTGGATTCTGTTCGGAAAGCCCAGGAAGAAAGATCTGCAGCAACAATCTCACGTGCATTGCAGATGTGCAAAGATAAGCTGGTAAATTAGCCATATGCATTTCCAAATATATACCTATATATATATATATATATATATATATATATATATATATACACACACACTACGTGCTACAACATTAGTAACGTACAGGTGAAATCAGAAACTATAATTCTTACTGGAGACCCAAGGGAAATGATTTGTCAAGCTGCGGAGCAAGTGCATGTTGATCTCCTAGTTTTGGGTAGCCGTGGTCTTGGAACGCTTCAAAGGTACTAGTGTAATATCACACATGCACAATTCTATTTGTTAATAATCTTAGGCTAAGATAGAACTTAAAAATTTGAAGCAGGTCCTGAAACTTCTAGCATACTAATAGAACATAAAAAGTTGTATACAGTTAATGTATAAGATATGGTCAAGTGCAAAATAAATTTTTAGTTTGAAATTTCTTTGAAATTATGCCACAATGATCTCTTTTTTCATGAATTGTTGGGATGAAGTAAATAGTATATATTTATGAGAAATTCGTTTGTTTTGATGGCTGGGTTGCAGAGCATTTATAGGAAGTGTAAGTGACTATTGTGCACATCATGCAAAAACTGCGGTCATTATTGTGAAACCACCTGTGGAGGATAGCAAGCAGAAGTAAGAACAGATTTTTCTCTTATGTAAGCATACCAAAAGGAAGAGTCCAGTATTTACACTCTTCTGAAAGAAATGTGAACCGGAATGTTTCATATGTACCAATAAATCAAGAAAAATGTGTTCTACATGCTTCATTAATGTGTATATATTTATGTCAGATTACGATTCGGTAATCTGATCAATCACTCAAGTGAAGGAAGAACATCTTATTAAAATGACAACAAATTTCTTAAAAAGAACTCCTTGTTTTCTTCTTGGCTTTCTTATTCCATTGTTTATAACAAATCTGATTAAACTGCCACTAATGCAGTTGTTATACACCTCATTTAACATTTTTGTCACAGATGATTAGTAGATGTTGTCATTCACAATAATGTGGGATTGGTTGGATCAAACTTGCCTCAACTTTCAAATACCAGAAAAAGAGAAATTTTGACTGGTTCAATGAAGCTCGTTTCCTAACAATTTAATACAACTCTTGTTGAAACAAAAGACTAGGCCTCTTAGCAAGGCATCGGAACAACAGCTTAGCCAGCAAGGTCAAAAAATTCATGCCACAAATTCAGGAAACATTCATGCCACAAAAAATTTGTTCCTATTTGATCATCAATTCGGAGCAAAACAGCTTCAATTTCCTCATCAGTGGCAGACAAGGTCGTCCATTCACTCCAACTTCAAATCAGCAACTGCAGCATTGTAAACCAGCTTCCAACTCTCATATTCATATTGGATAATTCAGAACTGACCACCGCTTTATCATAGAGGCATAGATTCTATAGCATACATGAGATAAAAATTCTGTGTGTGAGAAGCTATTGTGACAAAAATATTCAACATGTTATTATACCTATCAAATCACAGACATCAAAGGCAACCAAAGGAAAGGGAAACTACCTATTTGTCCCACCCTCCTAGTCTCGTTCCAGGGTCATAGTTTGAGAATAGCCTAAATTCATTGCCAAGTTTGCTTGAGTGCTGAGGCCTAAAACCACAAGGATGCAAGTCCAATATCTCAGCTGCCCTTTCTTTCTGTACTTCACCTACAAGTAATTGTAATACAAAAATTAGAATAAACAACCACAGATACAAGTTTTTTCTCCTCCTCATTTTTTTTTGAAAAAAGTTTGTTTATACTAATCACCTCATCATGAACATCCTAATGAGAGTAAATTATCAGTTTCAGTAAAGTCATGTGAAAGACAACGGGGTAAAACCCATTGTTACCTGTGAGTAGAAGCAAGAATGTCCGTCCAGGTTGTATGAGCAGAGAAATTGTTTCAGCAACTTTCTCCAAGCACTCTTTGCTCTATTACCAAAGCAATTAACTTGATAAGATCATCATCCGGAGCATTGTTTTTAAAACTGAAAATAAACCTTACATGACTTGGAATGAACACTTCAGAAATTAAAACAAGAAAAGAGAGGTGGTATATTTACACCCCTAAATAAGTATATGCCTTTCTAAATCTGCACTGACTGCACACATGACCACATCTGAGTTTAACTGAATCAAGTCATACAGTTCAAACTCTTCATAACTTGCATACTATGTAGTATGCAAAAATCATTTTTCACAAGACATGAGATTCAGTTAATCCTCCATCTTGAATCATTTAAGCGCATAAACAGTTGACAGAAGTGAAAGGTGCAGAATGCAGGCAAGCACCAACTTACAGAAAGTAAAATTTCAGCAACTAATTCTCACCAAGTAAGGAGGATCTGCAACTACGACTTTGAAGGAATTCTTTAACTCTGATGGCAAATCCTCAGGGTGATTGTAGTCATAAAATGTAAATTCATTTCCATATTGCTCAAAACGTTTGTCGTACTCAAGAAGTTGTGCAGAAACATTAGGATCCATTTTCTGAAGATTGAAGAAAGTAATCAATTAATTCAAATATCTAAAGAAAAAACAAACAGAGCTATGGAAGGACATCAAACAACAATATGTAGACAGTACATTATTGTGACCATCATCTTCATCAAGATAATGCTCTACAATACACTCATATATAGTGGCATGTGATTGCATGTCTGTGCAAACTTTTCTTTTTAGTACATCAAAATTAATCTCAAAAGACAATTATTTCCCCAAAAAATAATCCGTTGTTAAACAATAAGAAGGAAATGCTTAGTGAGTGTAATTAATTTAGTTTCAAAATAGTTTATAATCACAAGCATCCAAAAACAGCTTCTTTTTTCCTTGGGAAACATTAGAACAATTATTTTCCCAAAATAATATGCTCTCAAACATCAACTATTCCACATCAAAGTTTAAAACCATCAAAACAATGAAAAAAATTGAACCTTTGATCAAACGCATCAATTTTGCACGTTTAAGCTCATTCACTTTCAACACTAATACATATTGATGTCACTTAAACCAAAAGGAAAATTTTAAGGGAAAAGAAAATTGCACCTTTGAGCTCACATTCACTTACAAAAGTAACACATCAGTCTCACCTGACCCAAAAGGGAAAAAAAATTCAAAAAAGAAACTAAAATAAAAAATAAAAAAGAAAATTCAAATTTACTAATTGAGGAATGAGGAATTAACCTTGAGATAAGCATAAAGCGTAGGGCAAGCGATGCATGCAACGCGAGAATCATCGACGCCGCCGCCATTGCAGAGCGTGAGGACCTCTTCCGCTACGGTCTTCGCGGTTTCCGCGCTGTACCAGAACTGGCTCAGCCTCCAGTCCTCAGAAACCAGCGAAACCTCGTATTCTCCGACGGCGGCTTCGCCGGCGTAGGTGTCGGCGGCGGAGTGGTGGTCCTGCTGCTCGGCTAGGAACTCCTGGAGGGCGGCGAGGGCGTGGGAGCTCAGAGTCGGCGCTTCGTCGTCGTCGTCGTCTTCGGCGGCGGAAGCGGTAAACGTGGTCGGCGGCGCGTGGGACTCAGTGAGTCCGTCGAGCGAGTTAGGGTTCAGTTCGAGCTGGTCCTCCATTGCTTCAGTGATCTCTTTTGGGTGGGAAAAGATCGGAACAAGTGAAAATTTGCACACTTTCTTTGCCGTGTTCGTATTCGGCGTTAGACCGAATTGAATCGGTTGGGGAAACCCGGTTTAAACCGGACAAAGTAGTCTTGAGGTTTGTGAAAAATTGCGCTCGATCCCAAAAATATCATAAAAATTGCACTTCACCCCACTCAAGCCCCGATTAGGGTAAGTTTGTTTTGAATATTAGAAAAATTATTATGACACTTGAATATATATATATATATATAATTTTAAAATTAATTTTTTTAAAAGATACTATTTTTAGTTTTTATAAAAAACTGGAAATTAATTTTTATTTTCAGATTCTAATTATTTTTTAAAAATTATCTAAAAATATGAAAAATAATTTTTTTGATAAAAAAAGTGATTTTGAACCAAAATAATCCCATTCAAACGCACTATGTGATTACATGTTTTGAAAAGAAAAAAGATGCAACTCTTTAGAAAAGTAGTCGGTGAAGAAGGGATGCTTTGTTGTATAATCCAACTCATATGGAAAAAATAGATTTAGATATTCTAAAGTGAAATCCTCATTTTAAAGAATAAAGTGAAAAATTTTATCCTTAAATTAATAGAGTGAATAAGTCTTCACTTCTAATTTTATTGATTCAAATGTGAGATTTCCTCATTTTACCTTTTAAAATAAAATCTTCACTTTAGAGGATCTGATTCAAAACAATGAAACAAAAAAAAAAAGGCTAACTATCTTCCTATTGATCCCATTTCACAACTTATTCAGCCTAATCAGTCCAACAACCATCAACGTTGCAAAGAAGGGTAAGGAAGTAACACAATTCAATTCAAGTGAAAAAAAAAAAAAAGGCAAGCAATACCATACCAGGCATATTCTTAGCATAAACACATAAGAAAGAGCACAAAGATTTTAATTGACATATCCCCACCATTGAAATTAGAATTTCAGACACATCCTCATTCTAAATACATCATTTTAGAAGGGCGAATGACAAGAAGTTAGCTAGGGAGTTTGAGTAGAGGAACATAAGGGAAAAAAAAAACCCTAATGTCCAATGACCCAATGATGCCAAAGAGTGTTTTCTACCATTAATTCGCAAAAACATTAAACCCCAAAAAAATTGACTTGCGTATCATCTAGACTCTAATAAGAATAAAAAAAAAATTGTGGCTTGCAATGTTAAAAGCTATAAATTTAAGATTGATACACCAACCATGTAAAACTTTTTTACTAATAATATACAACATTTTTTATATTTATATAATCAAATTATTCTATTTGTATGACTTTTTAACTAATGAATGTGAAAATCAACCACCTTTACTAACAATGCATTATTGGATAACATTGTAAAATGCATAGAAATTAAACTCAATAACTTTTGGAATGATTTGCAATGACTAGCCTAAGTTATGATCAATAAAATGATATCTTTTTTGTGGTAATTAATAAGATGATAGTTATTAGCCTTTTATTGTCATTTTTTTTAGAGTAAATAACAAAGACTATCCTTTAGGTTTGCTAGAATAACACTCCACCTATTCTTCTCCAAAATTAATACTCCACCCTATTCTTATAAAAAAAATAGATAAAAAAATAAAATAGAAAATAAAACTAATGAGAGAAATAAATTTTATAAATATAATTTTAACTCCACAAGTTTCTTAGTTCTTAAAATTCAAATCCTAAATTTTATATCCTTAAATCTATACCTAGCTTAAAATAAAATAAAATTATTCATATATTTGAGTTGTTGCATCATAACAACATAAATACATTAAAAAAAGAGTAAATTGCTAAGTTGACTCTTATAAAATAGTGAAAATAAATTGGTCCATAAAAGAAATAAAATGCATTTGTTATCCCTCATAATTAAAAATGTAGAATAAATTAATTATTCTTTAATATTTTAATGGATTTATTTATTCTATTTATATTTTTAATAGAGACCAATTTGAATGATTTTATAAATAACCAGGAATCAATTTGTCCTCCAAATCCTTGAAAAATACCGAAGATCGACTTTAATTTTTTATCCTATATTTCTCACTACTTTTCAATCACAAAGCTCATATATCATTCTTATAAGTTGTTCAACTAATTTAATTGTATTTAGTCGGTATAAATTTGAGAATACGAAATTTAGGATTTGAATTTTAAGAGTTAGTTTAATTTAAGAAACATGTCAAGTTGAAAGTATGTTTATAAAATTTGTTCTTTTCCTAGTTTTTATTTTTTTTATTAATTTGTTCATTATTTGTTTATTGGTAAAAAATGGGATGAAGTGTCAAATTTTGAGAAGAATGAAGTGGAGTGTTATTTAAGCAAGTTATCTTTGTTATTTACCCTTTTTTATGTGTGACCTTGATTAAGTAAAAGTATTCCTTTGATAATCTCACTTAGCCATCAATTAGGGCTTATGCATGGGGGTAGGTGTAATTTGCATAATATTTTGGAATGAAGTGCAATTTTGGCAAACCCAAGTGTACTTTGTGTTAATTACCAAAATAATAATTGCAGGTGAACTTTTATGTCAGTTTGTACTTTTATCAGGAATCAAATGAGTTCAATCAATAAACCAAACTGTAGTTAACGGATAATTTATCTACTTTTTCCTTTTTGATGAGATAATTTATCTACATTTTGATACTCATGATTGATGAATATACCAACAAAAATGAAACAGTTCTTAGCCCAAAAAGAAAGAGGATAGCCATTTTCCCTTCAATTTAATTTTAAACCGCATTATTGCCTAGTACACTGATTTCCTATTCAAACTCCTCCCATTCCTTACCTACATTATTGAAAGATATGTGCACGCCAAATATCTAACCGGGTTGAAGATTTGCTTGGTCGCCAGCCATTGCTCTGAAAGCCTCCAAACTTTGTTCAGGAAGAAGAGAAAGGGCGTAGTATGCGGCGAAACACTTCGGGGAGTTGAAAATAAGAGTCCTTAGCCTTTCCCCTGAAGTCATTGTTGCTCTGGTCTTCTTCATTGTTGATCTGGTCTTCTTCTATCTCTGAAACTTCATTTGTTTGTTTATGTGAATCTCCACCCAATAATACATCAATTGCATGCACGTTTGATTCCATGTCCTTTGACCAATTCATCAGCTTGTTGTGCACATCAAGAGAGAGCATATCCTTGCCCCTGAGCAACCTTATCAACTCCACTACTCCCTCCACATCTCCTTTACCTTTCAAGTGATCCAAAATGGCAGCCAAGGAACCCTGAAATGGTGTCCACCCAGACCTCAGTTCACAGATAGAAATTGCCTGTTTGATACATTCAAAGGCCTTTGAAAAGTTACCATGCTCAATATACCCACGCGAGAGATAAGACCACGTCCATGGATCTGGCCCCCCTTCACTCATGATTGTGCTATTAACAATGGCTTCAGCTGCCTCCAGATTGCCCTTTCTGCAGTAAGCTCCAATCATCAGGTTTGGGATCCGGACATCGAAACCCCACTTTCTAGATTCCCACTCTTCAAAGATTTTCACAGCACTTTCAAAGTCATCAAACTTGAGAAGTGAAGCTATGATAGCTAAATAGCCTCTATTGTATATCTTCCCATCCTTCCTGTAAAGATTCCATAACCTCATGACTTCTTCTTTCTTGCCTATTGTTGCGTAGTGGGTCATAAGGAAACAAAAGGCCGTTTTTCTCGCTTTGTAAGATATGTGCTCCTCTGATTTCTTTAGGAGATTAAAAGCTTTATCATGAAGTCCCACTTTCCTATAACCATTGGCTGCAATAGCATAGATGGACCAATCCATATGCAGGGAACCACCTTGATCATACTCTAACTGAGCCAGAAGCTTTTCAATTCCCTCCGTATTGGAAATGGCTGCATATGCACTAATCAGGGTGCCAAATGTGTAGCTATTAAATTCAATACCCTCTTCTTGCATTTCACGCACCAAATTTTCCAATTTTTCATGGTTCTGTGTTTGATAATAGAGATTAAGCAACCTATTTATTGACAAAGTTGACCTGGCAAAACCCAAATCTCTCATCTTCTGCAAGGTGTTGTCTGCTTTATCCACATCTCTAACGCGAACATAGCAATTGAGAAGAGAACTGTAACATCGTTCAGTCCTTAAGTTTTCAGGAATGGTCTCAAAATAGGACTCAGCTTCTTCTATTCCATTAACCTTTCCAATCAAGTCCAGTCTTATGGAAAAGTCTCCAGATTTA
The DNA here is from genome assembly GCA_030441495.1 of Dalbergia oliveri. Taxonomy (NCBI): domain Eukaryota; kingdom Viridiplantae; phylum Streptophyta; class Magnoliopsida; order Fabales; family Fabaceae; genus Dalbergia; species Dalbergia oliveri. The sequence goes on along the minus strand of JAMLFY010000013.1, from coordinate 24,209,710 downwards.
AGTTCAGAATACCCCTTCTCAAAAATCCACGAAGATAACTAGAGAGATGATTCATGTTACCCCAATCATGGAATGTGTTTATACGTATAAGATAAAATGAATAAGGCAGAAATCAGTCAACACACACCTACCAGCTATGCAAAGTTTGTTGTTGCAATAACAGAAGCATAAATATAAATCTTCCCAAAGAGGGAGAGCATGATAGCCAATTACAATGAAAAAAAAAAATCCAAAATTTAGAAAAACAATCATTGAACATATGCCACTAATATTAAATAAAAAATATTATTTTTACATTATTATCTAATTATTAGTTTTACATTATTATCCAATCATGTATTTCTATTTATAAGATTTTTAAGGTAGCAGTGGTTAACCTACAACCTAATGGTTATGGTTGTCTCCAATTTTGAATGGGTGGTCCCATGTTCAAATTCCACCTCCCCTCCCCAATAGAAAAAATTATTAGCTTTAATGTCTTTGCTAAAAAAGAAAAAAGAAAAATTTAAGGTAGCATATGCTTACATCAAACAATTTTACTTATTGTTATACATGGTTGGATACATGCATATATTTTGTTCATAATGAAAGCGTATCAAGATTAAATTCCAAAACACATGGAAAGTAGTTTATATCTCACTTCATCAACTTTTAATATACCCAAAAAAATTGTATATTTATATTAATCTGTTTGATCATATTTAAGAAAAAAGTATAAAAATATGAATAATTTCTTTTTTGAGATAAATAAATAAGCTAAAATCCAAAAATAAAGTATGACTCCAATTACTTCTTAAAAGCTTGAACCTTTCTTCACCGATTGAGTGAGAATGAAACAAATTGGAGATCACACAAAGTAGGAACAATAGGATCATATCATGCAGCTGAAAGAAACAAAATTCAACCTAAAAGTTCAAAAGCGTAATTGCCATGCATCGACATTGTAACTCAGACAATAAAAAACTGTCATGTGCTCCATTATCAACCAATCATGTATAATTCAAACTTTAAAAAATTGTATAAAATCGATGAGTTACAACTTTTTGTTGGTTGGTAGTATATACCGCCAGCTATGACAATTAATTCCAAAATTCAATACAAATTTAAATAAATAAAAAAAGCAACAAAACTTACTAATTAATTAAGGAATAATAATAATAATACCTCTAGGGCGTGTTTATATCTTTTCTGTGCTCGAAGTTTCTTCACAATAGACACGAGCCCAGCGTGGTTAACAGTTCCGCCTTCCTCGATCCACCGCTCAATAATCGGAACCGCCGGTTCCGCACGATCGCAGAACGGATTCGAGATCCGACGGCACAGATCGACGAACGGGGGGAGGTTCGGGAACGGTGATGACGGTGTCGGGACCGAAACGACATGGCCTGGTTGGTTCTTCTTGGCCGTTAAGAGGCTGAGTGAGGAAGTGGCGGAGGAACGAGGAACGGAACGCAATGCGGATTTGAAGCGAGAGAGTGGTGGTGCCATTGTTTGTTATTCGAATTGGAGAGGGGATGTTGCGGTGAAATGGTGATGGGTATTGGTAGAGAGATGAAGAAGAAGGAGGGTGCGCGAGAATGGAATTGGAGAGTGAGAGGGAGCATTTGGTACAGTGGCAGAATTGTGATTCCCGCGAAGTTTAGTTTACATTTTGGATTTTACAATATGATCTAAAGAAAAATAAAATAAAATTTCAAATTGTTCCGTAGAATTGAATATTTAGATAAATTAATTTTTATAAAATTAAATAATTGGATTAGTTAATCCCTCATTTAAGCTGGATTAAGGAAACTAATTTGTATGATAATTTATAATGACTAATTTGTGAGATTTTGTTATAAATTAATTTGTCCAACTTTTCAATTTTAAGACAGTTTAGAAGTTTATTTTTTACAAGAACTAATTTACCCAACTTAAAATTTTAGAGAGATTAAAATAAAAATATAGTAAAAAGAAATGAAAGGGATAATTAGACCAAATTTGTGATTAGGGAAAGAGATAAAAATGAAGTCTAGTTACTTCAATAAATTCATCCACTAAAGTTTACCTATTTTCATATGTATATCTATATTATTCTACAATCCTAACAACATTTTTTACATCCATTAAGTGATAATAATTTTCAATTTCAACATAAATTTAATTATTTTATTAAATTTTTACCTTCATGTGATGACTAAATGATATGAAAATTAAGGAGTTGGATCCTCTAAAGTGAGAATTTCACTTTAGATGATAAAATAAGTACTTTCACCCTTAGATTAATAAAATAAAGATGATCTCACTTTTAATTTTATTGATTTAAATAAAATCTCCTTACTTTACTATCTAAAGTAAGATCCTCTCATTAAAGAATCCTTGCTCCAAAATTACATGTTAAAACTAAATTGATGTAAAAATTTTACTTTAATTTAATAATTTCATTTTCATATACTAACCATATAAAAAAATTATGTATATAGTTAAAGTGAAAAAATAACTATATTGACTAATATCATTACATGATTTAATATTTATGGAAAATATTTTTATATTGTCATGATTAAATTAATATAAAAAATTGTTAAAATTAATTTTATGTCAAATTAAAAATGATAAGAGAAAAATTAAAATATAAATATCTTTTTAACGAGATCAATATATGAAAATTAAAATAGAATTTAAGCAAATAAACGTCATCTAATTTTTTATTTTTGCTATCATAATGTCGATTATTTATTTAGATTTTTTTCACTTATTCCCGTAATAACTACTCTCTAAACAGTAGTTAACTAACAAATGCCGTCAACATACAGCTATAAACATCTGAGTGATTTCAAGGTCACAAAACACTCCATACATTACTGTTAACTTTCAATTCTACTGAAAAAATATCTAGGCATGAGTCAACATATAAAATACAAACAAAACAATGAGAGCTCAAGGGTCTCAAGAAAATAAAGAAATCTAGCTGCTGAAAGAATCCACCGTCTGTGTAGCATCCATAACCAAAAACTGCTAATTTCAAATTCAACTGAGTATTTATGCAAAAAGATTTCACATTAGATTTTGACAGATAAAGAATATTGTAGGGCGAGAAAAACTTTTTCACACTATCATTGAAATCATCAAAGTAACTTATGAAACTAGTTACTAAAACTCACGGTCTTGGGTCCACGAATTTACGTCCAAGCAACAAAATTGTTCATAACATGTGAACCAGCCAAGCAAACGGCCAACTATACTATAAGCCAGCAAAAGTACCACACTATCTGATCAGAACACCATGGTAAAATAAAGTACATAACGCGGAACAAAATCTTTCTGGTAACCAAGATTGCTTCCACTAACTGCTTAACGATTTGCCTTAGCAACTCTCTCAATTTCATCCTTTTTCTTGATAGCATAGCTGAAATGGAGTAAGATATTTTTCAGTAAATCCCAAAATTGCGAAAATTATCAAATAGAGAACAGACAGAAACTGCATATTGATGTGTAGTATACCTGTTGGATGAACCTTTTGCTGCATTAATAAGCTCATCAGCCAAGCATTCAGCAATTGTCTTAATATTTCTGAAAGCAGCTTCACGTGCACCAGTTGTTAGAAGATAGATGGCCTGATTAACACGGCGTAGGGGTGAAATATCCACAGCCTGTCTCCTTACAACTCCAGCAGAACCAATACGAGTTGCATCTTCACGGGGACCACTAAACAGACAAAACAGAGAGATGATGTATTTGAACATAAAATCAGAGATGAAAATTAAAACATAAGTAATTTAATATAACTATATATTTTGAGCAACATTTGGAATATCTAAGCATAGGACAAACTACATCAACTGTAAAGTATCACTGCCCACTAAACAATTTGTTTTAGTTATTAAGGAGAATGATCAGATAGAGCTAATACATAAATGCCATCATCCAGGCAATCAAACCAATAGGGAAATAACAAATCATCATTTCATTCTCCAACTTTTAAAGTCATCTATTACACAATAACTAAGACAAATCGAAAACAAATCATTACATTTGTTCATAAATTCAAATACACACAAATTGCAAGAGCAGATAAGAGTACTATTTCCAATTCCATGCATTTCATTGTTCATATATTAGTCATTTAACTCTGCCGACTCTGAAAGACAAATAGGTCTAAATTTCTATTTTTTAAAATGCCAATGTTAGGCTAAATACTTCTGCAAGGAATTATTCTTTTCAAATCGCAAACATTTGATTGACAATTCACAATTAGAATAACAAACCACAATACCAAGAGATGGGTGACAAGGAGAATAGTAAGGTAGAGCTAACACAAAGTGCCATCATTTAGGCAATCAAAACAACAGGGAAACAAATATTCATCATTCCATTCTCCAAATCAAGACAGAAATCAAAGGCAGTTTTCTCAATATCAAACTTGACATTCTACATTTCTTTGCAACAAACCATTTCATGGATAAAAGTTATATCTACAAATACATAACCCATAATAAGAAAACCCATTCCTTGGGCCTGAACATGCATACCTGTTGATGACAGCATCAACAATAACCTGGATGGGGTTCTGGTCAGTGAGCAAATGAATGATTTCCATCGCATGCTTGATAATCCTCACAGCCATAAGTTTCTTTCCGTTGTTCCTACCGTGCATCATGAGTGAGTTGGTGAGCCGCTCCACAATGGGGCACTGGGCTTTCCTGAACCGCTTCACTGAGTACCTACCGGCAGTGTGAGGAACATATGTAGCATGCTTGGATGTTACCACTCCAATATAATCAGCCAGAGAAATATCATTAACCTAACAACACAATTTTCAATACAAACAAAACAATATTTGAGATTGAGTTTGAGCGACAATAATACAGTGGAGAATTAACACATAGAACACAACTAATTAACACAAAAAGGCACTCAATTGAACCTTGAACCAGTAATGTTTAAGCTTCAAATTCAGTTGACTGAGGTTTAATCATTATCATGATTCAACCATGCAATTGAGCCATGAAACAAAGGTTCTGCTAATTTAAAATTTAAACATAAAACGAGTTTTACTTAAATCTTAGGATTTCTTTAAGAGAAATGTTAATTGCATTAATCGATTGCTGACACTGTCACTCTACCCATTCATCCTTGAATACTGTGTGACCTCATTAATTTAACATCTGCCCCACATCCCATTAGGACAAATAACACAACTCTTTCATTACTTTTCAAAATTGTCATTTCAAATAGCTATATTCAACTTTTAGTTGAAAAATAAAACCAATTACATGTCATAATAGAAATCAGCAACATGGAGGCGATTTTGATGTATACAGTTTAAATATATTTAATATATAATTTAATTATCACATCATGAAAATAACGTAGAAAATTAAAAAAAATGGAAAAAAATAATTACTAAAATCATTATTAATTTTACTGAACATCAAGATGCAAATCTGGAAAAAGGCAATGAGTGAAAAAAAAAGTACCTGAACATCGTCGAAGCTCCAGCGGTTAAAGAGCTTGACGTCTATCTGAGTGGGATCTGGAACAATGCCAGCATCATGGATCACATCAGCCATGGCTGCACGTGAAAAATTGAATACAAAAAAGAGAGTGTTAGAGAACGAGAGAAAGGAGAAGAAGAAGAAGAGATGCAGAACGAAGAAGATGGGGAAGAAGACGAACTTGTGTGAGGCACAAAGTGTATGTGTGTGGTGCAGCTAAGGTTTAGATGCTGCTACTTCGAACTGCGAGAGCTGGGAACGCGAAAACCCTAGGCTTCTTTGGTTTTGGTATTTCGGTATTTATATTTTGATTAGAATTGAACCCTAAGTAGAGTCATGTGAAAAATGGATATGGTGTGTTTTGGGCCGGCCCGGTTGTATTTACATAAAGTTGAATGTTTGATGGGCTGGATTTGGTTCGTAGGCCCATTAATGTCTGCTTTGCTTGCATTGTATTGAGATTACCAAAGACAAAACAGCTAAAGAGCGTTGAGGCAGACCCAAATAAAGAGAGAATTTAAGATTGGCCTAGCTCTACAGAGTGTTTTTATTATGCAATTATAGAATTGATTTTATATAAAACTAGATGATACTACCGTGAAAAATTAGTTTTTAAAATCTTTTTTAATTTAAATTTATTTAAATTGTTTAATATCTTATTTATAATTCATAAAAATATTTTTTATTTATAATATATTCAATTAAAGTTGATAAATTATATATATATACACACACACATACTTTTAACTTCTGAGTTAAATTTGATACAAATATTTTCTATGAAAGTGGTTATTTTTAGTTGAAAAAATCACTTAATTATATGTTTCATTTGTAATTTGCACCAACTAAATCATGCTAAGATTTTTGCAATATCTAATTTACATACAGTCAATATTAAAAATTTATATAAATGTTCAATCATATATTATCATATTAACAAAATAATTACATTTAAATATTTACTAATTATCTTCAAAGTCTTAGAAATATGAAGCATATAAATATTTTATTCAACATCCTAAAAATACAGATTTTTTTTCATTCACCTAAATTTGATTATGTGGATTAAATATAGAATTTATTTTATATTCACCATTGATAAAAAAATTACACATACAACTAATCATACATAATTATATCAACTTTTACAAATAAAAAAAATTAAATGACAATGTAAAATTTGTTTACATCTTAAGGCATCAATGTTAATCTATTCAAAATAACAATATCTACTTTTAAACATTTATCAACATATAGTCATTTCATACTCATATATCATTAAATTTATTTATTTTATTGAAATATCATTAAAATTGTTTGATTCATATTATAATTATCTTAAGCATCATATAAAAAATATAATGTAATTCATTGACACCGTAAATTAGTATATGAACATTTATATCAAAGTAAGAATGTACCTTTGTATATAGGAAAAAAGTATCTAATTGTGTAATTCAAGCCTTTTCGTATACAAATGGGTTAGAAATTTTTAAAATTTAAATTTGATTGTATTTTGATTTATAATGTTATATTCAATCAATAAATTATTAAAGTAATAAATTGAGCAAGATAATTTAATAGTAGAATGTAATTTAAATTTTATTGCAAATAGAGAAGAAAAGCAAGTAGGGTGATTTTAAGAAAAAATTTTCAAATTTTTCATACATATTACAACTTTTTAAAATTTGAATTTGATTATAGATAGAGAAAAAAAGAGGAAATAGAGTGATTTAATTACGAAGTTGAGTGATTTTAGAATTCATAAAATAATTTTTTGTAGTATTTCTTTTAAATATAGATATATGATTAATAATAGTTTTTCAAAAAGTAATTCTGATAGGAAGTAATAAACTGTGATTTTAAATGAAATATTTTGAGGAAAATGAAAAAAATTAGTTTATTTATTTTAAAATTTCAAGTGATATAATTTTAAAATTTAAAAGATAAAATAAAGAAAATTTATATGATAATAAATCATTTGATTCTTTAAAAAAATAATGTATTTTCTCAAAATAAAATTTATTTTCTTCTTTCTTTTTGCACGAAACTCTTCAAAGGTTAACTACCAAAAAAAACTAATTTCATAATAATATTTGTGAAAATAATGCAGTCAACAACAAAGATAAAAATAATAATAATAGTAATTGTTGCTACTTTATAATTTTCTAACCCATCCTTCCTATGATTTTTTGTATCATATAAAAGTGAATAGTTACAAAAAAGCATTAAATCTTATTATTACGTATACAGTGAATTGAATAAAAATAAAAATAGGCCACATAAATCTTTAAAGATATGTAATGTGCTTTCTGCTTCAAAGAGATAAAACCTAAAAAATATGAAATTTTCATGAAAAATCACTTTCCGATGTCAGCAATTTTTAAATCAACATACAATCACCCATGTATATAGGAAAATCTGAAAAGAATACAAAAAGTGGGTTCAAAACTTGGCTATCTGCATAATGTATCATTGTATGGTGGGTGTTGTATTTTTTCTTTAGAGCAAAACAACAATACTTTATGGTGCATTTGGTTAGGGAGTAAAAATTGAGGGTAAATTCTCTAAATTAGCATCATGTATAATTTTACATATAAAATTTATTTAGAAAATTTTACCTCACTTTTACTCTACAACCAAACATACCCTTAATGTGAATATGATACCTTATGAACAGCAATACATTACCGGTATATAAAAGGAAGGATAACAGAGAACATGGTTGCACAAAACAGCAAATATGCCACACTTCAATACAATCTAAATCTAAACTACCAAAAGTGTGATTCATGTTAACCTGATCACTTGCCTAACTTGATAGAAATAACCAATAACTATTGCTTATTCATGTTGTCTCTCAAGAACTACTAGTCAAGTAAACATCTCTTGCTGATATATGAGGTACCTGAAAAGGAAAGCAGAGAAGGCAATTTTACACAACCAATAGTGAGTGAAGAATGATTGAATTCAAACTCAGAACTCTACCAACAGAAATTTTCATCTTTAATTGGAAATTTCAATGAACTTGATATCAAGTTCCCTAAACCCTTTGATAGTGTCAATACACTTGAGAAAATGGGAGATTGAACCAAGTGTAGTTTAAAAACTTTTCTGCACACTAAATAAAAGATTAGAACATTCACCAACAAACTCTCAAAATTTCAGGAGATATTGAACCAATCTCTCCCAAATTCCTTGGAGTCAAGTAAAAGTGTCAGAATGCATGAAATAAATTAAGAACAGAAAATGATGCTAACAGTAAAATAAATGTGCAAAGTGAAGAGTTAGAAGAGATGCACCATGATATTTATACTGGTTTGACCTTAATATGAGATCTACATCCAGTCTTCACCCTAGGATGAGTTCCACTAAATCAAAGTCTCCAAATACAAGCAAAATCCAAATCAAAACCTACCACTTGATCACAGTGTGAACTAAATCAAACCCAATAGAGAATAACTCTCTTACAAACCAAACCAAAAGGGACACAAATCTTACAAACCAAAACCAAACAAACAGAGCACAACTCCTTACAAACAATGTTTCACTCAAATGGCTTTTTCACAAAAATGCCTCACAACGTAGCTCAGCCTTTTTCTGAAAATAACAACAAATCTCATAGCTCTCAAGAATAACAATGATAGCACTAATTGCCTTTCACAGATACAGCAAAATATTTGAGAGGAGAAAAAAAACGCAGCATGCAAATATAGTTAAGTATTCTTCAACAATAGTGCACTCTTTTTCTTATTTGCTTGAAATCCCAATGTTTCCTTAATAAGGGAATATTTCTGACTGTTGCAGGAAGAGAGGTGATAGCTGCAGGCTGCATTCTCTTTCTTACTATGAGTTGTCCATTTCCAAATCTTGTCCCTTGCATTTTTCTTTTAGTTCAGATATTCTTCTCTCATGTGAGGTGTCTTTGTCTTTGTCTAGCATTCTTTGCATCCTGGAATGTTCTCCCAAATGGCCGAAAATCGTGCTTTCCTCCAAGAGCATAGAATGCCACTTCAGTTTGCATTTTATCTGCTTCAGAAATCTCCTGCTGATGCTCATTGTCTCCACTTTGAGTGAGAGACAAACTGAGTTGTAGTGCATCCTTCTAATTGATCACAGACACACTAATGCACATATTAAAACGTTCAGTAATACAATGCATGTCATCATCCAAGGGACCTAAAACTAACACACTTCTTTGGAAGCATTCAGTGAGATCATATTCTCTATGAGAGTGTCCATTTTGGCATTCCTGGAATCTTGAAACTCATCAAAAACTAGCCTCTATTGTGATTATTCGTGTCTTGTATCTCAGGATCCCCCTCTTTGCTTATCTGAACTACTCTGCCATCAGCATCCTCCTCCTCCAGTTTTTCCATATGATAAGTGACATGCCTTGAGTTCCCCGTATGAGCCAGCTTTCAAGACTGCGCACAGAGAATCTGGTCGCCATGAAAAAAGAAAAATCAGTTTAGAAAAGGCTAGTATCCATGAGAATGTTGTAATGAAAACATGGGGTTGAATTTCAATTGGAAAAAGAGACAAGATAAAAAATTGATGCAAGTGCTTACTGGTTCATGAGCCCACCAAATAGAGGCCACCTACTGCACATTTCAATGATGGCACATCCTTCCATGCAGCAAAAGTAAAGCATTGACCACAGAACTTATTATCTCTTTGGCTCCTCTGGAAAAGCTGTATGAGAAGGTATAACCTATATGTAAAGTATGATATCAAGTCATTAACAGCAATAAAGAGTAAGAATATCATGCTATCCAACCTTTGTCCAGTCTCAACTATAGGACAGTGAGGTTTTTGGCTTCTCCTCAATGTGTCAAGAATGTGCTATGGCAAGACCTAGTGGGTATTGCTCTCCCTAGGGGAGTAATGTAACTAGTTGTTTTTGTTTTTCTCTTGTTGGGTGCTTTGCACCCTGATGTTTAACTTAAAAAGAAATGAAGATTAAGAATAGACCTCTGTAGTCATTTACTTTGAAGTTCCCTTTGGGTAGACCGAGTGTTTAGCTGTATATCCAGCCTGCAATTGAACTTGGAAATTCCAACTGTAGATGAAAATAAGGATAATCAGATGAAATCCAAGAGTATCATGATCGCAACAGATAACTAGTATGAGTATAATGTTACTAAAAAGGAATATCCAAATATGGTTAGCAACGAGCACTTCATTTCATCAACTCAGTCAAGCGTATAAAGTAAGCATCACAAACAGTCACATGCACAAGCATTAAAAGTCACATATTGGAGAAGCTACAGTAATTTTTACTTAAAAAGGAATTATATATATATATAAATAAAAGCCCATTATTGTGCAAGAACTTCCTTTATGCATGCAAAACTAAATTTTCATTATTGGGTCGTATAACAGCATACTTCAACCAACCAAAAAGAATTTGCGGAACAATCATTTGAGTCATTTTAATTACTATCAGCTTTGGTTCCTTATCCAGAAATCTTTCAACGCTAAAACAAAAGATAACAAAACTTCAAATCTAAATAATCAGTTTATTCAAAGAGCCATGCTCACAGTATTGTCTAACCAAAAATTGATAAACTTGATGCTACCAACAGAATCAACAAGCATTAACAGTTTTCCCAAAATAATAATTTTTCACAAGGCACTATTTCCATAACATTTCATATGCTACTTAGCTCCATAACTCATGGTATGCACCATAGCGAGCATGAACTGAATTTTGGCTATGAAAGTAAGCCAGCCAAGAGAAAAGATGACAACTGAATTTTATTTTTGACAATAGATATCATTGAAGTTAAAGAGAAATGTTGACAGCTTACCATTGACATAAGTTGAATGTATTATGCTAAAGCACGAGCTAGTTTATCAATATATTTAATTCGGCTCTGTTCTACAAACAAACAAAATATATGTAAAGTTTTATTGCTGTTCTAAAAATGAGAGTTCAATCATATGGATGCCAAGTCATGAAAACATGAACTATAATGCTGCCCACAACTTGAGGAGGAACATCCAAGAGGAACACACGAGAAAGACATTTGAGTAGAAGCATCCATTAGAGAAGCCTAAGGAGGAGCGCCCAGGAGAGATGCTTGAGGAGAGCGTCTAGGGACGTGTGAGGAAGATGCATAAGAAGATGTGCCTCAAGAGGGGTGCCAACTGAGAAGGGACGTCAGGAGACCATACCAACACTTGACCAAATGAATATGGACTTGAATTAAAGAGTCCATGGACCAATGATGGATAACCAATGAAAATGTGCCACATAAGCCCTAAAACATGGAAATAGTACTAGAAAGAGGAAAAACCCAATTTGCCCTCCTAGCCTTGCCTATAAATAGGGGTGATAGTATTCATGTCACAACAACATTCTCATTCATTTTAGAGAGAGAAACTGCTTGTTGATTCTAGAGAGAAGTCAAGAGAAAAAAACACATTTTGTCATCGAAGAGAAGAATTACCAATAAAGAGGAATTTCAATCGTTGTTGCTTATTTGGTTCATATTATTTTATATCATTTGATCTTGTTTAGTTTGTTTGTTTGTCTCTTTGGTGTTTAAGAACCCGACTCTAAACAGGTCTAGCACGGTGAATGTCCAGCAAGTCAAGAACTCTGATTACCTAAAAAAAATAAACGCCAATAGTAAGAAGCAGCACATGGACATCTAAATGATATATATTCTAAAGGTCACGAATAAGATAATCCTAGTGAACAATATAGATAATAAATAGACAAATCCATTAGAAAACTCAGGCAGCTACTTGATTAACTTGAAGTGTAATGCAATTGAATGAAATTGAGGAGTGATAACGACATGATTTCAACAACATATGTCAGTGGAAACTACAAACTAGATAGAAGTATCAACCTATTAGTCCATCATTGGGTGGAGCTCTTACAATTTCCAGTCTGATCAGCCACAACATCTCTGAATTCTACAACAAAACCATATACCAAGAATAAAAAAATTCCTGTCCAAATTCAGATACATTCCAACCAAACATAAGCATGGTGAACTAAAAGTGTAGACTCAATAACTCTTGTATCCAATAACCTGGTATTAAGAAACAGCCACTGCCAATTGCCCAATTGCACACTTGGTGTAAAAGTTTAGCATAAAATGCAACTGATGACTAACACTTGATTGTCAAGGAGTCTCCGAATTTGGTATCACTGACTATGATTGGAACAAAAGACCTGATGAAGAAGCAGAAATTCAAATCACCTTTTACATAGGAAAGGATTGATGAATTGGATGCTAAAAAATAAAAGATAATTATTATTACTTGTAAGAGAATGAAAACTTTGGAACAGAAGACTAATATATTTGGACCACGTGCAATAACTTTGAGACAAAGTGAAACATTGTTCAAGGCCAAAATGATTCTCTCTGCAAGTATAATAGTGGGGATGTGAGAGATTTTGGGCCAAATTTGTGGGTCCTTTATCACCCAAGGTACAAGCAGAAAAGGACTTCCATTCATGATTTGTTGTAGTAGAGAGGCAGGCAGCATTTCTCCCATCATATATTCTAGCTTGGGAAACTGTCCAGCAGAAAAATGAACAGTTCATCAAGGTTTATTCATGGTTCAATCATAATTTTACCCAGTTGAGCCAAATGACCATGAACTAGAGAATTAAATAGTTCAATCTTTGTTTTGGTTAATTTAGCTTACAATTATCTAGCCTAATCTTAAACTTAAAATGAATTTGACTAAACCTTAGAATTTCATTCACATGTAATTTCACATACCTACAGTGGATTTAGTTAAAAAGCCAAGTACATGTTAGAAGAGAAATCAGCAACATCGAAAGGGATTTGATTTGTGTGTGTGAAGTAAATTTGAATACTGTATCAGAAAAGATTTTGAATTGTGCATCTTAAGTTGCCCCTATTGCCCCTATGAGCTGCAACTTTGAAGGGTATACTTACTCCATGGTGGATTTTAACTTCTTATCTTCATAACAGAAGAAAATTCAGTCCAAAAGAGGTCCCCAGCCCAATAAGAATATTGCAATGAAAATTAGGGGCTGAATACCAATTGGATCATCAATTCAAGTTATAAATTGTCAGCAAACACCAGGACAAATTGCAAAGAGATACAAGAAAATCTGGTGCAAGTGCCTACCAGTTCACAACCCCACTAAAGAGGCCTCCCACTGCACATTTCAGTGACTGTACATCCTTGTAAACAGCAAAAGCAAAACCTTGATCACACAAGTTCTCTCTTTGGCTCCCACAGGGAAAGCTGTATGAAGGGTATATCATGTATAAGGAATGATATAAAACATTAACAGTAATAAAAAGTATGAACATAACCCTGCAGTCATCAACTTAGTGAAAAGTGGAGAGTTCACCAACAAATCAAGCTTGCGGTTAAAATTAGAATTTCTGGTTACTCCAGCTGAATACAAGGATGGTCAAATGAGATCCAAGAGTATTACAATGGTAACAGATAACTAATACAACTTATACGAGTATAATGTTACTAAAAACAAATTACCAAAATTGACTAGTTAGGAGCACCCCATTTCATCAACTCAGTCTAAGCATCTAAAGTAGGCATCACAATACAGTCACGTACACAAAACCATTAAAAACTACAAATTAGAGAAGCTGAAGTAAGTTTATTAAAAGAATCAATTGTTCTGCTTCTGCCTGAGCTTTCTTCGGGCATGCAAAATTATCAGTCATATAATAGCATACTTCAACATAACAATAAAAAGAATTTACAGAACAATCATTTGAGCACTTTCACTTACTGTGAATATCATTTCGTTCTCTAGGAATATTTCAACACTAAAACAACAGATAAGACATCAAAATATTAAAGCCAAATAATCAGCTTACCGAAGGAACAATGCTAACAATATTGGCCAACCAAATGTCAGCACACTTGACATTCCCAGCAGAATCAACAAGCAAGTCAGCGCTGTCCCTATACAAACACAAAATGTGAAATAAACAAATCATCAAACATTAAAAAACCACAATGAAACTATTGTTTTTCACTAGACACTATTTCCAGTTTTCCATAACAACCCTTCTATTGTGGATTTTATATGCTACTTTGCTCTTTACTTCATGGTATGAAGTATATAAGCATTGGAATGTACCTCTGTGAACAGCAATTTGGCTAAGCAAATAAGTGAACCCAAAGATGAGATTGCGGCTGAAGTTTTTGACAACAGATTTTAATGAAGGAAATACATCTTGCATTGTTGAACCAAGCTGAACAGATTATGTTAAAGCATCAGCTAGTTTATGAATAAATTTGATTTGGTCTCTGTCTTGAATATATGGAAAGTTCTTGGGCCCTTCTGAAAATAAGGGTTCAATCATGGATGGTTGCCAAGGCATGAACTAGAACATTGCTCATTATTTTGCTATCATTGAAGTGTAGCATGTCGGAGTGTCCAGCACTCCAGCCAGCAAAACTTTTATTATCTGATAAAAAAATGTTAAAATAGTAAGAAGCATGGCATAAGACTGTGAACAAGATAGATTATAAATAGACAAATTCATTAGAAATCCCTGGCAGCTACTTAAAGGCAATGCAATTGAATAAAATTGAGGTGTGATCATCACATGACTAGCATGGCATATGTTGGTGGTAACTAGACAGAAGAAAAATTGGTAAAATATTAATCTATAGGCCAATCATTGGGTAGAGCTCTTCCAATTTCCAAACCGGTCTCCCACAACATAACTGAATTCTGAAGAACAAAACCAGATACCAAGAAATAGAAATTCCTGTCCGAGACTCAAACGCACTCAACCAAACATAAGCACATTAAACAAAAAAGTGTGGACCCAACAACTCTGAGTTCCAATAAATTAGACTAACGACTAGCGACTAATGGTTATTTTGTCAGATGATTTGCTTTATATTTACAATGAAAAGGTGCGACACATATCGCTGACTAAGTTTGAAACAATAGACCTAATGCAGAATAAGAAATTCATGACTCACTTTTTATGCGGAAAAGGGATTGATGAATTTGCTGCTAAAAATAATTTAGAAAAAAATAAATTCCTTGTTCATTTAGAGAATGGAAATTTTGGTGCAGAAAATAAATATATTTGGGCAACATGCAATAACTTTGGGGGAGAGTGAAAGAATTACCTGTTGAGGATCTTGGATCACCAAATCCATTTATCATCAACTTCAATGCAGCGGATGTGGGAAATTTTAGGCCAAATTTGTGGGTCCTTCACCTCACACAGTTTACCCAGCAAAGGACTTCTTTTGACGTAGAGTCGTATTAGAGAGGCAGGCAACCTTTCTCCAGCCACATTCTTCAGCTTGGGACAATAGCCAATATTTAATTGTTGGAGGGAGGTGAGGTGGACAAGACCCTTGCACTCCAACGTCTCCAAACTTGGAAAGCTCCTCAATTCTAGAAACTCAAGGGTGCCGGGTAGTTGACCCTCCTTTGGGAAGGACGTCACTCTATCACATTCACCCTCGATCTCAAGACGGGTAAGACGGTGACTATGCGAGTTCATGGATGCTAGGTAGCTCATTAGTTTCTCACTGTGGCTGATAAGAAGATATCTCAAGTTAGGTTGTGGATCCCCTTTAGGAAAGGTATCAATTTTTGGGCAACCCCTTGCTGTGAAGGACTCTAGTCGGGGTGCAAACATCCCTGGTGTGGAGAAGGACACAAAATCGAAGCAGTAGTGGATTCCGAGTCTCGTGAGATTTGGAAAGGCATCCAACGAGAAGGATGTGAGTGAATTACAAACACGGATGTCTAGTGAGTGCAGCGACTCATGCTGCTGTTGCAATTGGAATTCTAGTTTTCTGCAATTGTCGATTCTCAGGTATAGTAACGATGCAGGCAAACAAGCCACCGGAATTGATATGGGTGAGGAACATTCTCCAATGGCTAAAGTTCGAAGACAAGATAACTGCCTGTGGGTAATGGCCTCCAAGACGGGCTCCACCAGATGGCTTCCTGCGATCTCAGAGAGTCCACCGAAAGAGGTAGCTCCCCCATTCTTACTCTATTTTTGCCTCTTATATCTAAACATCGAATCGCAGGAGCTCTCGGGAGAGAAGAATTGAGCTGATAGCAACTGAAAATTATAAGTGTTCCCAAAGCCGGTAGTTGATTGGGCAACTCTCCCGTCAACACGGGACAGAACCTTATCATAAGCGTCTTCAGTTTAGGAAAAGCGTTGAACTCTGAAGAATGCCATTCCTTCCAGGAAGGCATTTGATAAAAATGCAGAGTTTCAAGGGATGGAAAAGGGGTCTCCAAACTAGATTCATCATTCTTGTAAAACTCAGCACCAACGATCTCCAGCCCATCAAAACATGAAATCCCTAGGTTATTAAGAGAGGGTAACTGTCCAAGTGAGGGAAGCATAGAACAAGTCCTACATCGTTCCAGTCTCAGTTCAGTCATATTGTGATAGGAAGAATTCCCTAACCAATTCGGAAATCTTGTACCCCTGTAACATGATATTTTCAACTTTTTCAAGTTTACGTGAGGTCGTAACTCATGGAGAATATCTCTTTCAATTTGGGAGTCAGAAATATCACCTTCTTCTGATGACCAGCTCAATTCTAAATCATTAATATACTTTTTATCACCCATCTTTGCCATTGAAGCTTGGTCACTATCAATGACATTCTCTAATTTGGTAATGCTGAGTGAGTCATGGAGATTTGCAAGTCCTTCTAATTCCCAATCCGTTTTCTTCATGCTTGCCAAGGGCAAAGTCACTTAAAAACTGCAAATGTTTTAATTTGCTAATTCCTTTTGGCATCTCTTCTAAACAAGTACCTCTAGCATCAAGATGGCACAAATTCACAAGATTTTGCATGTCGCTGGGTAGCCTTTTCAGCATAGAGCAATTTTTCAACTTCATAGTTTGTAGATTATACAAGTTACTCAATGAATTTGGCAACACCACAATACGTGTATCAGACAGATCCAAATAACGCAAATGGATCAATTCACCAATTGAATCAGGCAAAGAGTCCAGAGGAAAGAACTTGAACGATAAAACTCGTAAACACTTCAAGTGTGATAGTATAACACAATGAGCGTTTTCCTTGCTGAATGGAATATCTCTCCCCAAATTGATTTCAAGAAATGTCCTTGCATGTGTTATTCTATCACAGAAGGCCATAAGTTCTGAGATTGGATAATTGCCTTTGGCGTTATGTGATAGATGACGAGTTTTGTTGTTGATAGTAAGTGTATTTCCAAGTTTTCAGCTCTAAAATAGAATTTCCAGAATATGATGTTGCCAAATCATGCATGAGATCGTGCATCACAAACACATTTTTGTTAATACTTTGAGGTTGAAAAATGATTGGGAAACTAATTCATCAAAATATTCATAACCAACTTCTTCTAAAGTCTTTTCTCCCATTGCCTTTAAAAAATTTTCTGCCTTCCACAACAAAATTAATTCATGTTTATCAAATTCATAATCCTTAGGAAACAAGGAGCAATAAATAAAGCACTCTTTTAAATATGACGGGAGATAATAATAGCTGATTCTCAATGCAGGAATAATCATGCTTCTTTTTTAGAAAGTTCCCAAATCTCACTCTTCAATATCTATTCCAATATCTTTCATCATGATTTTCTCGCAATAGCCCTCCAAGTGTTTGTGCCGCCAAGGGTAATCCATTACACTTCTTTACAATATCTCTACCAATTTTTTCTAGAGTTGGATTCTCGTAGAGTCAAGAGAAAGAAATGCATGCTTCGCAAACACTAACCAACAGTCTTCAGGAGACAATAGACTTAGTTCATGAGGCCGCACAGTTTGCACCACAGAAGCAACCTTTCTACTTCGGGTTGTCATGAGAATTTTACTTCCCTTAACCCCATTATAAAAAGGTTTAAGAAGCATGTTCCAATCATCATATTCTCAGTCCATGCATCGTCTAGAACAACTAAGAATTTTTCTCTTGACAACTTTTCCTTTAAATCATGTTGAAGTAAATTTAAATCTTTCTTGTTACAAGAACTAGAAGTTATTGCCTCTATGATAGTTCTTGTGACTTTAATAACATCAAATTCTTCCGATACACAAACCCAAGCTTGAAAATCAAAATTTTGCTTGACTTTGTTGTCATGGTAAACCATTTGAGCCAAAGTAGTTTTTCCTATTCCACCCATACCCACAATGGGGATCACAGATATTTTACCATCAGCAGTATCATCTAACAGCAATTTTGTTATGGCCTCCTTATCTTCATCCCTTCCATGTATATCAGACATTTCAACTAGAGATGTTGTTACCCTCCATGAAAAGTTCTCCTTTGGAATCTCTTTCAAACCAAGGATATCTTTTTGTCTTACAATTGACTCTAATGTATGAGTTATGTCTTCCATCCTTCTGACCATCTCCCTGTCTTGTGAATTGAGAAAGCGAGACAAGAAGTTACCTGGATCTTTTGAGAGGCAGCTTTAGTGGAAACTTCATCCAACAAGTCATCAGCCTTATAGACAGCATCTTTGAGACTATCGAGCCAGTCCTTCACTGCTCTCTCTTTGATCTGTCTCTTCTCAGCATCATTGAGCAAGGCTCGAGCAGCATAAAGAGTTGTCTCCAACCTTTCAACCATCCTCCGGTTAAGCTTCTTCCGTTGGATCAAGTTGACAACCACCGGTGAAACCAGCTCATCGCAAAGACGGCCAAGTAAAGAATTGAGGAAAGATTCCCCCACAAATCGTGCAGCCATGATGACAAGATCACTTGTGAAAAGATTAGAAGAAAGAAAGAAGTAAGGAGAGTGTTTGTAGTTTGCACTAAACTTGGATTTCTCTCAGATAAAAGGAAGTTCTTCCTTGTCCAGTACAGTACCAATAATTGTAGTAAAAGAAGTGGACTTCACGCGCTCGTTGGTCTTCGAGACAAATTCACACAACTTGCTGCACAATGCTTTTGTTTAGTTATTGTCATTATTAATATTATGGGTCCTAGGATGCAATGGCTTTATTCACGCAAGTTTCGTAGGTGACTGCATTTACATGTATGTATACAAGTATAAACAATGGAGAATAATGACTTCTGACTAAGCCTATCAGGATGCTTCAGTTTGGGAGTACTAGTCTGGAAGACAACTATGCCTATTAGGATTAGGATGCTTCTGTTTTATTTCCTTCATGATGCTTTCTTCACACGTTCTCTTATTTTTGTATTGCTTCTTTGGATGATATCCAAAGTTGAAGATAAGTTAAACAATTGGTGTGTGTTTTTTTTTTTTTTCACAACTTGAACAAAAAAAACGTGTGATGCATTGTTATTATATTTGAATATAAGAAATTGAGGCTTTTTCACAAAAAAATCTTATTTATAACTTGGTCTGATATTATTTATCAATATACATTAATTTTTGAATTATTGTTACATTAATTCAAAAATTAGTGTATATTGTTAAATAATATTAAGGATTATAAATTCATAAATAAGATTTTTTTTGTGAAAAAACCAGAAATTGACATCGGCTACTCTCGTAGGAATATGGGTCTACGTGATAAAATATGGCGTCCATAGTGTACAACCCAACCCTAAGCCCTGAAATCTCATTCCCACGTAAGCCTTGAGACCTGGAACTTTATATGCATGCTTTGTTCGTAAAAGAAACCTATGAAAAATAGAAAATTTATCTTCTTCTACATACAAATCATCTAATCTTTGAAATTCAAAATAATCAAAATCGTTTAAAAGTTGAATCTACAATTTTCATAATCTACCTCTAAAGTCTGAAGCCATAATATAATGTGACAATAAACCACTCTGTTCTAAATTGTCCATGAAATTAGCATACAGATGTTATTAAATACAAAACAACAATATACTATTTTAATATGTAAAATGCAAAATGTGATCTAAGGTCTGAATCCCCATTGGACCTAGAACTAACGACCCAGATACATGTCTCACCTCGAGTGAAGTTTACCATTTGACTTTTTGTTGTGGTTGAATAGAATTTGCAATCATGGTTCTATCTTGGAAAATAAAGAAATTAACTTGTTCACCCAAAATAGTTATGTTCTCACTTGAATCCCCTTCATGGGACATCCAAGAGTAATAAATAAAACAAATCATAATAATATTAAAAGTACTTGTAAATCTTATGCAAATACATGTCTCCTTATAAATACATTTTCAAACCATCATTTCATGAAATCAATAAAAGCAATTCCTTTAATTCATTTTCATTCTAAATCATATAAGCTTAAAACCATGAACTCTTTCATACTTTCTAGTGACTACTTTATCAATTCAAAAGTCATTTCATTAACTAACTTTCATACCTGGTATTAGATCAACTCATACTAATATAGCTTCTAGAATAGAATTCTTTGGGCACATCTGGGCGTTATCCCGTCCAGTGTAACCATAACAGGCACCTAAATAGGTCCCTTCTTTGAAATACTCTGGCTCGGGTATATAACCAAGGTTAACGGATATTACTATCGTTAACATGCAACCTGTTTCTCTACAACTATTATAAATCAATCTGAAAATCCTTAAAAACTTTTTAGTTCACTGAGCTTTAATCTATTGTTTTAACAGTTTAACCTTAGCATAACTTTATAAGAAATCATGCCCAAGGGATCACCCTCTGTAGACATTATGCTTTCATATCTCCAGAGGAATATGTATCTTAAATTTTGAACCATGATGAAGGCTCTAAACCATTTGGTTCAATATCTAAACATTTCAATCCATCCAACTTGTCATAAACTCAAAAACTCTATATCATGCTTCAAATAGCAAGTTTGCATCAAAGTTCTATTTTCTTCTCTAAACTTCATATTGGTTATAAATCTAATACATATACTTAGACAAGTTTCAGAATTCATTGAAATAAGCATAAAACCTCTATCAATCACATGTATCATCAAATCAGTATAATTTCAATATAACAACTATGGTCCCTGAGTTTTATCAAATATATATTTCATGCTTTAAAACCAGGAGTTTTAAACATAGAATCTAGCAGAACTTCAAATCCTCATACAATAGTTCTCTAAATCAAGCAATAAATCATAATTTTCATGAAAATAACTCTAATGCATAACATAAAAGTCAAGATGTGAACCCACTCACCTTAAAGTTTAACAGAGAAGGAATCACACCAATAAACTCTTGGGACAAGAGCAGCAATATCTTTAAGCTTTAGGATGACAGATCGTAATTAAACTTGAAGAAATGGAAGAAAATGGAGTTTGAAGGGTGAAAATGGGTTAGGAACTGATATTTTGCATTAGGGAGAGAGGACCGTTTTTGAGTGTTCTGGACCTCGAAATGATATTTTTATGTTCGCAGAGGCGGTTATATGACCGCTGGGCGGTCTCCAAGTTTCAAACCTTCAGGAGACTATGCTCTGTTAACGTTGGTGGTCTCCAAGCTCCAGATGCTCTAACCTGGTATGTATTGACTACTACCCACTACTTATTTACATTTCTTAATTTTAAGTCATTAACTTTAAAACATAAATGTAAATAAAAATACCCCCATTTGGATTTAAATGAAATATTAGAAAAATCAAAATCCAACAAATCAAAATCTCATTCTTTTTTAGTTCAAATTAAAATCTTACGATTTTATAAACTTGCGAGCTAAAAATAAAATACTTGAGGGTTTCATAAAATTCGTTAAAATCTCTCTTTAGCTCATTTTTCTAGGGAACAATTAGGACTTTTGGTCTCAAGAATATAATTCTATCATATAGCCTTCAACTGCGGTTATGGTAAGCTCAATTTAGAAAACCTAAATTAACAAAAAGGGTAATTGGCACCCTTGGTTCAAAAAATTTTCTAACCTTTTATTTATTATTATTATTTTTTTGAAAATCTAGGGTATTACACATATAATAAGATGCCTTTTTAAAAATAAATTAATTATAAAATTAGAAGAATAAAAAATATTTTAATTGAAAATTAATGAAATATATTGTAATCATAAGTATAGCCGATTAAATAATTTAAAATAAATGGACTCGTTTTTTTTATATTGATAGACTTATCTTAAATGAATCATTTTCTCATCAAGTATATATTGAGTTGCTACCTATTAATAATGTTTTACTATAAGATTGTGTTTGTTTGGGTGATAAAAATAGAAATACATATGAAATTCTTTTATGAAAATTTTATCTCACTTTGACTTTTCAAACAAACATAAAGAAAATGCTTTCTACCACAGAAATTAAGAGCTTACTTGATTTTTTATTTATTTATTTCATTGTTTAAAACTTTGTGTGAAGAAAACAGTTGAAATAAAGAAATTATGTTTTTTTTCTATTTTCATTGTTTATTTCAGCCAAACAACACTAACCGTTTTATTTATTTAAGAAAAATATTAATTGTCCTCACAGATTATAGGACATTATCAACTCACATCTGGTCCACTATTAAATGAGTTAATTTATTTAAATAAGATTCACTTCTCATCTAATGGTTATAGAGTATAGTTAGGATATCTCTTATCCCTATGAATATAAATAAAACAACTCTTTATCTAATGTCAAGAGACAAACAACAATAGCAATGATGAGGCAAAAGCCCAAAGTCCAAAACATCATTACTCTTATAGGGTATAAAAAGAATTGAATTCTAATATATTGAGTGCCTTAAAAAAATATAAAAAAAATTTATTCTATCATTTAATTATATATTAATATATTAATAAACAGTTTACTCACAAGATACTATTTAGAATGTTAGGCAACTACAATAATTTGATTGGAATATAATATAATTTTATTATACTATTAATTTATTATAATTAAACTCATAGAAAATAAAATTTTTTACGTGGATAAAAAAATAGTAGGTGACTGTATTATATACATTTATATGTACGTATAAACAACAGATGGTAATATTGATTAGTGAGAAGACTAAAATGCAAAGCGTGTTTGGTGGGAAGTCAGGGTAATGCCTAGGTGGCTAGGACTAGGAGGATGTTTTTGTCTTATTTCCTGCATGTTGCTTTCTTACGCGTGTGCATTGCTTGTGAGGATGATATTTCAAGATAAATTAAGCAATTGCGATCTTTTTTTTTTTTCAACTTGAACAAATAGATATGTGATGCATTGTTATGATATTTGATTATATTCATTATAAAAATTATATTTGATTAAAAAAAATTAACTTCACCTACTCTCATAAGAATATGGATTCATGCGATAAAATGTGACATGTATCAAAGAGAATGTTGATAATTTTTTTTAAAAAATTAATGTATTTTTAAATTAGAATTATAAAAATCTTTTTGTTTGAAAGTTGGATTTAGTTTTATATATATTGACAAGATAAATGTTCTTTTACATAATCATTTAATCATATATCATCATATCAATTATAATATTTTACTTTTATGCCAATTATTTGAAAAGTCACTCTAATGAGATATTTTAATTGAATGACAATGTAAAATAGTATTATACTATTAGTGTATAAAAATTAATTAAACTCTTTAAAAATTAATAAAATATAGACAAAACTCTCTTAATTAGTCCTATTAAATTTTGCTTTGGACAAATTAGTCATTCTTTGTAAAAATACCAAAGTATATCTTTGCCAATTAAAAATATTGGACAAGGTAGTTATTCCCCAAAATAGAGGACAAATTAACTCATAAAAAATCATGAAGTATTCAAATTCATTCCTATAAGAAGGGACTAATTTGTCCAAAATTTTTAACTTGCTCAGATTTCATTGGGTATTTTTTTTTTAGAAAAACCAATTTATCTATCATAAAATTTAAAAGGGAACAACTTGAGGATTTTGCCTAAAATTTATTATAAGTATAAGTATAGCCTATTAAATAATTCAAAATAAATATACTCTTTTTTTATTGATAGACTTATTTTAAAAGTCATTTTCTCATCCAGTATATATTGATTTACTACTTGTTGATAATATTTTACAATAAGAAAATACTTTTTGCCATATAAATTAGGAGTTTGTTTGATTTCTGTTTTTATTTTTGTTTTAAGTTTATTTGTTGTTTATGATTTTGGAAAGAAAACAGTAATTTTTTTCATTATTTATTTAACAAAATTATGAAATATAAAAAATAAACTAAAAAGTAAAAACAAAAAAATGAAACCAAAAAAGCTTAATATTTTGTATTTGTTTAATGTTAAGGGACAAAAAACAACAACAACAACAACAAAGCGAAACCCCAAATCCAAAACACCATTATTCTTGCACGGTTTGAAAAAGAATTTAATTTTAACATGTTATTTGTATCAAACAATATAAAAAAATTTGAACTATTATTTAATTATATATTAATACATTAATAAATTTAGTTTTTTCTAATATTTATTATCCGAAACATTTTCACTATTATTTATTTTTAATAAAAAAAATAATTTTTTTACACTATTAATATATTAAAAATGAGATTAAATTCTATTTTAAAAATAAAAAATTGTTTGGCAATTTAACTCTTAAAACAGTTTTATAAAGGTTAAAAATAAAAAATATTTGGATAGTTAATTTTAAAAATGAGTTTTAAAAATAAGAAAATGAAAAAATTATTTGACAATTCACAATTAATCATCAAGTATTAAACACTAATTCATATTATTTGACTATAAATCCCACAGAAAAATGAGCAATATAATCCTTTGTTTTCTAGTAGTACAAATAGGGGGGCATTGAACACCTTCCTCCATTCCTTCCTTCATGCCTTCCAAATCCATGTAATGTCCTTCAAACGATCTCCAGCACAGCAACCATGTTGATAGAGCCACACTAGCATGAAACCTTGATTAAAATCCTATGTTTCTGCAGATAATTATCTTGATTTTTTGAGAGAGGCTGTATTCTTTTAGCTTTTCAAAAGTTGCAATTGAAAAATCATAATAATATTGTTTGATAAATTAACGTAGAAATTACTTTCACAATAGTAGTATTCGATTATATATTATAAAATTACTTTTAAAATTTAAAATAACGATAAATAAATATAAATATTAAAGAGTGTATTCCTATTTCGTAGTTGTGATGGGTAAATACTTTAATAAAGACATCAAAGCACACATAAACATTACGTCATTGAAATAATCATAGTCATTATGGAGCAGGTAGTACTATAACTCACGAACTTGTAACACAAATTTACGTCCAAGAAACAAAATCTTGAGGTCACCAACAGTACTGCTTCCACAAGTTGCTTACAATTTGCCTAGGCAACTCTCTTAATTTCATCCTTTTTCTAGCATTCTGAAATGGAGCAATGTTTCTCAGCAAACCCCAAAAAACACCGAACAGAAATATGGAAAATTCAATACATCAGAAATTGCATATTCCGGAAATAAAATTATAAAAAGTATACCTGTTGGATGAACCTTTTGCTGCATTAATAGGCTCATCAGCCAAGCATTCAGCAATTGTCTTAACAGTGGACACTAAATAGATGAAATGTATATTGTATCAGATAAGTCAAATAGATGAAATATTAGAACTTAATTAGTAAAAGTCATATTCTGATTCATAAACCATAATAATACATATCCCGAACTGCGAGTAGCAGTTCTATTAAATGATGCACATTTGGAATTTCGAAGCATGCAACAAACCCATATTTACTGTAAAGTATTACTGCCCACTATGCAATTTGTTTGTTTAATATTTTGTAAAATATTAAATATCTCCAACATACACATTTTGAGAAAAGTATGAAACTTCAATTTGATGTATAAGTATGACTAGAGAACATGAGAAGTTTTTAACATCTTTAACCTACACCATTACCATCAGTAAGGTGAAGAACTATTTCTATTTTTCAAATTTTATGATCTAGGTTACATGACAATAAATAAACCAAGTTTCTTTTTTAAGCTATTAATTAAGGAGAGTGATCAAAGGCAGTTTTCCCAATATGAAACTTATTTATGTTTGTAGCATGCTTGCATAATTTTGTACTGTACCATTCTAGGTTATTCATTTACAACAATCCATTTCATGGCCACATGATAAGTACTTTTTTATGGACACAAGGCCACATCATAATTTTTAAAGCAACAAATAATGTATAAATCATAATGAGAAAACCTGTTCCAACCTCCCTGATATACCAGCTGATAACAGCAATAACGTACTCAAATGAGGTTTTGGTCAGTGAGCAAAAGAATAATGTCCATAGCATGCTTGACTAAGCACCTGCCAGCAGTAGGAGGAACACATGTTGCATGTTGGATGCCACCACCACACCTATATAAGCAATAAAAGAAATGTCGTTGAGCTAACAATAACACACAAAAGAAATTCAGTGATAATAAAAGGACATCTTACAGTGACTTTGAGAAGTAACAATACAGTGAACATACAGAGCACAAATGTGAGTTTCCCAGCAGAATCATGAATGATACACCAAGGTTATCATGGTTGAATCACAATTTTACCCACTTGAGCCATTTGAACCATGACCTAGGAACATACACAATTGGATATTCATTTCCGTTAATTTAGCTTACAATTAGCCTATTCTTAAACAGAACCATGTATGCCATGCATGTTAGGGATGTCATAAGACATAGACAGTAATGTGGAGTAAGAATATAGTGGAGAGTCCATCTGCTGATCAAGCCCGCAGTTGAGCTTAGAATTTCAAGTTACTTTAGCCGCATATAAGGATAGTCAGATGAAACCCAATAGTATTAGAATGGTCACAAATAAAATAACTAAAATTAATATAATGTCACCGAAAACGGAATAACCAAATCTGACTGGTAAGGAGCACCTCATTTCATCAACCTAGTATAAAGTAAGCATCACAACATAGTCACATACACAAGCATTAAAAATTACAAATTAGAGTGCCTAAAAGAAATTACAAATTACAGAAGCTGAAGAAAACGTAAAAAAAAAAAAAATCAATTGTTCTACATGAACTTTCTTGAGGCATGTAAAACTAAATTTTCTTTACCAGGGGTCATATAATAGCTCAATCAGTAGAAAAGAATTTACAAAACATTGGTTTTGAGAATTTCTGCTAAATATAAACGTCATTTCCATCTATGGAAATCTTTCAACACTAAAACAAAAGATAAGACAACAGAATATTAAAGCCAAAAAATCAGCTTACAGCGAGAAACAAGCTCAGAACATTGGCCAATCAAAAGTCAGCAAACTTGACACTCCTCGCAAAATCAACAAGCAAGGTAGAAATGTCCCTGTATAAAAACAAATGAAGAAATAAACAAATCATCAAACAGCAAAAAATTACAGTGACTTTACTTTTTTCTCAAAATAACAATTATTCACAAGACACTCTTTTCATAAGCATACAAGCATTGGAATGTACCTCCGTGAATAGCAATTTGGCTAAGCAAATAAGCCAATCCAGAGAAGATCATTGCTTTGACAATATATTTTATTGAAGGAAAGAACCAAGCTGAACAGATTATGTCAAAGCACCAGCTAGTTTATGAATATATTTGATTTGGTCTTTGTCTTGAATATACAGAAAGTTCTACGGCTGATCTGAAAATAAGAGTTCAATTATGAATGGTTGCAGAGGCATGAACTAGAACGTTGAACCATAATTCTCTCCTTTACAAACGTTGCTCATTATTTTGCTATCATTGAAGCGTAGCAAGTCGGGATGTCCAGCTAGAAAATTTTTTTATTACCTAATAAAAAAATATTAAAATAGTAAGAAGCATAGCATATGACTGTGAACAAGATAGATTATAAATAAACAAATTCATTAGAAATCTGTTGCTAGCACTTCACTGTAATGCAATTGAACAAAATTGAGAGTGATCATCACATTACTTGCATGGCATGTCTGTGGTAACTAGACAGAAAAAAAGTTGGCAAAATATTTACCTATTAGTCCATCATCGACTAGAGCTGTTCCAATTTCCGAACCAGCACCACAACAACACTGAAGTCTGAGCAACAAAACCAGATACCGAGAGTCCATAATTCCTGTTCGAAATTCAGACACATCCAACCAAACATAAGCATACTCAACTAAAAGTGCGGACCCAACAACTGCGAGGTCCAATATCTGAGTACTGAGAAACATCCATGGCTAGGTACTGAGTACTGACTAGTTGAAATAAAAATTATCAAAAAAATGCAACTAGTGACTAATACTTGTTTAGCCAGGGAATTGGTTTGCAATTACAATAACAAGGAACAAAACATATCGCTGGCTAAGTTTGAAACAAAAGACCCGATGAAGAATCAGAAATTCATGACTCACTTTCTATGTGGAAGGGGGTTGATGAATTTGCTGCTTGAAAAATTAAAAATAAAATAAATCCTTGTTGGAGTAGAAATAAATATATTGGCATCATGCAATAATTTAGGAGGAGAGTAAAACAATTACCTGTTGAAGATCTCGGGTCACCAAATCCATCTACGATAAACTTGGATGCCGCGGATGTGGAAATTTGTGGGTCCTTCATCTCGCACCGTTGGCCTAACAAAGGACTTCAATTGAAGAAGAGTCGTATTAGAGAGGCAGGCAACCTCTCTCCTGCCACATTCTCCAGTTTGGGACAATCATAAATATTTAGTCCTTGGAGGGAGGTGAGGTGGACAATGCCCTTGCACTCCAACATCTCCAGACTCGGAAAGTTATGCAGTCGAAGAGACTCAAGGGAGGCAGGCAGAAGACCCTCCTTTGGGAAGGACGTCTCTCTATCACATCCACCATAGACGTCAAGATGGGTAGGATGGTGACTATGCGAGTTCATCGATGCTGCATTGTGGCTGATCTGAAGGTTTGTCAAGTTGGGCTGTGGATCCCTATTGGGAAACGGATCAATTTCTGGGCAACCCAATATTGTGAGATACTCTAACTTGGGTGCAAAGATCCCTAGTGTGGAGAAGGACACAAATTTGGGGCACTTAAATATTTCCACTGAACGGAGACTTGAAAGAGGCCTTAACACCTCAAGAGACTTCATATTTTCACAGCTACCGATTTTGAGCCTTTTAAGATTTGGAAAGGCATCCAACGGGAAGGATGTGAGTGAATCACAATTATCGATTTCTAGTGACTGTAGCGATTCGTGTTGCTCTTGCAATTGGAATTCTAGTTTTCTGCAATACCTAATGCTCAAGGATTGTAACGATGCAGGTAGACAAGCCACTGGGGAATGATATGGCCGAGGAACAATCTTTGATGTCTAAAGATTGAAGACAAGTTAGTTGCCTGTGGGAAATAGCCTCCAAGACGGCCTGCACCAGATGGCTTCCTTCAATCGTTAAATGGTGCAATGAAAGAGGTAGCTCCCCATTCTTATTCCATTGTTGCCTGCTATATGTAATTTGTAAATCGCAGGAGCACTTGGCAGGGAAGAATTGAGTTGCTTGCATCCATCAATTTCAAGTGTTTCCAAAGCCAGTAGTGGATTGGGCAAGTCTCCTATCAGTGAAGGACACTTATATATCTTAAGCTTCTTAAGTTCAGGAAAAGCTTCGAACTCCAACGAACGCCATTCCTTCCAGCAATGCATTGCATAAAAGGACAGAGTTTCAAGGGATGGGAAGGGGTTCTCCAAACAAGATTCATCGTTCTTGTAGAACTCAGCATCAACGATCTCTAGCCCGCTAAAAGTTGAAATCTCTAGGTGCTTAAGGGAGGGTAACCTTCCACGCGAAGGGAGCATACAACAATTCCTACACCAATAAAATTCACCTGAGTCATGGTGTGATAGGAAGAATTCCCTAACCAATTTGGAAATATCATGCCCCTATAACCAAAGATTGTCAGCGTTTTCAAGTCTACGTGAAGTCGTAACTCAGAGAGGCTCAAATCTAAATTTTTTTATGCTTTTTATCACCCATTCTTGCCTCTGAAGCTTGGTCATTATCAATGAGATTGTGTAATGTGGTAGTGCAGTCACCAAGATTTGCAAGTCCTCCTAACTCTGAAATCTTGCTCTCTTCATGGTTGCCGACAATAAAGTGACTTGAAAAAAAAAAGTGACTTAAAAACTGTAAATGTTTTAATCTGCTCATCCCTTTGGACATCTCTTTTATAGGAGTAGTTGTAATATCAAGATGGTGCAAATTTATAAGATCTTGCATGCCAATAGGAAGCATTCTCAAATTCGTACAACCTTGCAGGTTCAAGGTTTGTAGATTGTATAGTTACTCAATGACTCAAGCAATGTCATAATACGTGTATAAGAAAGATCTAAATAGCACAAATGAATCAATTCATCTATTGAATCAAGTAATGAAATAATCAATTAAGAGGGAATAATTCAAATGACAAAACTCGTAAGCAATTCAAATTTACCTTCTTCTTTCGTTCTTTCTGTATGAAACTCTTCAAAGGTTAACTACCAAAAAAAACCCTTCAAAGGTTAATTTCATAATAATATTTGTGAAAATAATGCAGTCAACGACAAAGATAAATAATAATAATAATAATAATAATAATAATTGTTGCTACTTTATAATTCTCTAACCCATCCTTCCTATGATTTTTTGTATCATATAAAGGTCGATATTACAAAGAAAGCATTATATCTTATTATCTGACACATGCATTGAATTGAATAAAAATAAAAATAGGCCACATAAATCTTCACAGATATGTAGTGTGCTTTCTGCTTCGAAGAGATAAAACTTAAACAATAAAATATTTTCATGAAAAATCACTTTTCGATGTCAGCAATTTTTTTTTGGGTTAAAGATGTCGGCAATTTTTAACTCAATATACAATCAACCATGTATATAAGAAAATATGAAAAGAATACAAAAAGTGGGTTCAAAATCTTGGCTATCTGCATGATATATCGTTGTATAGTGAGTTTTGTATTTTTCTCTTTAGAGCAAAACAACAATACTTAATGTGAATGTGATGCCTTCTGAACAACAATACATTAACGGTACATAAAAGAAAGGATAACAGAGAACATGGTTGCACAAAACAGCGAATTTGCCACACTTCAATACAATCTAAATCTAAACAACAAGAAAGTGTGATTCATGTTAACCTGATCACTTGCCTAACTTGATCGAAATAAGCAATAACTATTGCTTATTCATGTTGTCTCTCAAAAACTACTAGTCAAGTAAACATCTTTTACTGATATATGAGGTACTTGAAAAGGAAAACAGAGAAGGCAATTTTACACAAGCAATAGTGAATGAAGAATGGTTGAATTCAAACTCAGAATTCTACCAACAGAAATTCTCATCTTTAATTGGAAATTTCATTGAACTTGATATCAAGTTTCCTAAACCCTCTGATAGTGTCAATACACTTGAGAAAATAGGGGATTGAATCAAGTGTAATTTAAATCCTTTTCTGCACACTAAATAAAATATTAGAACGTTCACCAGAAAACTCTCAAAATTTCAGGAGATATTGAACCAATCTCTTCCAAATTTCTAGGAGTCAAGTAAAAGCATCAGAATGCATGAAGTAAATTAAGAACAGAAAATGATACTAATAGTAAAGTAAATGTAAAGTGAAGAGTTAGGAGAGATGCATCATGATATTTATACGTTAACCTCAATATGAGATCTACATCTAGTCCTCACCCCTAGGATGAGAGTTCCACTAAATCAAAGTTTCCAAATACAAGCAAAACCCAAATTGAAGCCCGCCACTCGATCAGTGTGAACTAAATCAAACCCAATAGAGACTAAGTCTCTTACAAACCAAACCAAAAGAGACACAAATCTTACAAACTGAAACCAACAAATGAGCAAAACTCCTTACAAACAGTGTTTCACTCAAATGGCTTTTTCACAAAAATGCCTCACAAAGTAGCTCCGCCTTTCTTGAAAATAACAACAAATCTCTCAAAACTCAAGACTAACAATGATAGCACTAAGTGCCTTTCACAGATATAGCAAAACATTTGAGAGAAGAAAAAGAAAACGCAGCATGCAAAGATTAAGTATTTTGTCACGACCCAACTTAAGCCATGACCCGCATGGGAACACCTTTCCCAGCAAACCTTAACACACCAAAATTTCTAGGAAACGGAGAGTTTCCTCTGTTTTTGAACATTTCCCAAATAAAATTATAACCTGCAATATTTACCAATAATTTCACAACACTTGGGCATCAAGCATTCACAGAATGCGCCCTTCCAGGACATAACAATATATCAGCATAATCCAGTTATAATACCAAATTGACTTGCAAACTCTATTAAACATAATTTCATGTATAGTTCAATATAAAACCAAGTTAAGTTTACAAATCATTTCCATAACCAAATCCATATAGCTAAGTCTTAATTTAGATCCAGAATCCTTATGACATATGGAGCATTTGACAACTATAGGCTGAACAAGATAAGAGTTCCCTCTAAAAAGGGCCTTTACAAAAAGGCTCACCAACTTAGAATTTTCTAAGGTTGTGTCGAAGGAACAAGAACCAACACGCTCTTGTATTTGAAAAAAAATGGAATATAATAGGTGAGTTTTGCAACTGTGAGAGATAGGATATCCATTTACTAGATGCAATAATAAATCAATATAAACATAATAATGTATATGTGCTCATAAAAGTATTTTTCTAGCCATAAATTGAGATTTCTTGATAACATAGCTTTTTAAAATCATATAAATCTAAACATAAACGGGGAGTTATCCTAAGTAGAACAATAACAAGTCCAGACATGACCCAAGGTCATGTGCGGGTTAGCACCACACCTGCTAACTGGAGTTGGGTAGCCATATACAAGTCCAGACATGACTAAAAGTCATGTGCGGGTTAGCACCACACCTGCTAACTGGAGATGCCCGTAGCCATATACAAGTCCAACATAGCTCAGCTATGTGCGGGTTAGCACCTCACCTGCGACTGGAGTTCCTCACGGCAGAGGCTAACGCCAGCGTTAACTAGGTTCTAACTATGGAATTTCCCCAACATAATTCAAAATCATGCACATTCCACTTCTAGAATTTTTTACAATATAAATAAACTCAAACTTAATAGTTAACATAAGATGTTCTAATATTCAATATTCACTATAATTTGACTAAAAATATTTAAATAAGCATATTGACCAAATTATGGCCTACAATGACAATTTCCATTTCAAACATAAAGCGTCATTTTCGATAAATAAATTATTTTCTTCTATATCTACATACTTTCAACTCTCCAAATAATTTTATATTTATAATCAAAATTTATTACGCATAAAGTAAGCTACAGATACACTATCTACTCACAACTAGTGGTTCAAAGAACCGAAGATCAACTCCACAATTGCCACCAATTCAAGTGTTGACGCCCGATTGCTCTATCGCTCTAGGAACAAGACAATATTAATATTTGTGAGCTAACAATATCACTAATTTACATAAATTATCCCCAATTCAATAAAAGCCCCAAATTATAGGGTTCAAAATAACACTAAAATTAATTCTAAACTTAGAAGCTCTAACAATTTAAATAGAGTAGTTTAGAAGTTAATTTACCACTTGGAGAGTAGAATTGATGAAGAAAATTATTCCCAAAGCTCCTAAAATCTTCAACTCTCTAATGGAAGTTAGAGAGGGAAAGTGGGTAGAGGAGAGGGAGATAGAGAGTGTGGTTAAGGGGATGAGGAGGAAGGGAAGGTGATGATGATGATGGAGGTGGTGGTGTTATATATTTTTTTAAAAAAAAAAAAAAAAAGAAGAAGAAGGAAGGATGAGGAAAGGAAATGAGAGAAAGAATGAAGGGAGGGAAGAGAGGCTCACTGGAATGATACGGGAGGAAGAGGAAAAGAGAGGTTAAAGAGAGAGAAAGTTCTAGTGGTCTATACCACTTAAGGTGCACGGTGGTCCTCACTTCATTTTTTTTTTTTTTTTTTTTATCGGTCATTACATTCTTCCCCCTTAAGAAATTTGGTCCCGAATTTCCAACAACTCAGAGATTAGCCACATACCTCAAGAATCAAATAGGATATTGGCTTGCATAGCCTCTTCCGCCTCCCAAGTTGCTTCTTGATTAGAATGGTTTTTCCAAATCACCTTCACTTGACACCACCTCTTTTGATCGAAGCTTCTTCACTTGGCGGTCAACAATGGCCATCTCTCCTCATAGGATAATTTCTCATCAAGTTGGATCACTTGAGGAGAGATTACATGAGATGGATCAGGAATATATTTTCGAAGCATAGAGACATGAAACATCTGATGAACCATGGATAGTTCAGGAGGTAATGCTAGATGATATGCCACTGCACCAACCCTATCCAGAACTTCAAAAGGACCAATGTAACGAGGGTTGAGCTTTCCTCGCTTTCCAAACCTTATAACTCCTTTCATAGGGGAAACCCGAAGAAAGACATGTTCTCCCAGAGAACTCTAAATTACGTCTTCTATGATCTGCATAGGATTTCTGCCTACTCTGAGCAGTCAAGAGTCGTTCTCAATCAAACGAACCTTATCAAGAGACTCTTGTACAAGGTCAGGACCTAACATCTTAGTTTCGCCAACTTCAAACCAACCTATAGGAGATCTACAACGTCTCCCATACAAAGCTTCAAAAGGTGCCATCTGAATGCTGGTTTGGTAGCTATTGTTATATGAAAACTCCATAAGAGATAAGTAACTACTCCAATTTCCTCCAAAGTCCAAAACACACGACCTAAGCATATCTTCCAAAATTTGAATGGTTCTTTCAGATTGCCCATCCGTTTGAGGATGGAAAGCTGTCTGAGATCAAGTCTAGTCCCAAGGGCTTCTTGAAAAGCTCTCCAAAATCGAGCCGTAAACTGAGCTCCTCGAAGATATGATGGAAATTGGAATCCCATGAAGTCTAACAATCTCATCAATATACAATTGAGCATATTGATAAGCTCGATAGGTGGTCTTTAGGGAGAAAATGAGCCGACTTAGTCATACGATCTATTATGACCCATACAGAGTCAAACCCTTTCATAGTGCGGGTAGCCCTCACAAAGTCCATAGTGATCCGTTCCCACTTCCATTCAGGATTTCTATCTGTTGAAGCAATCCTGCGGTTTTGGTGTTCCGCCTTAACTTGCTGACACACCAAACAACGAGATACAAAGTCACCAACATCCCTTTTCATGCCTTCCCACCAATACAATTGCCTTAAATCTTGATACATCTTAGTTGAGCCAGGATGTATAGAGTACGAGAATTGTGAGACTCTTCCATGATGGTCTTTCTAAGATTTCCAACATCGGTATGCATAAGCGTTACCAAATCGAAGCACTCCCTCTTGGTCTATTATAAATTCAGAAGTTATCCCACTTTTAACATCATCCCGCAACTTAAACAATCTAGGATCTTCAACTTGAAGCGCCTTAATTTGCTCAACGAGGGATGACTGGGCTCTTACATGAGCCAAGAGTATCCAGACTCTCCAAGTTGAACTGAACACCACTAGCCTCAAGCTTATGAACTTCCTCCACTAACGGTCTCCTTCAGGAGCAATATGAGCCAAACTACCCATAGACTTCCTACTCAAAGCATCTGCTACAACATTAGCCTTTCCTGATGGTACAAGATAGTGCAATCATAATCCTTTAGCAACTCCATCCACCTTCGTTGTCTTAGATTCAAGTCTCGCTGTTGGAATATGTACTTCAAACTTTTATGGTCATGTAAATCTCACATGTCTCACCATAAAGATAATGCCTCCAAATTTTCAAAGCAAAAATTCCTCGCCATCTCTAGATCATGAGTAGGATAGTTTTGTTCATGCTTCTTCAACTGCCGTGAAGCATAAGCAATAACTCGACCATGTTGCATCAAAACACAACCAAGTCCTATCGAGAAGCATCGCAGTATCCTGAAAACCTCCAGATCCAAAGGTAAAACAAGCACAGGTGCTGAGGTTAAGCAATCTTTGAGCATTTGAAAGCTTTCCTCACATGCATCTGACCATTGAAATTTCACATTCTTTTGAGTCAGCTTAGTCAATGGCAAGAAATTCTTGAGAAATCCTTTACAAACCGACGGTAATAGCCTGCTAATCTAGAAATCGAATCTCAGGAACTGGAGTAGGTCGTGGCCATTGCTGAATAGCTTCAATCTTTTGGATCCACCATAATCCCATCCTTGGATACAATGTGACCAAGAAAAGCCACCTGATCAAGCCAGAATTCACATTTGGAGAACTTGGCATAAAGCTTATGATCCCTCAAAGTTTGCAATACAACCCTTAAATGGTATTCATGCTCTTCCATACTCTTGGAATATACCAAGATATCATCAATAAAGACGATCACAAAATGATCTAGAAATGGTTTAAATACACGATTCATCAAATCCATAAAAGGCTGGGCATTCGTTAAGCCAAAAGACATCACCAAGAATTCATAATGCCCATAACGGGTACGGAAGGCGGTCTTAGGAATATCTTCGTCTTTGATTTTCAATTGATGATACCCAGAACGGAGATCAATTTTAGAGAAATAGGAAGCTCCTTGAAGCTGATCGAATAAGTCATCAATTCTTGGTAGGGGTACTTATTACTCACAGTGAGTTTATTAAGTTGTCGGTAGTCCACACATAGTCGCATTGAACCATCTTTCTTCCTCACAAAGAGCATGGGCTCCCCATGGAGATGTGCTCGGACGAATGAAACCTTTCTCTAGCATATCTTGCAACTGAGCTTTTAACTCCCGTAATTCGGTAGGAGCCAAGCGGTAAGGAGGAATGGATACGGGTTGAGATTTGGGCCAAGTCTATGCTAAACTCTACCTCTCTATCAGGAGGCAATCCTGGTAGATCATCTGGAAACACATCTGGAACTCTCTAACCACGGGAACTTGGTCAATGTCAGGCACTTTGGCCTCAACATCTAACTACTGCAGAAGGATTGATTACCTTTATTCATCAAGTGCAAAGCACTCATGGATGAGATTAGACTAGCTGGGAGAGATGAGCATCCCCTTTAAATACGAAAGACGGACCATCTGGAATGTTAAATCTCACTTCTTTAGAATAGCAATCGACATTGGCATGACAAGGAGCTAACCAATCCATGCCTAGGATAACATCAAAATCAACCATCTCAATAAGTACCAAATCAGCTAAAGTGTCCACACCCTTCACGCTGACAACACAAGATCGGAATACTAACCGAACCAGGATTTTCCTATTGGAGTACTAACCAAAAATGGGTTTTCCAATAACCCGGGTTTCTTGCCAAAGCGAGATGCAAAATATGAAGATACATATGAATGTGTAGAACCTGGATCAACCAATACATATGCATCAAAAGAGCAAACTTTAAGTGTACCTGTAACCACTTCATTGGATGCCTGAGCATCCTGCGTGTCATAGCAAACACTTGTGGTTGACCTCTGCCCCTGGCCTACCCTCTGCCACTTGTGCCTCTACCACCTATAGCTCTACCACTAGAACCAAAGGAATTCCTAGGGGAAAGAGCTGAATGAGATGATGTTGGTAGCTTGATAGTTTGAATTAGACCTTGGGACCTTATTGGTAAGCGTGGGTCCCTCAAAAGTGACCTTTGTCCACAACCATAACATGCCCCTCTGTTCTCATGACAAATTCCAAAGTGATGCTTCCCACATGTTCTGCATAATGGCCTTATTAGGCCTGATTGCCCAGAACCTTGTATGCTCCCTGAGATTGGCTAACAGAATAAGATCTAGAACCAGATACACCCATCGGAGTAGGCCCATAGGAGGTGGCCCTACCCGATTGCTCTTGATGTTGCCTTGGGCGGTATAACCTCCTCCTGAGCTAGAACCTCCAGAGAAAACTCCTTTCATCTTAGGTTTCTTGGCTATCTCCCGAGGCTTTCCTTTCCTCCAATCCAGATTCAATTCTATAGCGGCATCCACAATTTCAGCATAGGACATTCTATCGACATTTGATGAAAGAGCTGTGAATAAAGGTTGTATCAATCCTCGGACAAATCTTCGAACTCTCTTGGTCTCAGTGGACACTAAATCTGGGCGTATCTAGAGACGGGAAAAGTGAGCTTCATACTCATTACTGACATACCCGATATTTGCTTCAGCTTTTCAAACTCTAGCTAAGTCCTCCCTTTTGCTTTCAGGAAGAAATCTCATCATGAACACATCCTTGAATTCATTCCAACCCATAGGTAGCAATCTAGCGTCTCCCTACCTTCCGCAATGTTTCATACCACGTCAGCTATACCATTTAAATTGTAAGATGCTAACTCCACTGCTCATCGTGGGCATCTAAGGGCTCGAAGGGCTTTGTTAGTGCGGTCTAGGAACATTTGAGGATCTTCAGTCAACAAATTTCCTGAAAATGTAGGTGGATTCAACTTGAGGAATGATTCAATAGACACATCTGTCCCACCTTGGGTTTGACGGTTCCTTATAGGAGGTTCTTCCTCATCATGTGTTTGGGCTTCATCCCTTGCCTGTTGGGTTAATGTTGCCACCAAATTATCAATGGCTTGCTGCATGCCTAACATCCGAGCATCAAGATCAACTGGTTGCCCTTGTAGTCCTGAGGCATCACCTTGTTCAGGTTAGGTTTAGGTTAAGGTTCTGGTCTGGCCGTCCTTCTGACGACCTCCACCCCAACCAGGACCTCTAAGGCCACCACCCCGGCCTTGACCTCTACGGCCTCCACCCTGATTTTGACCTCTACGGCCTCCACCCCATTTTGACCTCTACGGCCTCCACCCCATTTTGTCCCCTTCTTCTAAGTGGAGGAGCGGAGCTGGATTCTACATCAGAGGCGTTATAATCTCCTAAGCTTATATTGCGCTGAAGCTTTTTAGGAGGCATCGTACCTAATAGATTGAACATAAAATCGGAAAACAGGTAAAAATCCTTGAAATAAGAATAACATAAGATCAAACGACTTAAAAATAGACTTAAGAAGACATTCCTATTAGGCCTTTGATAGGGTCGCGCTTTGTGAAAATGGGCCGGCAACCATTTACACAATCGTGACTCTACTAAAGGACATTTGCTCCATATCACAGGGAAACCTAAAGCTCTGATACCAACTTTGTCACGACCCAACTTAAGCCATGACCGCGCATGGGAACACCTTTCCCAGCAAACCTTAACACACCAAAATTTCTAGGAAAACGGAAGTTTCCTCTGTTTTGGACATTTCCCAAATAAAATTATAACCTGCAATATTTACCAATAATTTCACAACACTTGGGCATCAAGCATTCACAGAATGCGCCCTTCCAGTACATAACAATATATCAGCATAATCCAGTTATAATACCAAATTGACTTGCAAACTCTATTAAACATAATTTCATGTATAGTTCAATATAAAACCAAGTTAAGTTTACAAATCATTTCCATAACCAAATCCATATAGCTAAGTCTTAATTTAGATCCAGAATCTTGCCTATGACATATGGAGCATTTGACAACTATAGGCTGAACAAGATAAGAGTTCCCTCTAAAAAGGGCCTTTACAAAAAGGCTCACCAACTTAGAATTTTCTAAGGTTGTGTCGAAGGAACACCAGAACCAACACCAGCTCTTGTATTTAAAAAATGGAATATAACAGGGTGAGTTTTGCAACTGTGAGAATAGGATATCCAGTTTACTAGATGCAATAATAAATCAATATAAACATAATAATGTATATGTGCTCATAAAAGTATTTTTCTAGCCATAAATCGAGATTTCTTGATAACATAGCTTTTTAAAATCATATAAATCTAAACATAAACGGGAGTTATCCTAAGTAGAACAATAACAAGTCCAGACATGACCCAAGGTCATGTGCGGGTTAGCACCACACCTGCGAATGGAGTTGGCCCGTAGCCATATACAAGTCCAGACATGACTAAAAGTCATGTGCGGGTTAGCACCACACCTGCTACTGGAGGATGGCCCGTAGCCATATACAAGTCCAGCATAAGTATGTGCGGGTTAGCACCTCACCTGACTGGAGTTCCTACGCCAGAGGCTAACGCCCGTTAACTCCAGGTTCTAACTATGGAATTTCCCAACATAATTCAAAATCATGCACATTCCACTTCTAGAATTTTTTACAATATAAATAAACTCAAACTTAATAGTTAACATAAGATGTTCTAATATTCAATATTCACTATAATTTGACTAAAAATATTTAAATAAGCATATTGACCAAATTATGGCCTACAATGACAATTTCCATTTCAAACATAAAGCGTCATTTTCGATAAATAAATTATTTTCTTCTATATCTACATACTTTCAACTCTCCAAATAATTTTATATTTATAATCAAAATTTATTACGCATAAAGTAAGCTAGAATACACTATCTACTCACAACTAGTGGTTCAAAGAACCGAAGATCAACTCCACAATTGCCACCAATTCAAGTGTTGACGCCCGATTGCTATCGCTCTAGGAACAAGACAATATTAATATTTGTGAGCTAACAATATCACTAATTTACATAAATTATCCCCAATTCAATAAAAGCCCCAAATTATAGGGTTCAAAATAACACTAAAATTAATTCTAAACTTAGAAGCTCTAACAATTTAAATAGAGTAGTTTAGAAGTTAATTTACCACTTGGAGAGTAGAATTGATGGAGAAAATTATTCCCAAAGCTCCTAAAATCTTCAACTCTCTAATGGAAGTTAGAGAGGGAAAGTGGGTAGAGGAGAGGGAGATAGAGAGTGTGGTTAAGGGGATGAGGAGGAAGGGAAGGTGATGATGATGATGGAGGTGGTGGTGTTATATATTTTTTAAAAAAAAAAAAAAAAAAAGAAGAAAGGGAAGGAACGGATGAGGAAAGGAAATGAGAGAAAGAATGAAGGGAGGGAAGCAGAGGCTCACTGGAATGATACGGGAGGAAGAGGAAAAGAGAGGTTAAAGAGAGAGAAAGTTCTACGGTGGTCTATACCACTTAAGGTGCACGTGGTCCTCATTTTTTTTTTTTTTTTTTTTTTTATCGTCATTACATATTTTTCAATAATAGTGACTCTCTTCTTATTTTCTTGCAATCCCAATGTTTCCTTGATAAGGGAATATTTCTGTTCAGGGAGAGAGTTGATAGCTACAGGTTACATTCTCTTTCTTACTACGAGTTGTCCATTTTAAAATCTTGTCCTTGTATTTGTCTTTCAGCTTAATATTTTTCACTCTCATGTGAGGTGTCTTTGTCTTTGTCTAGCATTGGAATGTTCACCCAAATGGCCAAAAATCGTGATTTCCTCTAAGAGCATAGAATGCCACTTTAGCTTTCATTTTATTGCTTCAGAAATCTCCTGCTAATGCTCATTGTCTCCACTTTGAGTGAGACAAACTGTAACAAAAAGTGCACACAAAGAGAGAAAACTTGGTGAAGTGTATGGTTGAAATGTGTAAATTGTATTATTGAAATCAAATGTGTACAAAGGTTTATATACAACACGAAAGTAAGAGAAGAAATACAAGGAAAAGTAGTTACAGTAAGAAACTAGCTAACTAACTTTGTTAAACTGAAACTAACTAGCTAAGCTAAATTACTGATGTGAATTAAGTTCCATTCGCTGAGACCTCCCCGCAAGTTGGAGAATATAGGTCCTTCATTCCAAGCTTGAGCACGATAGAGTGAAAGGAAGGAGAAGCATGGGCTTTGGTGAAAGTGTCACTATTGAAGGGAGGATGGAACGGGAGAAGCTTGATGAGGCCTCATTGCACCTTCTCACGAACAATGTGATAGTCGATCTCAATGTGCTTGGTACGTTCGTGAAATATGGG
Source organism: Dalbergia oliveri (assembly GCA_030441495.1). Classification (NCBI taxonomy): domain Eukaryota; kingdom Viridiplantae; phylum Streptophyta; class Magnoliopsida; order Fabales; family Fabaceae; genus Dalbergia; species Dalbergia oliveri. Next base: position 24,167,608 of record JAMLFY010000013.1, on the reverse strand, counting down.
GTTGGAATGTGAAGAGCGATTATCATAATAGAGTGCCGCTATGAGGACAGTGGAAGTCAAGGTCATGCAGGAGTATGTGAGCCATTGTAACTCACAAGTGGTGGTTGCAAGTGCACGGTATTCAGCTTTAGAACTTTACGTGAGCGTGACTTGTTTCTTTGATCTCCATGAAACAAGTGAGTCACCAAGGAATATGGCAAAGCCCGTCATCTGCGGGCTTCTGGGCAACCGAATCAGAATCACTGAACCCGCGAAGTGAATGGGTGCCAGAAGAAGGAAAGAACATACCAAGCCCAGGGGCACCTTTGAGGTAGCATCCTAAGCGAAGGCGGCAACCCGTGGGCTGGAGTGGGCCGAGACATGAATTGGCTGAGCCTACATGCGAAGCATATATCGGGTCATGTGGTTATGAGATAAATGAGACGACGATGAGACGATGGTAGGCAATATCCTCATAAGGATCACCATCTGAGATGAGACGCGTAGTGGGGTCAAGGGCACAAGAAGCAGGCTTGCAAGCAAGAAAACCCATGTCTGATAAGATCTCAAGGGAATATTTACGTTGAGACAAGCAAATCCCAGTGGAGTAGCGAGCAACTTCAAGACCAAGGAAGTATTTGAGAGTGCCCAAATCCTTGATCTTGAAAGTGGTATCAAGTAAGCTTTTGATACGTGATATCTCAATAAGGTCATTCCAAGCCATGATGATATCGTCGATGTAAACTGGAGGGCAATGAAGGAAGAATTGGAGCGCATCACAAAGAGGAAGTGGTCAGCTGAAGATTGCTTGTAGCCAGAGGAAACTAGAAAGGATGACAAACGAGCAAACCATTGTCTCCTGGCCTCAGGCCATAAAGGGAGCGTTGAAGTTTAAGACTTAGTTTGGCTTTGTGGAAGGAAAGCCCGGTGGGAGCACCATGTAAACTTCTTCATCAAGTGTGCCATGAAGGAAAGCATTGTTGACGTCACATTAATGCAAGTGCCGCCTTGAATGGAGGCTAAGGTCAGGAGCACTCGCAGTGGTCATCTTGGCTACGGAGAAAATGTGTCTAGATAGTCCAAGCCCTCAATTTGTGTGTAACCTTTTGCTACAAGGTGTGCTTTGTATAATGCTCAATGGAGCCATCCGCTTTGTATTTGATGCGAAAACCCATTTGTACCCAATGGGAACCTTCCCAATAGGTAGATCAGTAACAATCCAAGTTTGGTTTGCCTCCAAAGCTTTAATCTCCTTTTGCATCGCCCTGACCCAACAATCTAATTTGGAGACTTCAGTGATATGATCGGGTTCTTGGTTTGTGCAATAGCTTGGACAAAACATTTATGAGAAGGAGTTAGAGAATCATAAGATAAATAAGATGAAATAGGATAAATAACATAATGAGAATTAGATTGTGAAGGTGAAGATAAAGTTATAGCAGAGGTGTAGTAAAAGTCTTTGAGGTAGGGAGGGGGTTATGGGGTCGGATGAGCGACGAAGGGTGGGTGCAGGAGTGGTGGGAGGTGGGTGTAGAAGGGATGTGGATGGTGAGTGTGAAAGGTTTGGGGAGAAGATGGGGTGATGGGATGGGATGAAGTTGGGATGGGGATAAGATCAAATATGGTAGGCGAGGTGAGATGTCACGACCCAATTTAGGCTGTGATCGTGCACAAGCTAGATGAACTTATCTAGCCCAGCAAGCCCAAAAAACAATACTATCCCGCTAAATTGAATTGCAAACTTAAGTAATTTAGCTACCAAAAATCCGGTAGCACCTCCCCTAAAACTGAACAACCCATATATCAAGTTTGACCTGTTACACAATGTAGTATCATAATTTAGATTCAATAGCCAGTATATTCAGTAATTTCAGTTATACAAAATAATCAGGCTTAAACTTCTTGCTCATATACATAATCAAAATACCCAACCTATGTCCTATAACTCCAAAATATTGGAGTCAATAACTAAAAAGCCTCAACTAACAACAGAGACCTACCAAAAGAATTTCCTGGGCAAACCGAACCCAGGAACCTACTAATCAACTACTTGAAAATCTGAGAAAAAGGGAGGGTGAGTCAACAGACTTGAGGATTATAAACAAAGTGGACAAGAAGGAGAAACCGATCAACGCACGAGCACGTAATATAAATCGTACACATTTCTAAAAGTCAATAATAAAATTATATTAGTCCATACTTCCTATATTTCTTCTATAGTTTGAAAATAAATACTCTTTGAAATTTTATTTCTAAGTAAAATCTCAAAAAGTAAATTATTAAACACATTTCCTCCAATTCCTTATTCTTACATAAAATCTACGTCATCATCAAATACTTAAATACTCATGAGGGTTATATAAGAAGCATAAATCTTATTTGGGGAGTAATCTCAACCCGTCAATCACAAAGTTCATTATTTCTCAAATAAGGTTCTTCCAAACTTTATCTCACTAAGAGAAACTATGTGCACATAGGCCGTTACATCTCTTCGCTACGGCAAGCGATAATGCCATTATATCTCTTCGCTATGGCGAGCGGTATTGCCATTATATCTCTTTGCTATGGCGAGCGGTAATGCCGTTATATCTCTTCGCTATGGCTAGCGGTATTGCCATTACTTCTCTTCGCTATGGCAAGCGGTAATTCCATCTTAGAACCCATCATGGTTTTCTTAAATAATTTTTTTTTATCAAACACAATTTATAAAAGTAAAATTCAATCTTCTTCATATTAATCTAACTTTGTAAATATTAAACACCATAATTCTTCCAATGCACATCGAAATAACACATAACAAAAATCATGACATTATAAAATTAACAAGGAGAGCTACCAATAATTTCAATCAAATCATCAAATCATTTAACAACTATCATATTTGATAAAAATCAACTAACAGAAACTAAATAATCCAAGTAGCTCATAATGAAATTTTTATCAAATATACTAAATTAGTTTCTCCCAAAATAAATAATAATAATAATAATTTAAAACACTGCCACTATGTAAATATTCACTCAGTACAAAGGATCAACTGGGCCTCTCCCTCAGTTCAGAGGAGTAGCTCGCTCGCGTCAACAGAATCTAGCAAACATAAGCATTTTGACACGTTCAAATAATTTATTTCAAAATAATTTATCAATTAGAGAGCTCATTGAACAAAACCCCCAATTTATGGAACCTAGGGTTCCTAAGGATTAAAAAAAATCAAGTCTTAACACTACCCACTACGACCTATTAATTTTAGAGCTTCTAACTCACTAGATTTATACTTAAAATATCAAACATATATCTATTTCCCATTTTTGAGAGCTCACTAGTTTTAAAATATACCCTAGAGTAACAAAAAAAGAGGATGAGATTGAGATTGGAGACTTACCTTAAAATTTAGAAGCTAGTGGGTATCAAGTTTGATGACAAAAATTAACAACTATGATTTAGTGGTTGAAAATGGAGGAAGAAAATGAAAAGGAAGAAGAAGAAAGAACGAAGCGGACACAAAGAGGAGAGAAGTAGCGAGAGTTTTTTTTTGTTTGAGGGGGCGGTTCTATGGTTTTAAACGCGTCCCTTCTCTCTCTTTTTTCATTTTTTTTTTAAAAAAACCCAATAGAATTACCAAACTCCCCCACTTAATATATTTTTCCTTTACGTTACAATATCTCCCCTCAAAAGAAATTCATCCTCGAATTTCAATCTAATTACTAACCTTGTGCTTAAAAAATATGCGGATATTTTTCTCGCATAATGGGTTAAGGTTCCCATGTGGTTTCTTCACAGGATTGTCCCTACCAAAGAACTTTTAGATGCAACATCCTTAGATCGTAAGCGTTTCACTCGCTTGTCTATTATTGCTACTGATTGCTCATTATAGCTTAGGTGCTCATCAAGCTTAATTGATTGATGTTGTATGATGTGAGAAGGGTCATGGACATATTTTCAAAGCATCGAAACATGAAAAACTGGATGAACCCCTGAAAGGTTTGGTGGAAGAGCTAGGCGATAAGCTACTTGCCCCACTTTTTCCAATATCTCAAAAGGTCAAATGAACCTTGGGCTTAACTTCCCTCTCCTACCAAATCTCAACAAGCCTTTCATGGGAGAAACCGTAAGAATACGTGTTCTCCTACACCAAACTCTAAGGTCGACGTCTTCGACTGCATAAGTTTTTTGCCTGAGGTCATTAAGCGTTCTCGAATTAATTGAACCTTCTCAATAGCTTCCTGAATCAAATCTAGACCCACAAGTTTGGATTCCATCAAACCAACCAATTGGTGATCTACAACATCTTCCATATAAAGCCTCAAATGGTGCCATCTGGATACTAGATTGATAACTGTTATTGTAAGCAAACTCCATCAATAGGAGATATTGGTCCAACTCCTTGAAATCTAAGACACAAGCACGGAGCATATCCTCTAAGATTTGTATTGTTCTCTCAAACTAACCATCTGTCTGAGGGTGAAAAGTAGTGCTCAAGTCCAACCTAGTTCCCAATGCCATTTGAAAGGATTTCCAAAAGTGAGCAGTGAATTGAGACCCTCTATCAGATATAATAGATATTGGCACTCCATGCAAAGACACAATCTTCTCCAAATAAAGCTTAGCATCCTGAGCATCTGTAGGTAGTTTTCAGGTAAAAAGTGTGCAGACTTTGTCAATCGGTCTACAATCACCCAAGCTGAATCATAACCCCTCACGGTTTTAGGCAATCATGTAACAAAATCCATTGTGATTCTCTCCCACTTCCACTCAGGTATTTCAATATGTTGGAGCAATCCTAGGCTTTTGATGTTCAGCTTTCACTTCCTGACATACTAAACATTTAGAAACAAACCCGGCTACTTCCTTTTCATTCCTTCCCACCAATAGAACTCTTTCAAGTCTTGATACATTTTTGTAGAACCTGGATGAATGGTATAAGAAGAATGATGTGCTTCCTCTAATATCTTCTTTTTCAGATCTGCCATATTAGGAACACATAAGTGTTTGCCAAGACGCAAAATGCCATCAGAATCAACAACAAACTTTGAAGCTTTGCCAGCTTGGATTTCTTCCATAACCTTCTTCAAAAAGGGATCTTCTCTTTGATTACCCTTAATATCATCCGACAAGATAGAATGGACTTGAACATGAGCTAAAAGCAACTGCGCACCTATGACTTCAAACCGTACTCCCCTATCAACAAGTTCTTGGAACTCTTTCACCATTGGCCTTCTAACTTCAGCTATATGTGCAAAACTTCCCATAGACTTCCTACTCAAGGCATCAGCCACCATATTTGTCTTTCCTGGATCGTACATAATCGTGCAATCATATTCCTTTAAGAGCTTCATCCACCTCCTTTGCCTTAAATTCAAGTCCTTCTGCTGAAAAATATATTTAAGACTTTTATGATCAGTGTAAATTTCACATGTCTCGCCATATAAATAATGCCTCCAAATCTTGAGAGCAAATATCACTCCTGCCATCTCTAAATCATATGTGGGATAGTTTTGCTCATGCTTCTTAAGCTATCTAGATGCATAAGCAATCACTCTCCCCTGTTGCATCAACACATAACCAAGGCCAACTCTAGAAGCATCACGGTAAACTGCATAACCACTACCTGAAGTAGGCAATGCTAACACTAGGGCAGATGTTAGACAACTCTTCAACTATTGAAAACTTTGCTCACATGCATCAGTCCATTGGAATTTAACTTGCTTCTAGTCAGTTTTGTCAAAGGTGCTGCTAGTTTAGAAATCCTTAACAAAACGGCGATAATATCCTGCAAGTCCAAGGAAGCTCGAATCTCTGTCACGAGGTAGGTCTTGGCCAATTCTCACTGCTTCCACTTTCTTAGAATCAACACTTATCCCTTCTTTAGACACAACATCACCTAAGAAAGTCACATTGTCCAGCCAAAATTCACATTTAGAGAACTTGGCATATAGCTTATGTTCTCTTAAGGTTTGCAAGGCCAACCTCAAGTGTTGTTGTCACGACCCGACTTGGGAACAAGGACACGTGGGAATCCCATCTCCACGTAAGCTTCATGACCTCTGAGTCTTTCTATATGCATATTTAATATTAAATCCATTTAATAAACATAGTTTCCATCTCTAATAAACCTTTGGATCTTTGAAAACATATCATAATCATTTCTATCATAGTTCTCTAAATTAGAAAACAATCGTTTCTCAAACTCTGAACATATCCTTGTGACTCAAAATATATGAGTCTCCCTATACAAATTATACATGAAAACTGAAATCATGTAATTACAAAATAATCATGGTAAATCAATGTCACTCTATTTCTATGGTTCGGGACCTGCCAATCACGTACACTGGAGCACTATATTTCTAAACAAAATACCAAAGATATTTCACTTCAAGTGAAGCTCGCAATGAAACTTTCTACTCCTGGGAATGAGGTGGATTAGAAGGACATAGCAGCTAACGTATCTGTAATGGAAGAAGGGAGAGGGGTGAGTTTCATCAAAAACTTGAGTAGGCCCTCACCCATAACCTTCTCATGGGACAATCAAGAAAATAATTTATCATATATAATCATCAGACGTTAATACAATATCTCTGAAAATCATATTCATAGAAAACATCTCTAAATTCTTACTCTATCGAGAAATCATTTTCTGCACATATACATAACAGTTTTTAAATCAAATATTCTTTAAAAGCATCAATATACTCTAAAAACATAAATAACGTACTCTAAGAAACAAATCTCTGGTTATGCACAATTCATGTGACATAACAATATCTCTTGAACTTCTGGGCACCTAACTAGGTCCCATTTCTAATTTCTTGCCCTAGCGACTTGGTATACCAAGGTTAACGATTAACTCCGTTAACACAGCTGTTTCTATAGCCACTGTCTAACTCAATCAGAAATCTAAATCTTTTCTCAAAGTCTTCTATCCTAGAGTTCACAAGCTCTAGTATATAAAATCAATAAATTCTGAAATTCATATAATCTTTACAACATCTCTAATCATTTCTCTTAAAACTCTATTCTTGAAATCATAAAATATCTAATATATATATATATATATATATATATATATATATATATATATAATTATTTAAACATGAAAACTCTTGAAACTCTGAAAGCTTTGGTCTCATATGGCTTAACAATCTGACTTTAGCATAACTTGACTATGAAATCATGCCCAAGGGATCACCTCTTTGCAAGCATTCCATTTCAAGCCCAAGAATATGTATTGGCAATTGTTATGAATCATATTGAATTCCATACTTCTGTATTATAAAAATACTTATTTTCTCTAAAAACCCTATCATATACTTGTGCTCTACTCTGGAAATCATCATAATATTTCATAAATCTCTAAATATAATCATATTCATACTCTTGCTCTTTAATAAAAACCACTTTTAACAATAATGGTCCCATGAGTTTTCAAAAAACATATATTTCATGCTTTCATTTCTAATATCATATGGCCACGTCATAATTTACTGAAATTAACTCTAATGATCAACATAAGGATCATAGGATCTGAACCCACTCACCGTTTGAAGCCGGAGTTTGTGGGCCCCACCAACTGGAAACTTGGAATGGCACCAACAACTGCCATAGAACAATTATAACTCTAGATTAAACTCTAATAATCTCTAGGGGGCTTTATCCTTATTCTAACAAAATTGGGGAGGACCCCCACTTGATAACAATGAAAGAAATGATCGGTCCAAATCCAAGATTATGAAGAAATAAAGACATAATCTAACAGCATATACTCACCTTGAAGCTTGGAAATGATGGATTTGAGAGAGAAGAAAATTGATGAAGAAGAAGAAAAGCGCAGAACGCGTTCTCTGAGCTTGAAACACGCTTTCATAAACTTTTACCGCCTGGGCGGTGAAATGACCGCCTGGGCAGTCTCTCTTCCAGCTGGACCGCATTTCTCTCTCTTGACCGCCTGGGCGGTCTCCAGGAGGTTTCTACGACAGCCTGACCGCCTGGGCGGTCCCATGACTGCTGGGCCTCCAGGAGGTTCACTTATTTTATTTTAAAACATAAATGTAAATAAGGAAATACCCCCCATTTGGATTCAAATAAAATATCTAAAAAATTAAAATCCCAACAACTCAGAATCCAAAATTTGGGTTTTAGTTCAAATCCGAGAATTTTTGAGATTTTCTAAACTTGTGGGCTAAAAATGAAACACTTAAAGGTTTGATAAAATTCATTAAAAATCACTCTTCAACTTATTTTCCCTCTAGGAACCATTACCGGGACTTTTAATTCCAAGAATATGGTTCTATCATATAGCCCTCCAATGAGGTGTAGGATCCTCACTTAGCAAAATTCAGGACCCGGGGAGTTCTAAACTCAAGGCTATGCAGAACCTGACTCCTGGCCTGTGTATCTGGATCACGGTTCATGCTCTTCCTTACTCTTGGAATACACTAAGATGTCATCAATGAAGACTATAACAAAGTGATCCAGGAATGACTTAAAGACTCGGTTCATCAAATCCATAAAGGCTGCCTGCATTGGTAAGCCCAAAAGACATAACCAAGAATTCATAATGACCATAACGAGTACGAAAAGCCGTCTTAGGAATGTCTTCACCTCTTATCTTCAGCTGGTGATATCCAGATTGCAAGTCAATCTTTGAGAAATGTTGGGATCCTTGAAGCTGATCAAATAAATCATCAATACGAGGAAGGGGATACTTATTCGTCACTTATTTTGTTCAACGATAATCAATACACAAACGGAGTGAACCATCCTTCTTCTTAACAAACAACACCAGTGCACCCCAAGGAGAACAACTTGGGCGAATGAAGCCCTTATCAAGTAACTCCTTCAACTGTTCCTTCAATTCTTTCAGTCGGCTGAGCCATTCTATATGGAGGTATAGATATTGGTTGGGTATTTGGAAGCAAATCTATACAAAACTCTATCTCCCTTCAAGTGGTAATCCTGGTAACTCTTCCTGGAAACATCAGGATACTCGCATACCAGGGATATGTTCCAACCTCCCTTGTGATAAACTAGTATTTCTCACCATCGCTAAGTATCCATGACAACATTTTCTCAATAATTTTTGAGCCACCATGAAGGAAATCAAGTGACTTGGTGACCAATCTCAATTACCTTGAAAAGTGAATGGCGGTTCACCTGGCATGCTAAAATTTATTGCTTTATTATAGCAGTCTACGTTAGCATGACAAGAAGTTAACCAATCCATACCCAATATCACATCAAAATCTACCATGTTAAGAACTCTCAAGTCAACTACTAAAAGCTTACCAGACTGAAACTTCACATCCTCTAAACACCAAAGTGGCTAACAAGGTGCCCATTAGCGTAACTACTATCAAAGGTTCCTCAAGGGGTGTAGAGTCCTTTCCAAGACAAGATGCAAAGGAAGGTGATACAAAAGAATGGGTAGCTCTCGAATCAATCAAAACATGTGCATCATGAGAACATACTGAGAGTATACCTGTCACAACAATATTAGATGCCTGAGCATCTTGTCTAGTCATAGCAAAACACGAGCTTGTTCTACCAACTTGCCCCTGACCTCTTGCATGTGATCCTTTACCACTCTACTGAGACGCAGATCCGTCGTGAACCATTTCCCTCGGCCTGGAATTGTAGATGCTGTAGCTCCACTAGTAGAAGGTTGAGAGTGCATCATACGACAACTCCTAGCAAAGTGTCCCACCTGCCCACACCCATAACACCTTAAAGCCTTGTCTGAAAGGTCCAAAATGTGTTTTCCCACATGTAGCACAAGTAGGAGGGACTCTGAGAGTGCCTTGATGCGGTAGAGAGCCCGACTAGGAGCACTTCTAGTAGTATGACTACCATGGAAGATCTGTGACTGAGGGCTCTCTGTTGACTCAGGCCTCTCTATCATCTCTAGAACCCCTCCTGCTCCTGATAGCCCTCAAGAGCGCCCTGATCATGACCTCTTGCACGAGTCACGTGATGCTACACTTTTATCCTTGCTTCCCGCTCAATGGCCAAAGCTCCTTCAAAGCTTGCTCATATGTCATCTAGAACCTTAGTACCCTATATATGTAGGGCCTTAAACCATCAATAAAGCAATCAACTATCAACTCCTCAGTAGCAACCATGTGTGATGCATATCTAGCCAACTTTTCAAATTGGGTGCTATATTCCATCACAGTCATCTACTCTCCTGCATAAGAGACTCAAATTGTTGTCTCCTACTAACCCAAATACTCTTTGGTAGGAAATGAGTTAAGAATAATTGTGTAAACTCATTCCAAACCAAAGGTGGTGATCCTCCAGGCTTCACATGAAGCATAGTCTCATACCAACCTCTTGCCACATCTTGAAGTTGGAAAGCTGCCAACTCAACCATCTGAGTAAGAGAACATCCCAAAGCTCTACATATCCAAGCCACATCATCTAAGAATCTCTCTGGGTCCTCACTAAAGTCAGAACCACTAAATATTGGAGGGTTATGCCTCGTAAATGAAGACAAGGAAACCACTGGCCCCTGATGGTGTACTAGTGGCGCTCAACATTTATCACCTCCTGACTAGAACTGAACCTTCTGATTCTACCTACCTGAGGCTCGATTTCCTCCAAGGGCATTCACCAACTGTTGAATTGACTGTTGAACATTATCCATGCCCGTAGCTAGTCTAGCTAGTGTAGGATCCCCACGTGTAGCTCTAGGAACCTGGAATTGGGGCATTGCACCACCCGCATACGTCTAGCATGGCGACGACACGCCCACCACCTCTCGTGAGCGCATGAGGTTGAGTGGAAGCCTCATCAGTAGTCGACCTTTTAGCAGGTTTTTTCTTGGGTGGCATTGTCACCTAGGATATAAATAGAGATTAGAAAATAGATATAATCATCATATGAGAATTGCAAAGACAACACCTAATAGAATTTGACAACTAGATCAAAAGACTCCAGTTTTACAATGGACACCTATAGCTTCATACTTGTACGTTATGCCCGGGTACACAAATTACAAGCAAGATTTCATAATTGCCCAAATATTTGCAGCTATTAGGATGACATGACCTACTAACCATAGCTCTGATACCAACTTTGTCATGACCCAATTTTAGGCTGTACCCGCACAAGTTAGATGAACTTATCTAGCCCAGCAAGCTCAAAAAAAAAAAAATACTATCCCGCTAAATTAAATTGCAAACTTAAGTAATTTGGCTATCGAAAATCTAGCACCTCCCCTAAAAATTGAACAACCCATATATCAAGTTTGACCTATTACACAATGTAGTATCATAATTTAGATTCAACGCCAGTATATTCTAGTAATTTCAATTATACAAAATAATCAAGCTTAAACTTCTTGCTCATATACATAATCAAAATACCCAACCTATGTCCTATAGCTGCAAAATATTGAAGTCAATAACCAAAAAGCCTCAACTAACAACAGAGGCCTACCAAAAGAATTTCTTGGGCAAACAACAACCCCAGGAACCTGCTTCAGCTCCTGAAAATCTGGAGAAAAAGGGAGGGTGAGTCAACAGATTCATGAGGACTATAAACAAAGTGGACAAGAAGGAGAAACTGATCAACGCACGAGTACGTAATATAAAACAAGATAGGTTATAAATCGTATACATTTCTAAAAGTCAATAATAGAATTATATTAGTCTATACTTCCTATATTTCTTCCATAGTTTGAAAATAAATACTCTTTGAAATTTTATTTCTAAGTAAAATCTCAAAAAGTAAATTATTAAACACATTTCCTCCGATTCCTTATTCTTACATAAAATCTACTTCATCATCAAATACTTAAATACTCATGAGGGTTACATAAGAAGCATAAATCTTATTTGGGGAGTAATCTCAACCCGTCAATCACAAAGTTCATTATTTCTCAAATAAGGTTCTTCCAAACTTTATCTCACTAAGAGAAACTATGTGCATATAGGCCGTTACATCTCTTCGCTACGGCAAGCGATAATGCCATTATATCTCTTCGCTATGGCGAGCGGTATTGCCATTATATCTCTTTGCTATGGCGAGCGATAATGCCGTTATATCTCTTCGCTATGGCTAGCGGTATTGCCATTACTTCTCTCGCTATGGCAAGCGGTAATTCCATCTTAGAACCCATCATGGTTTTCTTAAATAATTTTTTTTTATCAAACACAATTTACAAAAGTAAAATTCAATCTTCTTCATATTAATCTAACTTTGGAAATATTAAACACCATAACTCTTCCAATGCACATCGAAATAACACATAACAAAAATCATGACATTATAAAATTAACAAGGAGAGCTACCAATAATTTCAATCAAATCATCAAATCATTTAACAACTATCATATTTGATAAAAATCAACTAACAAACCGACTAAATAATCCAAGTAGCTCATAATGAAATTTTTATCAAATATACTAAATTAGTTTCTCCCAAAAATAAATAATAATAATAATAATTTAAAACACCTCCACTATGTAAATATTCACTCACAGTACAAAAGGATCAACTGGGCTTCTCCCTGACAGTTCAGGAGTAGCTCGCTCCGCGTCAGCAGAATCTAGCAAACATAAGCATTTTGACACGTTTAAATAATTTATTTCAAAATAATTTATCAATTAGAGAGCTCATTGAACAAAACCCCAATTTATGGAACCTAGGGTTCCTAAGGATTAGAAAAAAATCAAGTCTTGATACTACCCACTACGACCTATTAATTTTAGAGCTTCTAACTCACTAGATTAATACTTAAGATATCAAACATATATCTATTTCCCATTTTTGAGAGCTCACTAGTTTTAAAATATACCCTAGAGTAACAAAAAAGAAAATGAGATTGAGATTGGAGACTTACCTTAAAATTTAGAAACTAGTGGGTATCAAGTTTTGATGACAAAAATTAACAACTATGTGATTGAGTGGTTGAAAATGGAGGAATAAAATGAAAAGGAAGAAGAAGAAGAACGAAGCGGACAGAGAGGGAGAAGTAGCGAAAGTTTTTTTTTTTTTGAGGGGGGAAGTTGGTTCTCTGGTTTTAAACCACGTCCCCTTCTCTCTCTTTTTTTATATTTTTTTAAAAAAAAACCCAATAGAATTACCAAACTCCCCCCTACTTAATATTTTTTTCCTTTACGTTACATGAGAGAAGGGTTTGGGGGTTGTGGGGATGTAGTAGTAGAGGCTCTATGGTCAAATTTCTTACGGTTTGCGCATAAGGTGGTGGAAAAACAAAGGCAACCAAAGACTCGAAGGTCATCATATGTGGGTTCTATGTTAAAAAGTTTTGAGTTATGGATAATGGGTGAAGGAATGCGGTTTATCATATGCACAACATGAGCAATGGCATATGACCAAAAAATGATGAGGATGTTGGACTAAAAAAGTAGTGCAGGCTACAACTAAGATGTGTTGATGTTTCCTTTCAACAATACCATTTTGTTGTGGGGTTTCCACACAAGAAGTTTGATGAATTATTCCATGGGTTTGGTAAAAACTTTTCATGAGAAACACGAGACCATTGTCACTTTGGATGGTTTTGATTTTCTTGTTAAATTGAGTTAGTGTCATTGAAACAAAATGTTGGAGTTGTTGTTGCGCTTCAAATTTGGTCTTTAGCAAGAAGATCCAAGTAAAACGAGAGAAATCATCTACAATTGTGAGAAAATAACGATGACCATGAATGGAAGGGGTAGAGTAAGGACCCAAATGTCTACATGAATCGAGTTCAAAGGGATTATTACATGAAGTTACTCTTATTGGGAAAGGGAATTTTTTTTTTGTTTTGCAAAGTGGCAAGTATCACAAACATGAAAACTGGAAGGTGTAATGTCTGACTTTGGAGGATAGCAAGTTCAGTATTTGTTAGGACAAATGTCCTAAGTGAAAATGCCATAAAGGAAATGCATCATGTGCGGAGCAGAAACGCAGCAATCAGAAGTGGGTAATGGTGGCTTGATGGGATTGGCTAGAAACTTGTATAGACTCCTCTGCTTTAACTATATCAATCGTCCTCAAGGAAATTTTGTCCTGAATAATGCAGTCATCATCAACAAAAGTTATTTGGTAGTATAAGGATTTGACAAGTTTGTGAACTGATAGAAGATTGAAGCTAAATTGTGGGACATACAAGACATTGGTTAGTTGAAAAGAATCTGAAAAATGAACAACACCAGGTATCGGTGTAAATACTTTGTTGATTTGGCAAACACACACGGAGGGGGAATTTTATGAAAAGTAGTATATTGGGATAAAGAAACACAGATATGGTTGCTAGCTCCTAAGTCAACTAACCAAAGGTTTGAGGGAAAGATATTACCCGATGTGTAAGGCTTGGAGGAATTGGAGGACTGAGTTGCAAGGGCATGGACATTTGATTCAGGTTGTTGGATCAGTTTGAGCAAGGCTTGATTTTGTTGTGGAGTGAAATTGTAACTTTGGATTTGTTCCTGATTACCTGTTGTGAGTTCACCTTCGGAGAGGACTACCCGCTTCAACAAAATTCAGCTTGCTGATATGCTGGATTCCTGAACTTGAATCCAGGGGGAAGCCATGCTTCTAAAAACACATATCTATAGTGTGGCCGCGCTTGCCACAATGAGTGCAGATCTTTGAACTAGACCCCACCAAAAAATCCACCTCTACCTCGTCCTTGACCTCGGCCAAAGGAAATTGCAGGATTGAATGAGCAAGTAGAGCAATCAACAAGGTTGACACTAAAGGATGGAATAGAAATTTGCCATTCTTGTTGTACGTCTATAGCAAATACTTTGCTAATCGGAAGGAGTGGTTCCAGCCTGAGGATCTAGTTCTCACGGTGAGTAAGGTTCAGTGAGACTTTTGAGAAATTGAATGACCTTATATTGAGTCTTGCGAGTGCGATATTCAGCAAAAGCATCATAAGAACATCGTGCCTCACAAGTGCACATCAAATCAGGTCGAAAATTATCTAATTCATCCCAAAGAACACGCAATTGTGTGAAGTAGTTCATAAAGAAAGATCACCTTGCTGAATACTATAGATTTCTCTCTAAGCCATAGATCTGTAATAGATCGGCTTGTGCAATCGAGTTTTAGATCTTTCCAAATGTCAGAAGCATTAGTCATGAATATGATCGTTTGGAAGATCTGAGTGGAAACTGACCTTGATATCCAAGAAACTACCATATTGTTGCATCGTTTCCAAGCTGAGAGAGGATCATCTTTTGCAGGTTCTAAGATTGATCCATCCACAAAATCGAGTTTATTCTTTGCAATGAGAAGCTGCAACCATAGATCTGCTCCATGTGTTGTAATTGGAGACATCAAGAACTGATGAAACCATGATCATGAGGGACTTTCACTTGGATGCAAGTAAAACGGGAATTGGATTCAAGAAGGATTTGAGTTGGTGCGATACATGGTGGAATTGGAAGAAACAGAATCATCATCGGAATCCATTGAGAAAAAAAAGCTTGTGCACAGAAATGAGAGGTTTTAAGCTTGGATACCTAAGTGCACACAGAGAGAAAACTTGGTGGAGTGTATGGTTGAAATGTGTAAATTGTATTATTGAAATCAAATGTGAACAAACAGGTTTATATACAACACGAAAGTAAGAGAA
Source organism: Dalbergia oliveri (assembly GCA_030441495.1). Taxonomy (NCBI): domain Eukaryota; kingdom Viridiplantae; phylum Streptophyta; class Magnoliopsida; order Fabales; family Fabaceae; genus Dalbergia; species Dalbergia oliveri. Next base: position 24,152,042 of record JAMLFY010000013.1, on the reverse strand, counting down.
GAAATGCGGGAAAAGTAGTTACAGTTAAAAAACTAGCTAACTAACTTTGTTAAACTGAAACTAACTAGCTAAGCTCAATTATTTATGTGAATTAAGTTCCATTCGCTGAGAAACTGAGTTGTAGTGCATCCTTTATAATTGATCACAGACACACCAATTCACATATTAAAACATTCAGTAATACAATGTATGTCATCATCCAAGGGACCTAAAACTAACACACTTCTTTGGAAGCAGTCAGTGAGAATCATATTCTCCATGGAGTGTCCATTTTGGCATTATTGGGATCTTGAAACTCATCAAAAACTAGCCTCTAATTGTGCTTATTATTCGTGTCTTGTTTCTCAGGATCCCCCTCTTTGCTTATCTGAACTACTCTGCCATCAGCATCCTCCTCCTTCAGTTTTGCCATATGATAAGTGACATGCCTTGAGTTCCCCGTATGAGCCAGCTTTCAAGGGTAAACTTGCTGCACAGAGAATCTTGTCGTCATGAAAAAAAAAAAGAAGAAAAATCAGTTAAAAAAAGGCTAGTATCCCGATAAGAATGTTGCAATGAAAAAATGGGGTTGAATTTCAATTGGAAAAAGATACAAGATAAAAAATTGATGCAAGTGCTTACTGGTTCATGGCCCCACCATATAGAGGCCACCTACTGCACTTTTCAATGATGGCACGTCCTTCCATGCAGCAAAAGTAAAGCATTGACCACAGAACTTATTATCTCTTGGTTCCTCTGGAAAAGCAGTATGAGAAGGTATAACCTATATGTAAAGAATGATATTAAGTCATTAACAGGAATGAAGAGTAGGAATATCATGCTATCCAACCTTTGTCAATCTTTCAAGTCTCACCTACGGGACAGTGAGGTTTTTGGCTTCTCCTCAATGTGTCAAGAATGTGCTATGGCAAGACTTAGTGGGTATTGCTCTCTAGGGTAGTAATGTAATTAGTTGTTTTTGTTTTTCTTTCTCTTGTTGCTTTGGACCATGACGTTTAACTTAAAAAGAAATGAAGATTAAGAATAGACCTCTGTAGTCATTTTGAAGTTCCCCCTTTGAGTAGACCGGAGCGTTGAGCTGTATATCCAGCCTGCAATTGAAATTCCAAGTAACTATAGGTGAAAATAAGGATAATCAGATGAATTCCAAGAGTATCATGATAGCAACAGATAACTAGTATGAGTATAATGGTACTAAAAAGGAATATCCAAATATGGTTAGCAACAAGCACTTTATTTCATCAACTCAGTCTAAGCGCATAAAGTAAGCATCACAAACAGTCACATGCACAATCATTAAAAGTTACATATTGGAGAAGCTACAGTAATTTTAACTTAAAAGGAATTTTATATATATATATATATATATATAAAAAGTCAATTGTTGTGCAAGAACTTTCTTTATGCGTGCAAAACTAAATTTTCGTTATTGGGGTCGTATAACAGCATACTTCAACCAACCAAAAAGAATTTGCGGAACAATCATTTGAGTCATTTTAATTACTATCAGTTTTGTTTCCTTATCCAGAAACCATTCAACGCTAAAACAAAAGATAATAAAACTTCAAATCTAAATAATCAGTTTATTCACAGAACCATGCTCACAGTATTGTCTAACCAAAAACCAATAAACTTGATGCTCCCAACAGAATCAACAAGCATTAACAGTTTTCCCAAAATAATAATTTTTCACAAGGCACTATTTCCATAACATGTCATATGCTACTTAGCTCTAGCGAGCTTGAACTGAATTTTGGCTAAGCCAGCCAGCCAGCCAAGAGAAAAGATGACAACTGAATTTTATTTTTGACAATAGATATTATTGAAGTTAAAGAGAAATACTGACAGCTTACCATTGACATAGTTGAATGTATTATGCCAAAGCACGAGCTAGTTTATCAATATATTTAATTCGGTCTCTGTTCTGCAAAAAAATAAAATATATGTAAAGTTTTATTGCTGTTCTAAAAATGAGTGTTCAATCATGGATGGTTGCCAAGTCATGAAAACACGAACTATAATGCTGCTCACAATTTTGTTATCGTTTAAGTCTAACATGGTGAATGTCCAGCAAGAACTCTAATTACCTAAAAAAAATAAACGCCAATAGTAAGAAGCAGCAATGGGCATCTAAATGATATATGTTCAAAAGGTCATGAATAAGTGATAATCCTAGAGAACAATATAGATAATAATTAGACAAATCCATTAGAAAACTCAGGCAGCTACTTGAAGTGTAATGCAATTGAAAAAAATTGAGGAGTGATAACGACATGATTTCAACAACATATGCCAGTGGAAACTACAAACTAGATAGAAGTATTCACAATCCAATCTTAAGCCATGACCAGGCACAGGCTAGATGAACTCATCTAGCCCGACAAGCCTAAAGATATGATCTTATTAAAATAAATTTTAAACGTAAATACTTTGGCTACCGAAAATTTGGCAGTACCTCCTCTAAAAACTAAACAACCCACATATCAAGTTTAACCTATTATACAAAGCAATGACATAATCTCATTTCAACAGCCACTATATTCCAGAATTTCTAGTTATTGACATAATAAGGACCGGTTATACAAAAGAATCATGCTTAAACTCTGGCTCATACACATAATCAAAATACCAGCTTATGTCCTATAGCTGCAAAATATTAGAGCCAACAACCAAAAAACCTCAATGACAATAGAGGCCTACCAAAAAGAATATCCTGGACAAAAACAATGCAGAAATCTGCTTCAGCTACCTGAAAGTCTGGAGGAAAAGGCAAAGGGTGAGTCAAACAAACCCAGTGAGAACCATAAACAAGTGGACAAAAAGGAGAAACCAATCAACGCACGAGCATTTAAAATAAAATGGGATAGCCAACAAATCATCCAGATTTCTAAAAGCCAATAATAAAAAACTGTTTTAGGTTCAGTTTTTAAACTTAATACTTGTAGTGGTAAATTGGAAATTACATTAACAGCATCTAAACTTAATACTTGTCAATTTCAGGAGGGGAAGTGGGGCAAGGTTTGTTAAGCTGTCTAGAGATTTGAACTTCAACTTCAATGGTGAAGGTATAACTTCACCACTAAATTTTTAAGATACATACATTTATTCTCAAGTGCTCTCTTTTTGCTTGTCCTAGCATATCTTATCATTTCCTTATAAACCTGAATTATTTCCATTCTTTCTCGTTACATATAATTTGGTCACTGAATTGTGAAATACTCCTTAGAATCTAGAAAGGAAAAATTATCTATTATCACAAATTGAAAAGGTTTGTCGTACCCAGGCTTAGAGACCTTTTTGCCATCTGCTACTACTTTGATTGGCTAGTGCTGCAATTTTATTCCATTTGCTATTTCTGCAGGTGCTGCTAAGGTTTGGTGTTTGTGTTGTTATTGAAGTTGTGGCTTTGCTCTGTGTTTTGCTGTTGCTGTTGTTTGATCTTTTGTGGATAGAGGCTTTTGCTTGGGGTTAAATTCAGGTACTAATTTGATTTTATTAGTCATCAGTTTATGTATTTCCAAGATTGGTTTGTGGTTGTGTTTGGGGTTGCTTTTTCTTTGCTAAAATGTTTTTATGAACATTTGCAAGATTCTTACATCTGATAGCACCATGACTTTGTAAGAAATTTTTATCTTCTTACTTTTTGTGTTATTGCTATACATAATACATGTAAACTCTTGCAAAAGATAAAGCTAGTAATACTACACTACTACTATTTTGTTTAGGTGGTTATTGATACCTTTTTTTTAAGATGAATCACTAATATTATTTAAATGCATAGTTACTCAGAGTTGTTACTAGCCATCATATTTCATTGATTAAAAACCAAATAACGTGCCATGTGATTGTTAGATTTTTATTGGTTTGAAATCTAAAAAGTTGATAGTGTGTCATTCCCCTATCCTTTAGATAAGGCGGATAAAAAAACCATAGCAAGAAAAGAAGAATACTGAATAGTAAAGAATTCTTTGGGTGAAGGATGTATTGATCGTGGCTATGGCAAGATAAGCGACAAACCTTATACTCTTAAGGAGGTGGTGAGTGAAAAATTGTCAAGCAATGCAGTCTATTATTCTTGACCATGGTCCCTGTCAAAGTATTTGCTTCATAAGACAATTTGTTGGGGCACACTTTTATGTGCGACTGACTTGCTCTTTAGTCTGTTTTAACATTGTATTAGTATCAAACTTAAGGAAGTTAAGGACATATGCCCAATAGCAATTTATCTTATTGTTTTTCTGACCAGTTTGTATGCTTTATTTGTATGTTTATTTCATTCTTCTGAAGTGAAATGCCCTTTTTGTTTAGTAGTTGATTACTTCTGAATTTCCTGGCATCACTAGACTAGTCATTCTTGACTGAATTTCTATGTGTTTGTATATATCAGATACTAAGAATGGTTCACGGCTTCATGCAACCCCTAACCTATTTCTGTAATTTTATTTGTAGTTTACTCTTAGCAGTTAGCACAAATCAAATGATAGAATGTAACACTATTTGATTGATCTCTTCAAGAGACTATGTAGGTGGTTGCTTGTGGGTTACTAGGACTTCTAACAGGAGCTATTGGGCGTTTAGCAACCATGGCTTGGAGCTAGTAGTCAAAATCAGGGGCTCCTTTGTTGGCATCCCTTAGTGGAAGCAATTTCAGTCCATACCCTCGTTCAGAAATTGAAGACAGCCTCTAGTCTTGAGCCTTGTTCACCCACAAAAGTGTTTGATAAGTGGCAAACAAAAATTGAATTGTATTGATTACACTATTCGATGTAATGGAAGTGCCTGTCTCTTGGAATATTTATTTGCTATAGTCCTGACCTCTTAGCATGTACGGCTTAATCAATTTTAGAATGGATTTATTTATGGTGGATGTGTTTTACTTTGTTAGCATGATTATATGTATCATACACCATGATTATATGCAAATGGTTCTGAGTGTAATTTTACCAATTGCAAATGTTTCTTACTCTAGTAATTCAATCTATTTATGATGCTAGACAAAGAAAATTATGTGCGTAAGTGGAGAATGCAGGACAAATTGTTTAGAGAATGAGAGGATAAGGATCCTTTTGACATTGAACCTATGAATGATAATGTAAATTTAGATGTGAATTCCAATAGGGACAATATAACAAGATTGACTAATGTAGCTGTAAAGAAAATGATAAGACATTGTGACCAAATTACAAATTGGATGTGGCTATAAGAAAATCGTGCATAGCTTATAAATGGATTTATAAAAGTAAATTGACACTAAAAAATTGACACTAAGTTGTATTAAGACTATTTTTAGAATAGAAAGTTGTATTAAGACTTTATTTATTATGTATGAAAAATATTATTCATAAAACATAATAATTAAAATTTGTCATTTATAGTAATATAATTTGCCAAACAGTTTTTTGTTTTATTAGTTTTAAAAGTTGTTTTTTAAAAAAATTATCCAAACAAGTTTTCTATTTTTCACTATTATAACACTGTTTTTGAAGTTAAGTTGCCAAACAGATTTTTCTATTTTTTTGTTTTTAAAAACTGAACCTAAAATCATTTTTTAAAACAGTTTTTGAAAACAAAAACATAAAAACACTTCCAAACAACCCCTAATATATTTGGACCACGTGCAATAACTTTGAGACAAAGTGAAACAATTACTTGTTCAAGGCCAAAATGATTCTCTCTGCAAGTATAATAGTGGGGATGTGAGAGATTTTGGGCCAAATTTGTGGGCCCTTTATCACCCAAGGTACAAGCAGAAAAGGACTTCCATTCATGATTTGTTGTAGTAGAGAGGCAGGCAGCATTTCTCCCATCATATTTTCTAGCTTGGGAAACTGTCCAGCAGAAAAATGAACAGTCCATCAAGGTTTATTCATGGTTCAATCATAATTTTACCCAGTTGAGCCAAATGACCATGAACTAGAGAATTAAATAGTTCAATCTTTGTTTTGGTTAATTTAGCTTACAATTATCTAGCCTAATCTTAAACTTAAAATGAATTTGACTAAACCTTAGAATTTCATTCACATGTAATTTCACATACCTACAGTGGATTTAGTTAAAAAGCCAAGTACATGTTAGAAGAGAAATCAGCAACATCGAAAGGGATTTGATTTGTGTGTGTGAAGTAAATTTGAATACTGTATCAGAAAAGATTTTGAATTGTGCATCTTAAGTTGCCCCTATGAGCTGCAACTTTGAAGGGTATACTTACTCCATGGTGGATTTTAACTTCTTATCTTCATAGCAGAAGAAAATTCAGTCCAAAAGAGGTCCCCAGCCCAATAAGAATATTGCAATGAAAATTAGGGGCTAAATACCAATTGGATCATGAATTCAAGTTATAAATTGTCAGCAAACACCAGGACAAATTGCAAAGAGATACAAGAAAATCTGGTGCAAGTGCCTACCAGTTCACAACCCCACTAAAGAGGCCTCCCACTGCACATTTCAGTGACTGTACATCCTTGTAAACAGTAAAAGCAAAACGTTGATCACACAAGTTCTCTCTTTGGCTCCCTCAGGGAAAGCTGTATGAAGGGTATATCATGTATAAGGAATGATATAAAACATTAACAGTAATAAAAAGTATGAACATAACCCTGCAGTCATCAACTTAGTGAAAAGTGGAGAGTTCACCAACAAATCAAGCTCGCGGTTAAAATTGGAATTTCTGGTTACTCCAGCTGAATATAAGGATGGTCAAATGAGATCCAAGAGCATTACAATGGTAACAGAAAACTAATACAACTTATACGAGTATAATGTTACTAAAAACAAATTACCAAAATTGACTAGTTATGAGTGCCCTATTTCATCAACTCAGTCTAAGCATCTAAAGTAGGCATCACAATACAGTCACGTACACAAAACCATTAAAAACTACAAATTAGAGAAGCTGAAGTAAGTTTATTAAAACGAATCAATTGTTCTGCTTCTGCCTGAGCTTTCTTCGGGCATGCAAAATTATCAGTCATATAATAGCATACTTCAACATAACAATAGAAAGAATTTACAGAACAATCATTTGAGCACTTTCACTTACTGTGAATATCATTTCGTTCTCTAGGAATATTTCAACACTAAAACAACAGATAAGACATCAAAATATTAAAGCCAAATAATCAGCTTACTGAAGGAACAATGCTAACAATATTGGCCAACCAAATGTCAGCACACTTGACATTCCCAGCAGAATCAACAAGCAAGTCAGCGCTGTCCCTATATACAAACACAAAATGTGAAATAAACAAATCATCAAACATTAAAAAACCACAATGAAACTATTGTTTTTCACTAGACACTGTTTCCAGTTTTCCATAACAACCCTTCTATTGTGGATTTTATATGCTACTTTGCTCTTTACTTCATGGTATGAAGTATATAAGCATTGGAATGTACCTCTGTGAACAGCAATTTGGCTAAGCAAATAAGTGAACCCAAAGATGAGATTGCGGCTGAAGTTTTTGACAACAGATTTTAATGAAGGAAATACATCTTGCATTGTTGAACCAAGCTGAACAGATTATGTTAAAGCATCAACTAGTTTATGAATAAATTTGATTTGGTCTCTGTCTTGAATATATGGAAAGTTCTTGGGCCCTTCTAAAAATAAGGGTTCAATCATGGATGGTTGCCAAGGCATGAACTAGAACATTGCTCATTATTTTGCTATCATTGAAGTGTAGCATGTCGGAATGTCCAGCACTCCAGCTAGCAAAACTTTTATTATCTGATAAAAAAATGTTAAAATAGTAAGAAGCATGGCATAAGACTGTGAACAAGATAGATTATAAATAGACCAATTCATTAGAAATCCCTGGCAGCTACTTAAAGGCAATGCAATTGAATAAAATTGAGGAGTGATCATCACATGACTAGCATGGCATATGTTGGTGGTAACTAGACAGAAGAAAAATTGGTAAAATATTAATCTATAGGCCAATCATTGGGTAGAGCTCTTCCAATTTCCAAACCGGTCTCCCACAACATAACTGAATTTTGAAGAACAAAACCAGATACCAAGAATTAGAAATTCCTGTCCGAGACTCAAACGCACTCAACCAAACATAAGCACATTAAACAAAAAAGTGTGGACCCAACAACTCTGAGTTCCGATAACTGGGTAACAAGAAGCAGCCTCAACTAAGTACTCATTTGTAGAAAAAATTTATCAAAAAATTAGACTAACGACTAGCGACTAATGGTTATTTTGTCAGGTGATTTGCTTTATATTTACAATGAAAAGGTGCGAAACATATCGCCGACTAAGTTTGAAACAATAGACCTAATGCAGAATAAGACATTCATGACTCACTTTTTATGCGGAAAAGGGATTGATGAATTTGCTGCTAAAAATAATTTAGAAAAAAATAAATTCCTTGTTCATTTAGAGAACGGAAATTTTGGGGCAGAAAATAAATATATTTGGGCAACATGCAATAACTTTGAGGGAGAGTGAAAGAATTACCTGTTGAGGATCTTGGGTCACCAAATCCATTTATAATCAACTTCAATGCAGCGGATGTGGGAAATTTTAGGCCAAATTTGTGGGTCCTTCACCTCACACAGTTGACCCAGCAAAGGACTTGCATTGACGTAGAGTCGTATTAGAGAGGCAGCCAACCTTTCTCCAGCCACATTCTCCAGCTTGGGACAATCATAAATAGTTAATTGTTGGAGGGAGGTGAGGTGGACAAGACCCTTGCAGTCCAACGTCTCCAAACTTGGAAGGTTCCACAATTCCAGAGACTCAAGGGTGGCGGGTAGGAGACCCTCCTCTGGGAAGGACGTCACGCTATCACATTCACCGTGGATCTCAAGACGGGTAAGACGGTGACTATGCGAGTTCATGGATGCTAGGTAGCTCATTAGTTTCTCACTGTGGCTGATACAAAGATATCTCAAGTTAGGTTGTGGATCCCCTTTAGGAAAGGGATCAATTTTTGGGCAACCCCTTGCTGTGAACTCCTCTAGTTGGGGTGCAAACATCCCTGGTGTGGAGAAGGACACAAAATCGGAGCAGTCGTGGATTCCGAGTCTCGTGAGATTTGGAAAGGCATCCAACGAGAAGGATGTGAGTGAATTACAAAAACCGATGTCTAGTGACTGCAGCGACTCATGCTGCTGTTGCAATTGGACTTCTAGTTTTCTGCACTTGTCGATGCTCAGGCGTAGTAACGATGCAGGCAAACAAGCCACCGGAATTGATATGGCTGAGGAACATTCTCCAATGGCTAAAGATCGAAGACAAGATAACTGCCTGTGGGTAATGGCCTCCAAGACGGGCTCCACCAGATGGCTTCCTGCGACCTCCAGAGAGCGCACCGAAAGAGGTAGCTCCCCCATTCTTACTCTATTTTCTCCTCTTATTTCCAAACTCTGAATCGCAGGAGCTCTCGGGAGAGAAGAATTGAGCTGATAGCATCCGAAAATGCAAAGTGTTTCCAAAGCCGGTAGTTGATTGGGCAACTCTCCGGTCAACACGGGACAGCGCCTTATCATAAGCGTCTTCAGTTTACGAAAAGCGTTGAACTCTGAAGAATGCCATTCCTTCCAGGAAGGCATTTGAAAAAAATCCAGAGTTTCAAGGGATGGAAAAGGGGTCTCCAAACTAGATTCATCATTCTTGTAGAACTCAGCACCAACGATCTCCAGCCCATCAAAATATGAAATCCATAGATGCTTGAGAGAGGGTAACTGCCCAAGTGAGGGAAGCATAGAACAAGTCCTACATCGTTCCAGTCTCAGTTCAGTCATATTGTGATAGGAAGAATTTCCTAACCAATTCGGAAATCTTGTACCCCTGTAACATGATATTATCAACTTTTTCAACTTTACGTGAGGTCGTAACTCATGGAGAATATCTCTTTCAATTTGGGGGTCAGAAATATCACCTTCTTCTGATGACCAGCTCAATTCTAAATCATTAATATACTTTTATCACCCATCTTTGCCATTGAAGCTTGGTCACTATCAATGACATTCTCTAATTTGGTAATGCTGAGTGAGTCATGGAGATTTGCAAGTCCTTCTAATTCCCAATCCGTTTTCTTCATGCTTGCCAACGGCAAAGTCACTTAAAAACAGCAAATGTTTTAGTTTGCTAATTCCTTTTGGCATCTCTTCTAAACAAGTACCTCTAGCATCAAGATGGCACAAATTCACAAGATTTTGCATGTCGCTGGGTAGCCTTTTCAGCATAGAGCAATTTTTCAACTTCATAGTTTGTAGATTGTACAAGTTACTCAATGAATTTGGCAACACCACAATACGTGTATCAGACAGATCCAAATAACGCAGATGGATCAATTCACCAATTGAATCAGGCAAAGAGTCCAGAGGAAAGAACTTGAACGACAAAACTCGTAAACACTTCAAGTGTGATAGTAAAACACAATGAGCGTTTTCCTTGCTGAATGGAATATCTCTCCTCAAATTGATTTCAAGAAATGTCCTTGCATGTGTTATTCTATCACAGAAGGCCATAAGTTCTGAGATTGGATAATTGCCTTTGGCGTTATGTGATAGATGACGAGTTTTGTTATTGATAGTAAGTGTATTTCCAAGTTCTTCAGCTCTAAAATAGAATTGTCCAGAATATGATGTTGCCAAATCATGCATGAGATCGTGCATCACAAACACATTTTTCTTTATACGTTCAGGTTGAAAAAATGATCGGGAAACTAATTCATCAAAATATTCATAACCAACTTCTTCTAAAGTCTTTTCTCCCATTGCCTTTAAAAAATTTTCTGCCTTCCACAACAAAATTAATTCATGTTTATCAAATTCATAATCCTTAGGATACAAGGAGCAATAAATGAAGCACTCTTTTAAACATGATGGGAGATAATAATAGCTAATTCTCAATGCAGGAATAATCATGCTTCTCTCTTCAAAAGTTCCCAAATCTCACTCTTCAATATCTTTTTCCAATATCTTTCATCATAATTTTCTCGCAATAGCCCTCCAAGTGTTTGTGCTGCCAAGGGTAATCCATTACACTTCTTTACAATATCTCTACCAATTTTTTCTAGAGTTGGATTCTCGTAGAGTCAAGAGAAAGAAATGCATGCTTCGCAAACACTAACCAACAGTCTTCAGGAGACAATAGACTTAGTTCATGAGGCTGGACAGTTTGCACCACAGAAGCAACCTTTCTACTTCGGGTTGTCATAAGAAGTTTACTTCCCTTAACCCCATTATAAAAAGGTTTAAGAAGCATGTTCCAATCATCATATTTCTCAGTCCATGCATCGTCTAGAACAACTAAGAATTTTCTTCTTGACAACTCTTCCTTTAAATCATGTTGAAGTAAATTTAAATCTTTCTTGTTACAGGAACTAGAAGTTATTGCCTCTATGATAGTTCTTGTGACTTTAATAACATCAAATTCTTCCGATACACAAACCCAAGCTTGAAAATCAAAATTTTGCTTGACTTTGTTGTCATGGTAAACCATTTGAGCCAAAGTAGTTTTTCCTATTCCACCCATACCCACAATGGGGATCACAGATATTTTACCATCTGCAGTATCATCTAACAGCAATTTTGTTATGGCCTTCTTATCTTCATCCCTTCCATGTATATAAGATATTTCAACTAGAGATGTTGTTCTCCTCCATGAAAAATTCTCCTTTGGAATCTCTTTCAAACCAAGAATATCTTTTTGTCTTACAATTGACTCTATTGTATCAGTTATATCTTCCATCCTATCGACAATCTCCCTGTCTTGTGAATTGAGAAAGCGAGACAAGAGGTTACCTGGCTCCTTTTGAGAGGCAGCTTTAGTGGAGACTTCATCCAACAAGTCATCAGCCTTATAGACAGCATCTTTGAGACTATCAAGCCAGTCCTGCACTGCTTTCTCTTTGATCTGTCTCTTCTCAGCATCATTGAGCACGGCTCGAGCAGCATAAAGAGTTGTCTCCAACCTTTCAACTAGCTTCCGGTTAAGCGTCTTTCGTTGGATCAAGTTGACAACCACGGGTGAAATCAACTCATCAAAAAGAAGGCCAAGTAAAGAATTGAGAAAAGATTCCCCCACAAATCGTGCAGCCATGATGACAAGATCACTTGTGAAAAGATTAGAAGAAAGAAAGAAGTAAGGAAAGTGTTTGTAGTTTGCACTAAACTTGGATTTCTCTCAGATAAAAGGAGGTTCTTCTTGTCACAAACGTAAGTTAAACGATTGGTGTGTGTTTTTTCTTGTTCTTTTTTTCTTTTCACAACTTGAACAAATGAATATTTGAATATAAGAAATTGATATCGCCTACTCTAGTAGGAATATGGGTCTACGAGATAAAATATGGCGTCCATATTATAGGTTGCCAATAATTTTTTAAAAATAAATTAGTTATAAAATTGGGATAATAAAAGAAAATTTAATTGAAAATTAATGAAATATATTGTAATCATAAGTATGGCCTATTAAATAATTTAAAATAAATAGACTCATTTTTTTTATTGATAGATTTATTTTAAAAGAAACATTTTCTGATCAAGTATATAATGAGTTGCTACCTATTGATAATGTTTTGCATAAAGATTATATTTGGGTGATGGTAAAAATAAAAGTACATATGGTGCTCGGAAATTTTATTCCACTTTGACCTTTCAAACAAACACAGAAAGCGCTTTCTACCACAAAAATTAAGAGCTTACTTGATTTCTGTTTTCTTTTTAATTTATTTCTTTGTTTATAACTTTTGTGAAGAAAACAGTTAAAAATAAAAAAATATTTTGTTTATTTTTTCTATTTTTATTATTAATTTAAGAAAATTTAAAAAAACTAAAAAATAAGAATATGAACAAAAAGTAAAGATAAAAACCAAACAACACCAGTCTTTATTTATTTAAGAGACAAACAACAATAACACTGAGGCGAAAGCCCGAAGTCCAAAAATCATTGTTTTTATGGGGTATATACTAACTGTCTTTAATTATTTAAGAGACAAACATGAAAGCCCAACGTCCAAAACATCATTACTTTTATGGGGTATAAAAAGAATTTAATTTTAATGTATTGAATACATTAACAAAGTATGAAAGAATTTTATTTTATTATTTAATTATATATTAATATATTAATAACCAGTTGATTCACAAACTTCTATTTAGAAAGTTACAGAACTACAATAATTTGATTGGATTATAATATAATTTTTGTACTATTAATTTATTAAAATTAAATTCATAAAAAATAAATTATTTTACGTGGATAAAAAAAATAGTGGGTGACAATATTGTATACATTTATATGTACGTATAAACAACAGATGATAATAATGATTTGTGAGAAGATTAAAATGTAAAGCGTGCATGTATGGTGGGGAGGAAGGGTAATTCCTAGGAGATTTGGAGGATGTTTTTGTCTTATTTCCACATGTTGCTTTTTTACTCGTCTGCTTATATTTTTAATGTTGCTGATAATGATATTTCAAGATAAATTAAACGATTTGTGATTTTTCTTTTCTATTTTCAACTTGAACAAAAGGATATGCGGTGCATTGTTATGATACTTGATTATATTCATTAAAAAAAATGATATTTGATTAAAAGAAATTGACTTCACCTACTTTCATAAGAACATGGGTCCATGCGACAAAATGTGACATATAACAAATAGGATGCTAATAATTTTTTAAAAAAATTAATGTATTTTTGAATTAGAACTATAAAAATCTTTTTGTTTGAAATTCAAGTTGGATTTAATTTCTATATGTATTAACAAGATACAAGTTTTTTACATAATCATTCAATCATATTACCACATCAACCATAATTTTTTACTTTTAAGCGACTATTTAAAAAGTCATTCTAATAAGATATTTTGATTGAATGACGAAGTAAAGTAGTTTTACAATGTCAATGTATATAAATTAATTAAACTCTTTGAAAATTAATAAAATATGGACAAAACTCTCTAAATTGGTCCATCTTAAATTTTACGTCGAACAAATTAGTCATTTTTTAAAAAAAAAAACCAAAACATGTATTTGCCAATTAAAAATATTGGATAAAATAGTTACACCCAAAACATAGGATAAATTAATCCATAAAAAATCATGAAAAGTTCAAATTTATTCCTATAAAATGAGATTAACTTGGCCAAAATTTTTAAATTGCTGGATTTCATTGGGTAATTTTTTTAAAAGGGCCCAATTTATCTGTCATAAAATTTAAGCAGGAATAATTTGGGAGTTTTGTCTAAAATATATTATAAGTATAGCAGATTAAATAATTCAAAATAAACATACTCTTTTTTTATTTATAGACTTATTTTAAAATCATTTTCTCATCAAGTATGTATTGAGTTGCTACTTGTTGATAATATTTTACAATAAGAAAATACTCTTTGCCATATAAATTAGAATATTTTTTATTTTTGTTTTAAGTTTATTTTCTGTTTATGATTTTGGAAAGAAAACAGCAAATTTTTTTATTTTCATTATTTATTTAACTAAATTATGAAAGATAGAAAACAAACTATGAAGTAGAAACAAAAAACGAAACCAAAAAATCCTATATTTTGTATTTGTTTAATGTTAAGAGACAAACAACAATAACAACAAAGCGAAACCCCAAATCCAAGACATCATTGCTCTTGCACGGTTTGCAAATTTATTTAATTTTAGAGTAAATAATCCATGTAGTCTCTCAAGAAAATTTCATAAAATTATTTAATTCCTCAAAAATTAAAATTAAATAAATCTCTCAAGATTTTAATAGTATGATACATTAATCTCTCTCTATGTACGTGATTCTTTAAATACTAATAAAATTACACATTGACTTTCTAATATGATGTTAAATGATGTATATGTTGAAATAATTTTATGGACAGACATTAATCAATGTTGAATTTAATTTTAGACCCAAATTGATTGGATGTCAGACAATTAGAGTTTATTGTTTATGCCCAATAATTTGTGATTATTGTTGTTATTGAGCTAATTATTGCTAAACACTGTTTATTGTGGTATGTTTATGGGTTTTTGTGTATGGCTTTATTATGATGGGTTGCTTAGCCCAACACCTTCCTGACACAGGAGAGACCCTCCTCCTAGCCAATATATAGGGTGTTTGGTTGCCATAACTTCACAAAAACCTATTATGGAATAGGAAGAGTAAATCTCCAGACTTCTCTATTGGATTTCTCTCTAATCTCTTGTATTTGTATTTTGTATGTTAAGATTAGGAGAAGCTTCCTCAATCCTTCAGGTAACTCTAATCCAATCTTTTGATTATTGTTGAATATGCCATATTCAGATTAAATTAATCTATGAGATATAAGAATTTCACTGTGATTTATATCTTTTGATATATAGGAAATTCCTTTAGTATATGTCATTTAAAGTGAAATAGAGTTTGAAAGGACCCATTTTGATAGTTGAAATTTACAAATGAGTATTTTGGTCTTTATTATAAGTTATAAAATAATTTATTTTATGCAATTATAGGCATTAAAATGAGTGTAATATAGCTTCATTTAACTTGTCTTTAATATTTTAATGACATGTTATTATTATATCATGTCATATGTGTAAGTCCATTAACAAAGTCCAACATAAAAATTTTGAGAGACCAAATAAAATATTCACTCTTAATTTTAATATGTTAATTGCATCAAACAGTATAATTTTTTTTTTTTGGGCAAAGATAGGCAAACTTTTATTAATGAATAAAGCATAACAGTAGATCCCACGGGACACAAGCAAACAAAAATTGGGAAATTCCCAAATCACTATTAAAAGTAGGAAAACAAAATATCTTTAAACTAAAGAAAAGGTACAGATAAGGCCGACCAAATTTCATCTCAAAGGTCTTCTTATTTCTATCTTTCCATATTATCCAACAAGCAATAGCTAGTAAATTTGCGATCCTTTTGCTTTCATTTTGTCTCTGAATATTAGTCATAGCTTGGATCCAGCAGTCCCCAAAATGATGATGAGTATGATTCACACTGATTTGGTCTAGTGAAAGCGATTTCCAAACTCCAACAGCTTGATCAACGGAGGAGACAATGAACTACTGATTTTGATTGTGCACTACATCTGGGACAAACATCCACATTATTAGAAATTCTCCTCTTGATAACCCCCTTTACTGGGATGCCTTCATATACTGCCTTCCAAATAAAAATTTAATCTTGTGCGGCACCTTCAGTTCCCATACACTCCTCCAAAAATATACATTAATAAATTTAGTTTATTCTAATATTCAGCATTTGAAATTTTTCACTATTATTTATTTTTAATAAAAATATAATTTTTTTACACTATTACTATTAATATATCAAAAATGAGATTAAACTACGTTTTAAAAATAAACAAATTATTTGACAATTTAACTCTTAAAACAGTTTTAAAGGTTAAAAATAAAAA
Organism: Dalbergia oliveri; assembly: GCA_030441495.1. NCBI lineage: Eukaryota > Viridiplantae > Streptophyta > Magnoliopsida > Fabales > Fabaceae > Dalbergia > Dalbergia oliveri. The sequence continues at coordinate 24,135,660 of JAMLFY010000013.1, read as the reverse complement.
AATATTTGGATAGTTAATTTTAAAAACAAGTTTTGAAAATAATAACATGAAAAAATTATTTGACGATTCACCAATAACCATCAATTATAAACACTAATTCATATTATTTAACTATAAATCCCACAAAAAATTGAGCAATATAATCCTTAGTTTTATAATAGTAAAAAAAGAGAGGACAGCAACCATTCCTTCATTCCTCCATTCCTTCAACCCTTCCTCCATTCCTTCTTCATGCCTTCCAAATCCATATAATGTCCTTCAAATAATCTCCAGCACACCTGAGGACAGCAACCATGTTGATAGACCCACACTGGCATGAAACCATGATTAAAATCCTATGTTTCCACGTATAGTCATCTTGATATTTAGAGAGCGGCTGTATTCTTTGAACCCTTCAAAAGTTGCAATTGAAAAATTATAATAATATTATTTGATAAATTAACGTAGAAATTACTTTCACAATAATGGTATTCGATTATATATAATAAAATTGCTCTTCAAATTTAAAATAACTATAAATGAATATAATTATTAACGAGTGTATTTCTATTTTGTAGTTCCAATGGGTAAATACTTTAATAAACACATCAAAGCACATATACGCATTACATCATTGAAATCATCATGGTAATTATGGAGCAGGCAGTACTATAACTCACGAACTTGTGACACAAATTTACGCCCAACAGACAAAATCCTGAGGTCACCAACAGTACTGCTTCCACAAGTTGCTTACAATTTGCCTAGGCAACTCTCTCAATTTCATCCTTTTTCTTGATAGCATTGCTGAAATGGAGTAGTGTTTCTCAGCAAAACCCCAAAAAATACCGAACAGAAATATGGAAAATTCAATACATCAGAAATTGCATATTCCGGAAATAAAATTATAAAAAGTATACCTCTTGGATGAACCTTTTGCTGCATTAATAAGCTCATCAGCCAAGCATTCAGCAATTGTCTTCACAGTGGACACTAAATAGATGAAATGTATATTGTATCAGATAAGTCAAATAGATGAAATATTAAAACTTAATTAGTAAAAGTCATATTCTGATTCATAAACCATAATAATACATAAGAACTGCGAGTAGCACTCTAGCAGCCACAGTTCTATTAAATGATGCACATTTGGAATTTCGAATCATGTAACAAACCATACGTATTGTAAAGTATTATTGCCCACTATGCAATTTGTTTGTTTAATATTTTGTAAAATGTTAAATGTCTCCAACATACACATTTTGAGAAAAGTATGAAACTTCAATTTGATGTATGAGTATGACTAGAGAACATGAAAAGTTAACATCTTTAACCTACAACCATAAACCAGTGTATCCAACATAAAGATTCGCAGCAGGCACCATTACCAGCAAGGTGAAGAACTATTTCTGTTTTTCAAATTTTATGATCTAGGTTACATGACAATAAACAAACCATTACTCTTTTTAAGCTATTAAGGAGAGTGATCAAAAGCAGTTTTCCCAATATGAAACTTATGGATGTTTTTGTAGCATGCTTGCATAATTTTCTACTATACCATTGGTTCTTCATTTACAACAAACCATTTCACGGGCACATGATAAGTACTTTTTGATAGACGCAAGGCCACATCATAATATTTAAAGCAACAAATAATGTATAAATCATAATGAGAAAACCTGTTCCTACCACCCTCATATACCAGTTGATAACAGCAATAACTCAAATGGGGTTTTGGTCAGTGAGCAAAAGAATAAAGTCCATAGCATGCTTGACTAAGCACCTGCCGGCAATGTGAGGAACACATGTTGCATGTTGGATGCCACCACCACACCTATATAAGCAATAAAAGAAATGTCGTTAAGCTAACAATAACACGCAAAAGAAATTCAATGACAATAAAAGTACGCCTTACAGTGACTTTGAGAAATAACAATACAGTGAACATATAGAACACAAATGTGAGCTGCCCACCGGAACCATGAATGATTCACCAAGGTAATCATGGCTGAATCACGGTTTTACCCAGTAGAGCCATTTGAACCATGAACTAGGAACTTAAACAACTGGATCTTCATTTCAGTTAATTTAGCTTAAAATTAGCCTATTCTTAAGCACAAAATGAATTTGACTAAACCTTTGGCTTTAATTAACTGCGAAAACATTTCAGTACACATAACCATAGTGAACTCTGTTTATAAAAAAAGAGTACAGTTTAGAATAATACTCAGCACCATGAGAAGGACTTTGGTTTGCACATCTTGAGTTCTCCATATGAGCCCAAGGGTACACTCGCACCATGATGGATTTTGTCATCTTATCATCAGAAAATTCAGTCCATCGGAAGTCCCACTCCAAATAAGAATAGTGTGACAAAAATGTTGGGTGGATACCAATTAGATTATCAAATTCAAGTTACAAGTTTTCAGCAGACAGCAGGACAAGTTGGAAAGAGATACAATAAAATTTGGTGCAAGTGCTTACCAGTTTGCTACTCCACAGAAGAGGCCACCCACTGCATATTTTTTATCACAATACATCCTTCAATGCAGCAAAAGCAAAACCTTGACCACACAAGTTACCTCCTTCGCTTCCTCAGGAAAAACTATATGAGAATGTGTATGCCGTGTATGTTAGGAATAAGACATAAAAACAGTAATGTGGAGTAAGAAGTATGAACACACCCCTGCATTGATCCACTTTGAAGTTCACTTAGTGGAAAATGGAGAGTCCATCTGCAGATCAAGCCCACAGTCCATCTGTAGCTGAATATAAGGATAGTCAGATGAAACCCAAGAGTATTAGAATGGCCAAAAATAACTAATACGAATACAATGTCATGGAAAATGAATAACCAAATTTGACTGGTAAGGAGCTCCTCATTTCAACAACTCAGTCTAAAGTAAACATCACAATATGGTCACATACACAAGCATTATTAAAAACTACAAATTAGAGTCCCTAAAATTTTACAAATTACAGAAGCTGAAGAAAAATTTAAAAAAAAAAAAAAACAGTTGTTGTACATGAACTTTCTTTAGGGATGAAAACGAAATTTTCTTTACAGGGTAATATAATAGCATACTTCAACCAATACTCAACAGAAAAGAATTTACAGAACATTCATTTGAGAAATTTTGCGAAATGCAAATGTCATTTTAATTCCTTCTATAGAAATCTTTAAACACTAAAACAACAAAACATTAAAGCCAAAAAATCAGCTTACGGAAGGAAACATGCTTGCAATATTGGCCAACCAAAAGTCAGCAGAATCAACAAGCAAGTTAGCAATGTCCCTGTATAAATACCCAAAAGGAAGAAATAAACAAATCATCAAACAGCAAAAAATTGCAATGACTCTACTTTTTTCCCAAAATAACAAATTTTCACAAGGCACTATTTCCATAACTACCTCTAATATATATTTTATATGCTACTTTGCTCCTTAGTTCAAGGTATGAAGCATACAAGCATTGGAATGCACCTTGTGAATAGCAATTTGGCTAAGCAAATAAGCTACAATCTAGAGAAGATCACTGCGACTGAAGTTTTTGACAATAGATTTTATTGAAGAAAAAATATCTTGCATTGCTGAACAGATTATATTTGTTCACAAGGCACTATATTTTTGACAATAGATTATATTTGAACAGATTATATTTTTGACAATAGTTTTTCACAAGGCACTATAAGCTGAACAGATTATATTAAAGCTCCAGCTAGTTCATGAATATATTTGATTTGGTCTTTGTCTTGAATATATAGAAAGTTCTATGGCTGATCTAAAACTAAGAGTTCAACCACAGATGGTTGCCAAGGCATGAACTAGAACGTTGCTCATTATCTTGCTATCATTGAATTGTAGCATGTCAGGATGTCCAGCTAGCTAAACTTCTAATACCTGATAAAATATGTAAATAGTAAGAAGCATGGCATATGACTTTGAACAAGATAGATTACAAATAGATAAATTCGTTAGAAATCTGTTGCTAGCACTTCACTGTAATGCAATTGAATGAATCGAAGAGTGATCATCACATTATTTGCATTGCATATGTCTGTGGTAACTAGACAGAAAAAAAGTTGGCAAAATATTTACCTATTAGTCCATCATCAGGTAGAGCTCTTCCAATTTCCGAACCAGCACCCACAACAATTCTGAAGTCTGAGCAACAAAACCAGATCCCAAGAGTCAGTAATTCCTGTCAGAAATTCAGACACATCCAACCAAACATAAGCACACACAACTAAAAGTACGGACCCAATAACTTTAGGTCCAATATCTCAGTACTAAGAAACAACCATGGCTAAGTACTCACTTGTTGAAATAAAAATTATCAAAAATGTAACTAGTGACTAATACTTGTTTAGCCAGAGGAATTGGTTTGTAATTACAAGAAAAAGGAACAAAACATTTCGGTGAATAAGTTTGAAACAGTAGACCTAATGAAGAATCAGAAATTCATGACCCACTTTTTATGTGGAAAGGGATTGATGAATTTGCAGCTTAAAAAATTAAAAATAGAATAAATCCTTGCTTGTAAGAGAGTGAAAATTTAGGTGCAGAAAATAAATATATTTGAGCAACATGCAATAACTTTGGGGGAGAGTGAAACAGTTACCTAGGTCACCAAATCCATCTATGATCGACTTGAATGCCGTGGATGTGGGAAATTTTGGGCCAAATTTGTGGGCCCTTCATCTCGCACCGTTTGCCTAACAAAGGACTTCTATGGATGAAGAGTGGTATTAGAGAGGCAGGAAACCTCTCTCCTGCCACATTCTCCAGCTTGGGACAATCATAAATAGTTAATCGTTGAAGGAAGGTGTGGACAAGACCCTTGAACTCCAACACCTCTAGACTCGGAAAGTTACGCAGTCAGAGAGACTCAAGGGAGGCTGGCAGGAGACCCTCCTTTGGGAAGCATGTCCCTCTGTCACATCCACCATAGATGTCAAGATGGGTAAGACGGTGACTATGTGAGTTCATCGATGCTAGGTAGCTCATTAGTTTCTAGCTGTGGCTGATCTAAAGGTTTGTCAAGTTGGGTTGTGGATCCTGTTCAGGAAACAGATCAATTTCTGGGCAACTCAATATTGTTAGATACTCTAACTCGGGTGCGAGCATCCCTTGTGTGGAGAAGGACACAAACTTAGGGCACTTAAAGATTTCTACGGAACGGTGACTTGAAAGAGGCCGTGACACCTCAAGATACTTCATATTTGCACAGCTATCGATTTTGAACCTCATGAGATTTGGAAAGGCATCCAACGGGAAGGATGTGAATGAATCACACTTATTGATTTCTAGTGACTGCAGCGATTCGTGTTGCTCTTGCAATTGGAATTCGTGATTAGGCATCCTTCCATGCAGCAAAGTAAAGCCTTGACCACAGAACATAGTATTTCTTCGGCTCCCTTGGTAAAGCTGTGTGAGAAGGTATAACCTATACTTAGAGAATCATATTAAGACATTAACAGCAATGAAGAGTAAGAATATCATGCTAGCCAACCTTTGTCACTCTTTCAAGTCTCAACTATGGGGCAATGAGGTTTTTGGCTTCTCCCCAATGTGTCAAGAGTGTGCTATGGCAAGACTTAGTGGGTATTGCTCTCCCTAGGGGAGCAATGTGACTAGTTGTTTTTGTTTTCTTTCTCTCATTGGGTGCTTTGCACCCTGATGCTTAACCAGAAAAGAAATGAAGAGTAAGAGTAGACCTCTGTAGTCATTTACTTTGAAGTTCCCTTCGGGTAGACCGGAGCATTTAGATGTATATCCAGCCTGCAATTGAACTTAGAAATTCCAAGTAACTATAGGTGAAAATAAGGATAATCAGATGAATTCCAAGAGTATCATGATAGCAACAGAAAACTAATATTACTAAAAGGGAATATACAAATATGATTAGCAACGAGCACTTTATTTCATCAACTTAGTCTAAGCATATAAAGTAAGCATCACAAACAGTCACATGCACAAGCATTAAAAGTTACGTATTGGAGAAGCTACAGTAATTTTTATTTAAAAAGGAATTAGATAAAAAAAAGTCAATTATTGTGCAAGAACTTTCTTTATGCAAGCCAAATTAAATTTTTCTTTATTGGGGGTCATATAACAGCATACTTCAACCAACCAAAAAGAATTTGCGGAACAATCATTTGAGCCATTTTAATTACTACCTGTGTTGTTTCCTTATCAAGAAATCTTTCAATGCTAAAACAAAAGATAACAAAACTTTAAATAATCAGTTTATTTAAAAAGCTATGCTCACAGTATTGTCTAACCAAAAATCAATAAACTTGATGCTCCCAAAAGAATCAACAAGCATGTTAGCAATGCCCTTATTTTCAAACAAGAAAGGAAGAGATACATGAAGTAGTAAGCATCAAACAGCAAAAAACAAAGCTTAATTACCAGTTTTTCCACAAGGCACTATTTCCACAACTACACTTTCACTATAGATTTTATATGCTACTTAGCTCCATAACTCAAGGTATGCACCATATCATGCATGAACTGAATTTTGGCTACAAAAGTAAGCCAGCCAAGAGAAAAGATGGCAACTGAATTTTTTGTTGACAATAGATGCCATTGAAGTTAAAAAGACGGGTAAATTACATTCACTTCTTCTGAGATTTGTGAAAATGCAACTCACACCTCCTCTAGATATCCAACCTACACTCACACTCCTGCTTGTCAAATTTTAAACATTTATATTATAGTTACATCCCTCATTCAGAATAACGTTAATAAACTTAACAGAATGACATTTTTGTGATATTAACTGTCATAATTAATAAAATTACAAAAATACCCTTAAACTTAACAGAGTGGGTAAGGATATTTTTATAATTTTATTAATTAAAAACAGTTAATATCACAAAAATATTATTCTGTTAAGTTTACTAATGGTGCTCTATGAATGACGGGTGTAACCTAATATAAATACTTAAAATTTAACAAGAGGGTGTGGGTGTAGGTTGGATAACAAAGGGGGTGTGAGTTGTATTTCCACAAATCTCAAGGGAGGTGAATGTAATTTACCCTAAAAGAATGTTGACATCTTACCATTGAAATAAGTTGAACATATTATCCTAAAGCACGAGCTAGTTTATCAATATATTTAATTTGGTCTCTGTTCTGCAAACAAAAAAACTATATCTAAAGTTCTATTGTTGTTCTGAAAATGAGAGTTCAATCATGAATGGTTACCAAGTCATGAAAGAACTATAACGGTGCCCACTATTTTGTTATCGTTGAAGTATAGCATGGTGAATGTCCAGCAAACTAAGAACTCTGATTACTGAGGAAAAATAAACGGAATAGTAAGAAACAACACATAGGCATCTAAATGCTATATATTCAAAGGTCTTAACCAAAGTGAACAATATAGATAATAGATAGACAAATCCATTAGAAAACTCAGGCAGCTACTTGAAGTGTAATGCAACTGAATAAAATTGAGGAGTGATAATGAAATGATTTAACCAAAAAAAAAAATGTCACTGGAAACTAGATAGAACTTAGAAGTATCAACCTATTAGTCCATCATTGGGTGGAGCTTTTCCAATCTCCAGTCTGATGCCACAATATCTCTGAATTCTAAACAACAAAACCAGATACCAAGAATAAAGCAATTCCTGTCCACATTCAGACACAGTAAACCAAACATGAGCACAGTAAACTAAAAGTGTAGACCCAATAACTCTTCGATCTAGTAACTTGGTATTAAGAAGCAGCCACTGCCAATTACTCACTTTTTGTTTAGCATAAAATGCGACTGATGACTAAATTTGATTGTCAGGGAACTTCTGAATTTGGAATCATTGACTAAGATTGGAACAAAAGACCTGATGAAGAAGCAGAAATTCATGAATCACCTTTTACTTAGGAAAGGATTGATGAATTGGATGCTATATTCATATTTGCATGAGGATGAAAATTTGGAATGGAAAATTAATGTCTTTGGACCACATGCAATAGCTTTGCGACAAAGTGATACAATTACTTGTTGAAGACCAAAATGATATCTCTCTCTCTGCAAGTATAATAGTGAGGAGATGTGGGAGATTTTGGGCCAAATTTGTCTGTCCTTTATCATGCATGGTACAAGCAGCAAAGGGTTTCCATTGGTGAATAGTTGTAGAGAGGTGCAGGCAGCATTTCTCCCTTCATATTTTCTAGCTTGGAGCATTCTTTAACAATTAAGTTTTGGAGGGAGGTGAGACGGAGAAGTCCCTTGCATTAAACATCTCCAGACTTGGAAATCCAATAAGTATCATGCACTTAAGGGAGGGAGGCAGCCCTCCCTTGGGAAGGACTTCACACTATCACATGCACCTTCAACCACATGCACCTGTGACCACAATACTGGTAAAACTAAGACTATGCAAGTCCATCCATGTTAGGCACCTCATTAGTTTCTTGCATTGTAAGATATGAAGATGTCTCAAGTCAGCCGGCAGACCCCCTTCAAGAAATGAATGTATTTTCGGGCATGAGTGTATCACGAGATACTCTAGCTGGGGTGCAGCCATCCCTAGAGTGGGGAAGGATACTAAACTAGGGTAGTCACCAATGACTAAATAATGGAGACTTGCAAGTGCAGTATCCTGTGACAAGACAAGACTTCTCATGTTTTCACACACTTTCATATGGAGTGTCATGAGATTTGGAAAGCCATTCAACTAGAAGAATGTGAGTGTGTCACAGCTGTCACCTATATGTAGACACTTTAGCGACTAGTCTTGCTGTTGCATTGGGAATTCCAGGTTTCTGCAATCATGATGTTAAGGACCAAGTCCCTGAGGGCATCAAGCTGTATATACGAAAGAAATACAGGGGTATTAGAGGTAATGTAGGGGAGCTAACAAACTGATGCTGATGTGGCAAGTGCGTGTGAGTGAGTGAGTGAGTGCAGTGGCAGGAGGGGGTGCAGATGATTTGGTATGATACGGTTAGGGAAAAAGGGAATATTTGTATGGGTAAGGGGAGCTGTCAAGGCAGGCGGTTATTTTCGGACTTAGGCCTAGGAGAGGGGACTGCTATAGTGTCTCAACTTTTCTCTCTTTTGCTGCATATTTTCCTGGTGTATTCCTTCTTCTTCCCATGGCTGATACCATTTCCGATCAGCTAAGGAGTAGTAATATTACTCTCTTTATCTTCTGTGATCTTTCCTTTTCTGCAGACTCTATCACATGACCTCCAGTCCTTGTGAATAGTTCGGGTATACAAGCCCCTGGAAATGATATGACAGAGAAACAGTTTGAAATGTCTAAAGACTTGAAACAAGTTGTTTCATGGCCACAAACATGGTTCCACCAGCTGGCTTCCTTCAATCAATAGATGGTGTGGTGAAAGTGGTGACTCTTGCATTCTTAGATCATTGCCTTGGCAACTCTCAAATTCAACCTTTTTCTTGATAGCATAGCTGAAAATTGCAATGAAGCAAAATATTTGTCAGCAAGTCCCAAAACCAAAAATTTATCAAATTGAGAAAATTCAACATGTCAGAAAATTTTCTGGAATAAAAATGTAAAAGTATACCTGTTAGATGAAGCTTTTGCTGCTTTAATAAGCTCATGAGTCAAGCATTCATCTATAGTCTTAATAATTCAGAAAACAGGACCAATTCAAGTTGCACCTTCACAAGGACCACTTGAAAATAATTATATAGGATCAGATATGTCAAACAAATTAAAATTAAAAGTCATGAAATATTTGATTCATAATAATACATATCAAGAACTGCAACTAGTACTCATGTAGCTCAATCAAGGTGTATTCATGGTTCAATCATAATTTTACCCCAGTTGAGCCAAATGACCATGAACTAAATAGTTCAATCTTTGTTTTGGTTAATTTAGCTTACAATTAGCTAGCCTAATCTGAAACTTGAAATGAATTTCACTAAACCTTAGAATTTCATATACTGAGTAAACATGTAATTTCACAAACCTACAATGAATTTGGTTAAAAAGCCGATAGAATTCAGCAACATCGAAAGGGATTTTATTTGTGCATTTTAAGTAGATTTGATCACTTTATCAAAAAGGATTTTGATTTGTGCATCTTGAGTTCCCCCTATGAGCTGCAACTTTCAAGGGTATACTTAACCATTGGTGGATTTTAGCAACTAATCTTCATAACAGAAGAAAATTCAGTCCAAAAGAGGTCCTCGACCCAATAAAGAATATTGTGATGAAAATTAGGGGCTGAATAACATTTAGACTATTGAATTCAACGTACAAATTGTCAGCAAACAGCAGGATAAATTGGAAAGAGATACAAGAAAATCTGGTGCAAGTGCTTATAGTTCACAACCCCACCAACGAGGCCTCCCACTGACATTTGAATGACTGTACATCCTTGTAAGCAGCAAAAGGAAAACCTTGTTCACACAAGTTATAACAATAAGGAGCACCCTACTTCATCAACTCAGTCGAAGCATCTAAAGCAAGCATCACAATACAGTCACATACACAACCTTTAGAAAAAGAATCAGTTGTTCTGCTTCCGCATGAGCATTCTTTAGGCATGCAAAATTAAATTTTCTCTATTGTGAATCATATAATAGCATACTTCAACATAACCAAAAGAAAAAGCTCTACAGAACAATCATTTGAGCACTTTTTTACTAAATATGAATATCATTTCCTTCTCTAGGAATATTTCAACACTAAAACAAAAGATAAGACATCAAAATATTAAAGCCAAATAATCAGCTTACCGAAGCAACCATGCTGACAATATTGGCCAACCAAAAGTCAGCACACTTGACACTCCCAGCATAATCAACAAGCAAGTCAGCGCTGTCCCTATACAAACACAAAATGTAGAAATAAACAAATCATCAAACAACAAAAAACCACGATGAAACTATTGTTTCTCACAAGACACCATTTCCATAGCTACCCTTCTATTGTAGATTTGATATGCTACTTTGCTATTTAGTTAATGGTATGAAGCATATAAGCATTGGTATGTACCTCTGTGACCAGCAATTTGGCTAGGAAAACAAGTGAACCCAAAGATGAGATTCTGACTGAAAAGTTTTTGACAATAGATTGTAATGAAGGAAAACATCTTGCTTCGCTGAACCAAGCTGAATAGATTATGTTAAAGCACCAGCTAGTTTATGAATATGTTTGATTTAACCTCTATTTTGAATATATATAGAAAGTTGTATGGCTGTTCTAAAAGGAAGACTTCAATTATGGATGATTGCCAAGACATGAACTAGAGAATGTTGCTCAATATTTTGCTATCACTGAATTGTAGCATGTTAGAATGTCCAGCTAGCTAAGAACTCTTTTTACCTGCAAAAACATTGTAAATAGTAAGAAGCATGGCATATATCTGTTAACAAGATAGGTTATAACTAGATATGTTCATTAGAAACCTCTGGAAACCACTTAACTGTTATGCAATTGAATAAAATTGAGTAATAAACATCACATGGCTTGCATGGCATATGTCTTTGGGAACTAGACAGAAAACAAATTGGTGAAATATTAACCTATTGGCCAATCGTTGGGCGGAGCTCTTCCAATTTCCAAACCGGTCACCCATAACATAACTGAACTCTGAATAACAAAACCGGCAACTAAGTTTGAAACAACAGACCTAATGAAGAATTAGAAATTCATGACACATTTTATGCGGATAGGGATTGATGAATTTACTGCTAAAAAGTTAAATAAATAAAATAAAATCCTTGTCCATAAGAGAATGGAACTTCCGATGCAGAAAATATATATATTTGGGAAAAAAAAATGCAATAATTTTGGGGAGAGTGAAAGAATTACCAGTTGAAGATGTTGAGTCACCAAATCCATTTATCATCAACTTCAATGCGGTGGACATGGGAAATCTTGGGCCAAATTTGTGGGTCTTTCATCTCGCACCGTTTGCCTAGCAAAGGGCTTGTATAGATTAGGAGTCGTATTAGAGAGGCAGGCAACCTTTCTCCCGCCACATTCTCTAGCCTGGGACAATCTCCAATACTTAATCGTTGGAGGGAGGTGAGGTGGACAAGACCCTTGCAGTCCAACGTCTCCAGACTTGGAAAGGCCCACAAGTCCAGAGACTCAAGAGAGGCAGGGAGGAGACCCTCCTTTGGGAAGGACGTCACTCTTTCACATCCACCCATGATATCAACACGGGTAAGACAGTCACTATGCGAGTTCATCGATGCTAGGTAGCTCATTAGTTTCTCGCTGTTGCTGATACGAAGGTCTCTCAAGTTAGTTTGTGGATCCCCTTTAGGAAAGGGATCAATTTCTGGGCAACCCCATGTGTTGAAGGACTCTAGTTGGGGTGCAAACATCCCCGGTGTGGAAAAGGACACAAAATTGGGGCAGTAGTAGATTTCGAGTTCCGTGATATTTGGAAAGGCATCCAAAGGGAAGAGTGTGAGTGAATCACACGTATTGGTGCTTGGTGATTGCAGCGACTCGTGCTGCTGCTGCAATTGGAATTCTAGTTTTCTGCAGTTGCTGATGTTGAGGGATTTTAAAGATGCAGGTAAACAAGCAACCGGAATTGATATGGCTGAGGAACATTCTTCGATGCCTAGATATTGAAGACAAGATAATGGCCTGTGGGTAATGGCCGCCAATACAGGCCCCACCAGATGGCTTCCTTCAATCGTTAGAGAGTGCATTGAAAGAGGTGGCTCCCCCATTCTTACTCTACTTTCGCCTTTGATATTTAAACTATGAATCGCAGGAGCTCTGGGAGAGAAGAATTGAGCTGATATCATCTGACAATTTCAAGTGATGAAAATCCGTATATTAGATTTTTATACAACTATTACCAAGTGCTGATTTATTCAAAGAGCGAAAATAAAATGCACTTATGACAAATGATCCACCTCAGTAAAGAATTTTCTTTCTATTGATTTATATTTCTTGATTTTGCCTACAAAAGGGAGAACAAAAGAGAACTCATTTGAAACAGTAGCTAATAAGCCACACACAAATTCATGCAAAGCCATTAGAAAATGTGATTCTTAATAATCTAAAATCTCATCTATCAAAAACAACTCGTGCTTATTCATATAGTCTTTCCAATTTGCTTTGGATATACTAGCTACTTACAAAGTAGTGAATATAAATTTACACCACAAAATACAAATAGCAATATTCTCAATTGGAAATATCATATCGCGGACACTAAGTTTTCTGAACCATTTTGTTTGGGAGCAGTCAATCTCGGAGCTCTCTGGATCATCAGAAGATGCGGAGCAGGCACCACCAACCACTGAGAGCTCACATAAGTAGCTCCCAAATAGTGCGCGGGAATGACAGTTAGTCAGTTGCAGGAGTTGTGCTTACATGCACCTGGATTAGTAAATTGATAGCTCCATTACTTGTATAAATATTGTAACTCTTCGGATTTCAATTAATGAGAATCATTTGTTCATTTTCACCAATATTACTCTTCATATTTTCTCTCGTTCTTCCTTTGCCGTCAACTCTTTGATGGTATCAGAGCTCTCACACTGAGAGCTCTGTCACGTTTCCAATGGTGCGCAACCACGGCAAGAATCACAATGCAAACTCCACCTACAATGGCGGAGGTGCAGAGATCACAGATAACGAAGATCATCTGCAAAAGCTAGAGAATCCATACTTCCTCCATGCGAGTGAAAGTCCTTCACAAGTTCTTGTTAAAGAAGTTCTAATCGGCTCAAACTACCACGTTTGGGTTAGATCGATGAAAAGAGCCTTGATCTCAAAGAATAAATTTTGGTTTGTTGATGGTTCAATTCCAATTCCTGATGATTTTGATCCATTGAAAGGAGCCTATGAAAGATGCAACAACATGGTGCATTCGTGGTTAATACACTCGATCTGTCCTTCAATAGTTCGGAGTAGTTCATGAAGGAGCTGAAAGGTCCGGTGCCGTTGTTGCCGTAGCTGGTGAAGTTCTCGCCGTTGTTGTAGTTGGCGAAGTTGCTACTTCTGGGGTGTTTGGCCTAGTAAGTAGTAACATTACACTTGAACGATTGGATTTATTGCTGAGTTTTATTTATAGAGCAAGAACGATTGATAAGATGAAGATTTTGATGCAATCTTAGTAAATCTGCTTCATGTTGGTGCCAAGTCTATATTTTTGGTCATTTATTGTATATTGGTTTGGCCTTTTTTTATTACTTATTAGGATTTGTCGTTGAAGTTACTTGAAACTTGATTTGAAGTTATTAACATTTTATTACTACTATGATCACAGACTGCTAAGTTTCAGAAGAAAGAAGGAAGGGAAAATTTAGCATTGTGATTATACCTGTTTAATGCAATATAGACTCCAAGTTAATGTGATTATGTATGCATCCTGAAAACAAAATATGCCCATGTTACTGTGAATCTGTGATGTTTTTAATCGGGTATTCATATTATTGTGAAAAAAAAAGGGGGGGGTGAGAGAGATAAGCACATGAAAAGTATCCTTCCACCACTGAGCACTAAAAGTTTTAAATTATATTTGATCCTGCAATGAAAGGGCAATGGTGGGGAACCAAATCAAAAAGCAACCTTTGTTCCGCAAGACCCTTGCAGTCCAACGTCTCTAGTTTGGGACAATCATCAATACTTAATCGTTGGAGGGAGGTGAGGTGGACAAGACCCTTGCAGTCCAACGTCTCTAAACTCAGAAAGTTCCAAAGTAGCAGACACTCAAGGGAGGTGGGCAGAAGGCCTTCCTTTGGGAAGGACGTCACTCTCTCACCATCAATCGCAAGATGGGTAAGACAGTGACTATGCGAGTTCATTGATGCTAGGTAGCTCATCAGTTTCTTGCTGTGGCTGATACTAAGATATCTCAAGCTAGATTGTGGATCCCCTTAGGATATAGATCAATTTCTGGGCAACCCAATATTTTGAGAAACTCTAGTTGGGGTGCAAACATACCTATTATGGACAAGGACACAAAATTTTCACATCTACGTATTTCGAGTGTGGTGAGATTTAGAAAGGCATCCAATGAGAAGGATGTTAGTGAATCACACTCATAGATTGCTAGTGACTGCAGCGACTCATGTTGCTGTTGCAATTGGAAACTAGTTTTCTGCAATTCCAAATGCTCAGGAATTTTAACGATGCTGGTAGACAAGCCCCTGGAAATGATATGCCTGAGGAACAATCTCTGATGTCTAAAGATTGAAGATAAGTTAGCTGCCTGTAGTTAATAGCCTCCAAGACCGGCTCCACCAAATTGGTACTAATATATACAACTATTAATATGTAATATATATCATTAGTTTAATTTGATTTAGTTTAATTTTAGAAAACAAGAACCCAAAATCGAACCAAATCAATTGGTTTGCATAAATGAGAATCAATGTGAAGTTATTTATGTCAACTTTGATCAATTTTCAAAATTTTTGGATCAATTTTTAATTTCAATTTGGTTTAGATTGATTTTGAACATATTTAGTAACATAGTCATTTCTTGCATTTTTATTAAATGACAATATGAAATTATATTATATTGATCTTCTCGAAATTTAATGAAATTCACCTTTAGTCTCCTTTGTCAGCACTCAGTTTATGATTAAGTTAAAAAATATATAAATAATTCAACTTTATTTTGTTTTTTCCTTTAACTATGAATGTCATGTTTACTTGTTGTGAATATCATGTTTTGTTGTTGTAATAACCCACCCAAAAAAAAAAGGCAGCACTTGTGCACTTATAGCGGGTGCACTATAGGCATACCTTTTAGATTTTAGTTCTCTGGCAACCACCCCCCACACTTCTTTCCCCTTTCTTTTTTTCCCTTTCCCCGTTCCTTTCCTTCTCCTATGCACATAACGCTATCTCTCTCCCTCTATTGACACACACACTCTTCCATGGAACCACCGCCGCACCACCCACCGTCGCATCGCCACCATGAGCTGCCCCCTTCCTTCTACTCGTTTGTGCGCTCTCTCTCTCCTCCATGGTGGTCACGGTTTCTCTCTAGGAAGAGAGTTAGTTGCAATCATGAGATTTGATGCATCTATTCCTTATAATCTTCTTCTTAGAACAATGGATAAGCTTTCATCTTGTTCTTTTGATCCTATTGAGCTCTATTTGTGCTCTTATGAGTATGTTGTGGTTCTTTGGAACCCTAAGTTATAAATTTTGGGGATTTTAGGATTTAGAGCTAATTTATGTTAATTGGTAACATTGTTAGCTCACATATGCTATTATTGTCTTGTCCCTAGAGTTATAGAGCTAATGGACGCCAATCGGAGATTTTGGCAATTGATGGAGTAATCTTCGTTCCTTTAGGAACCATTGTTGTGAGTAGATAATGTATCTATAATTTACCTTTTGCATAATAAATTTTAATTATAAATATGTTATTAAAGTGTTTTATAATTACTTAGTGGATGTTGTTCATAAATGGTCATAGAGTTAGTTGAGAAATTATGAATTTGAATTGGAATGTGTTTGATTGTGAAGGTTTCAAAGTTCTTGTGTTTGGTTAAAGATATGATATATGTATTTGAATTATGTCAAATTGTGGAGACATTGTTAGACTACGATTTGGAAACCAAAATAAATGAAGAAAGAAAAGAAAAGAGTCTTTAGTTTGAGATGTTAGATTAATATGAAAATTGAATTTTATATTTATAAATTGTTTTTGATAAAAATTTATTTATTAAGAAAACCATGATGGGTTCTAAGATGGAATTATCGATTGCCATAGCAAAGAGAAGTAATGGCAACATTGCTCCGTAGCGAAAAGATATAACGACATTACCGCTTGCCATAGCGAAGAGAAAACCATGATGGGTTTGATAAAAATTTATTTGTTAAGAAAACCATGATGGGTTCTAAGATGGAATTACCGCTTCCATAACAAAGAGAAGTAATGGCAATACCACTAGCCATAACGAAGAGATATAACGGCATTACCGCTCGCCATGGCGAAGAGATACAATGACAATACCACTCGCCATAGCGAAAAGCTGGACTGCACTTGTCTATTGCTTAGCCCAGACGACGGACCAACATTAATGGGTTGAACGGTCCACTTCATTAATGGACTAGCATTTTGCCTGGTTTGCGTCCATCCGCCTAAACCCGTAAGTCGCGAACCAGTTTGCATTTTTAGCCCAACGAAAAGCCCATTCACCAAATCGCGGACTGGTCCGCTCCCCAGCTCGCAGACCAGCTTTTCTTTTTCCTTTTATTTTTTTTTTACTTTTTCCCTGTCATTAGACTAAACAAACCAGAGACAACACCCACAAAATCCCAGCCAAAACCAAAATGTTCTCAGCCAAAATACAGATCAGACCAAGTCATCATCATCAACAGTCCATCTTAACAAAAAACATTCAATTTCCAGATCATAATTTCAATTTCTCAACAAAAAAAGGAAAGGAAGCAGAAACTGAAAGAAAAGCCATGCAAATCCAACCACTGCTGCAGCACCGCAAATCAGCCAGAAAAACAAGCACCGTGGTGAGATCGTGGCCTACGACCTCACGCACCTTCACAACCGCCATGTACCCACAGTCATCGTGAGCTCTTCCGTAACCACTGTGGCCTCCGCTCAGCCCTTTCATTGTCGTTGCGCACAGGCCGTGGCAGATCAGCCTTCCATCGCATGGTGATGCCTACTGTTCGCCTCAACCCCGCACCTGAAACGTCTTCTGGAGCCCATCCTAGCGCGCAGCGAAGCACGGCAGAGAAGCATGGCAGCTCTAGCGCAGCGAAGCACCGCGGAGATTAGTTGACTGCGACACGTGAGAGAGACAGGGAGTTAAGAGACGAGACTCGAGAGTGAGAGAGGGCTTGACTTGGTTTGAGGTCAATGGCGGCTGAGTTGCTGGCGAAGCACGGCGTGGAGAACTGGAGATTTGCTGACCGGCGTGAGAGAGAGAGACTCGAGAGTGAGAAAGGGCTTCTCTTGGCTGAGGCCGGTGCCGCTGTGCCGCCTAAGTTGAGAGTGGGAGGCCGCATGGTGATTTCACTGAGTTGAGAGAGAGAGAGGGGCAGAGGGCGCCGCTTGAGTTAGGAAGAAGAAGAACTGAGAAGAAATCTTAATTCAAAGCCAAAGTAGCAACCCTAGTACTTATGTTGGGTTGGGCCACTAAATAGTAAAGACTGAAGTCTAAATGTCCCCTTGGGCTCTTTGGGCTTTAGATGTTTCATGCCTAGCAGTATGGTCTGTGGACTACATAGCCAAGTTAAGCATTCCTGACGGACTGCACTAGAGCAATTTCTATGCGGACTAACGAGTTGGTCCACAAATCCGCGGGGCCTGCCAGTCGCGGATTAGGCAGAGCGGACCAAAAAGTCCACGGGTTGGGAGGTTAAAAATTTTCTGATCCATTTTAGTGCGGGTTGCGAGTTAAACGGTTGGTCCGCAGATCGCATACCCAGCTCAGCGAAGAAATATAATGACATTACCGCTTGCCGTAGCGAAGATGTAAACTATGTGCACATAGTTTCTCAATGAAATTAAATTTAAAAGAACCTTAAAAAAAGAGATTAAATGGGTTGAGATTACTCCCCAAATGAAATTTGTTCTTCTTATGTAACTCTCATGGGTATTTGAGTATTTGATGATGAAGTTAATTTTTATGTGAGAATAAGGAATTGGAGAACATAGTGAGAAAATGTATTTTAATAATTATTTTTGAGATTACACTTCAAAATCTCATGTCATGACTAAAACCATATTCTTATGAGTTATTATTATGTTTATATTGTTTTATATGTAGTAAACTATGAATATTCTATCTCTTGCGAGTTGCAAAACTCACTTTGTTGTCCTTTCATCCTTTTCAATATAGGTGCTCGTGTTGGATCTGGTATTGTTCCTCCAACATAACTTTAGTTGATTTCGAGTTGGCATGAGGCCCCTTTTTATTGGAACCCATATATTGTTTTAGCCCATAGTTGTTAGTTCTCATATGTCAAGGGTCCTTGAATTTATGTTATGCTTACGATTGAGATCTTATTACTTAGCTATATAAATTATGTCATGGAAAGGATCTGAAACTTAGTCTGGTTTTTATGATTTGAACTATGTTTTTCTATTATGTTTAATAGAAGTTGAAAACTAATTTGGTGTTATAACCAGGCTATGCTGATATATTGTTATATGCTAGGAGGATATTCTGAAAACGCCCAAGTCCTGTGAATTTATTTGTGGATATTGCATGTTATATTTGTATTTGGGAAATGTCCATGAAATAGAGGAGATTTTGTCCGTTTTCTTGAAAAATAATATATATTAAGCTCTAAGGAATGTGTTTCCTATGTGCCGATCATTACCTATGTTGGTCGTGACAGTTGTTAACTCAAGTTACTTTGCTTTTCATGCTTTGTTTTGTTTTACCTTTTTTTTTTCCTCGATAAATTACAGTGACATTTTTTGAGATTCTATGAAATTCACCTTAGCTTCTTCTATTTGTCCAATTAACATTGACCTTCTCTCATACACTGTTTATTATGCATAAAAGGAGAGGCTAATATATTGATTTTACAAATTCAAGGGAAGGTTGATGTAATGATTTCTCAAGGATCTCCAAGAAAATTTTATAAATAGAGAGGTGAACTGAATTTCACCAAATTTCATGGAAAATCATTGTAATTTACCTTTTTTTTTTCAACTTAAAAAAAAAACCCCAAATCCATCAAGCCCATTTGTTCAGATCAGTTCATATCAACACACTTCCATTTCACGATGTCCTCACAGCCACAAAGCCGTGTAGCGCCGGAGCTCCACTGTCCTCCTGCAGTCCCCTTTGGTTGCATCAGCCACGAAGCCCCCATCCTCTGTTGAACGCGTTCTGTGACAAAATAAGAAACAAAAGCAGCTTCTCTTCTTTTCTCTGTCAGAAGAAACCAAAGGTTCTTGTGTTTGATTTTGGTTAGTGGGCCTGTACCTTTCTTTTCAATTGATTCTGGAATGTTCGTCTGCTTTTTTTTTTTTAAACTCTGTTTGGTTTAGTTGGAATTTGGAAACTTTAGCAAATAACAATGCTTTGAATCATGTTAACCCTGTTAATTTAGCTGCCTTTTTTCTCTAGAATTTTGCATTCATCATGTTTGATTATTGTTCTGAATACTTGTTATTTTTTAAGATTTTTCTGGCTGAATCATTTCCTTTGCTTTTATCTTGTACAGGTCAAACACAAGCATTTTTTCAGAAAGAAATTGTCATTCAAAACACAAACTTTTTTTTCTAAGTTTTTCAACCAATGTTCTTCATCTTTAACAAATGTGCAACCAAAACACTCGAAAAGCTGCTTGGGCCCTTTGGAAAATCGATCTTATCCTTTGAGTACAAGGTCCCTGTTAATCCTATTTTACTCTTCCGGAGGTACAGTTATGTGGATGTGTACATGAAATGGAAGCAAGATTCATACTATGACTCGATTGAGCACATCCACCGGTCCATTCAGCTCAAGCCTATTATTGCCCTCAAAAACTGCATTGCTGAGAGCCCTAATGGCTGCATCCCTATCTCTGATGTGTCGAAGAGGGGATTACAGCTTGATGTGCCCATGAAGGTTGCAAGATTTATGAGGCAATATCCATCGATCTTTGAGGAGTTTACGGGTCCTAAATACAATCTCCCATGGTTCAGGTTGACGCCAGAAGCTGCTGAGATTGACAAGGATGTGAAGAGAGTATATGAAGAATGCAGGGAGGATTTAAGGTCCAGATTGAAGAAGATGATATTGATGAGCAGAGAGAATGTTCTGCCTTTTAAGATAATCCAAGGGATGCAGTGGTATTTGGGGTTGCCTGATGATTTTTTGCAGCACCCAGAACAAAATCTTGATGAATCTTTCAGGTTTGTGGAGATGGAAGATGGATTGAAGGGGTTGGCTGTTGAGAGAAGAGAAAAGGTTTATTCTCTAATGGAGGAGAATGCCTTGAAAAGTGGTTTCTACTCTGGGGCCCAATGGAGGCCATTGAATTTCCCTTTTTCCCATCAAAGGGTTTAAGGTTGAGGAGGAAGATTGAGAGTTGGCTACATGAGTTTCAGAAGCTTCCTTATATTTCACCTTATGATGATTTCTCAAATTTGGATCCTACCAGTGATATAGCCGAGAAACGACTTGTGGGGGTTCTTCATGAACTGCTTTCCCTTTTTGCCGAACATTCAGCTGAGAGGAAGAAGCTCTTTTGCCTCAAGAAGTATTTTGGGTTGCCACAGAAAGTGCACAAAGCATTTGAGCGGCATCCGCATATGTTTTATCTATCTTTTAGGAACAATACTTGTACAGTTATTCTTAAGGAAGCTTACAACAATAAATCAGCTATTGAGAATCATCCTTTATTGGGGGTTAGGAAGAAGTATATCAAGTTGATGAAGAAATCAGAGGTGATTTTAAGGAACGGGAGGGTGACTAATCGATTTTCTAATAGTAGTGCAAAACTGGAATTAGATTCAGATGATGTGGATGAGGAGGGGTGTGAGATGTCAGGTTGTTCTTTGGAACAGGTTGTGTGAAAATTTATAAAACAAGACTTAAACAAAAGGTATACAAGGTTTTTCCCCACTGAGAAAGAAAGACAACTAGCTGAGGAATAAGCGTAAGTTGAAAAGCTTTTCAGCAGTTTTCATGTGATATGGTGGCATTTCTGGTTGTATTGTAGCCTTGAGGTACTTTTTCAATTTCTTATCTATATATAGATTATAGAAAGAATGTTATCACTCTTTGATTAGTTTTAGTAGCAATTTGATTATCTGTGTTGAATTCTTTAGCGCTACACTTGTCTTGGCATTTCAATTTTTTTTTGTATAGCATATGGCTATGTGTGCTTTACTAGGGCAGCTACGAGGTTACTCTTACTAGCATAGCAGGTACTCCTTTTTTTCTTATAGTAGGTACTGTACCTTTTATTTATTTATTCTCAATGTATAATCTCTTTTTTCCTATGCAAATTCTACTCTACCTCATAAGTGGTGTAGGCATCTGTTCTGAAAAATTGCAGCATTAAACAACGCCACCCGACATTCTGGCAATAATGCATATTGCCAAAATTCTCCGGTTATTTCAATGCAGTGTTTGGTTAAGATGACTAAAGACCTGCTCTATATTATTGCTTGAAATTTTCATATATAACTGAACTAAATTTTTACTCAAGTGTGTGAACAAAATATTGATGTGTTTTATTGAACAGAGCAGATGGACTCTGAAAGTCTATTCTATCATTCTATTTTCACCATGATTCTGAAGCAGATAATGAGGTTTCATCGAAGTAAGCCAAATTTAAATGCCATTTTACATCTATCCCTTTAAAATAAATTTTTGATGAG
Source organism: Dalbergia oliveri (assembly GCA_030441495.1). Classification (NCBI taxonomy): domain Eukaryota; kingdom Viridiplantae; phylum Streptophyta; class Magnoliopsida; order Fabales; family Fabaceae; genus Dalbergia; species Dalbergia oliveri. The sequence continues at coordinate 24,113,402 of JAMLFY010000013.1, read as the reverse complement.
TAATTTTTGTTGGTTTTTTAGTGTTTGGGTTTTTTGCATGTTATCTGGTTTGATTGTTATTTCTTGTGGACTAATGGTTACTTTTCATTGCATTTTCAGGATAATGGGATAGCTATGGTCAGTTGGGGAACGAAAATGTGCATTCTGCCAAATGAGTGCCTTGGTGCCAGCATCACTGCCTAAGTGTTGGCGAATTTTAAAAGCAAGAAGGAGACTGCAGTCTCCAGGCCTGCGATCTACATTTCAGTCATTGAACCGCAGTCTCCTTCTTGCATCGAAAATCAATAATCTGATTTGAAGAATAAAGAATATGTAAAATGCTGTGAGTCAACTTAAGGAGGAATATATTTTCAACAAAAATGATGTACTAGTGTTCAGTTATCTTGAGAAGGAGACTCCCAATAAGGGCTATGTCTTCCCTATACCTTTCTAGAAAGGGTCATGCGCCTACTATATTGGACATGAGATCCGAGAATTGCAACAGTCAGGATCACCATTATGTTCATTCACTAATATTGTTCTATGGATTCCTGAGTTATTATTGTTATGTTCATACCTGGAAGAGAGGTTCATTTATTATGTGAAATAATACTTAGCCACTGAGCTGAGTTGCTATATTGGCTTTTGCCTATATTTAGGGCTGTGCAAGTTTTTTTTTTGGCTCCGGGTTGAGTGTGGGAAGTCTGTTTCTTAGCTAAGCTCTGTAATAGTACGTGGGTGAGTAACTGAGTATGGAGATGTTATATTTCAGCTTTGAGAAACTGTGCAACAAACACCGCATTTTACAGTGCAAAAATTATCAAGTGAACATTATTCACTGCATTTTAGTGTGTTGTTGAGTGCTTGATTGTTTTCCAGTATTCGTGCTGTGAATGTTCACATTCAACTTAGACCTTCTTTCAATTGGTCGATTTACTACAAAACAAGTGCATGATGAAGTTTTGTTTTTCGCAACACACTTTTTCTAGTGAACACCTTCTTACAAATATTTTTTTCCCTATAGATAGACAAGTCTCAATTGTTTAAACAAGCCCTATTTCTATCCCCTAACCCAACACACCCTTATACTAAACTGGCCTTAAAACTTATCTAGAGATAACACACGTAGCCTGGAAATACATCCTTAACAAAAGAGAAAACTTGCTCTCTAACGAAACACCAAGCAAAGAGGCAAACTTTCCTAACGCAAAACTTTTTTTAAAGCGAAATTGAAGAGAAAAATTTAACATAAATTGACTGCTTTGTAGGAAGTCTCTTTCTTGTGGTTAGTTTTTTTTTTTTCATTAGATTAAGGACTTGTTTGGATTTCCTTCTCAAAAAAGATATTTTTTTAATGATCTATTTTAAAAAGATTTTTATAGAAGTAGAAGTAAAAAATGTTTTATGTTTGGACATAATACTAATTTATATTCAGAAATAATATTAATAAATCTTCATTTATTATTAAATATGTTTTTATGTTATAACAAAATATCTTTTTTCACAAGATAGAAATTATAGTTTTTTTAAAAAAAGGATTATTTTTACTTTTTCTAGTGATTATACTTTTACTTACAAAATTTATCCAAACATACTAAAAGATATAAAAGATTATTTTTATTTAAAAATTTTAATCAAAATAATGATATCCAAACAAGCAGTAAACCAACTTTAAAACTCCGAACAGCACAACTGAGCACGCTAAAAAACAAAGAAAACAGACGTCACGACGAGGCAAATAACAATAACAATGGGGCAAATGCCCAAAGTGCAAAACATCATTAATATGTTGCTTCAGGGATATTGAACTTAGAGTGTGATTCTGTCACAAAATAAAAAAGTAAAAAAACAAATGGAGTATGATGATATTGAAGCATTTCGGGCTCTCTCCTCCAAGCATGCCCATGAAAATTACTTTGGCCTCTCAGTCCAAGATTGCCTTGCCCTCTTCTCCCATCTTAGAAGGGTCAGAATATTATGGCGAAAAAATAAAAAAGAAGGGTCAGAGTATGTCATGTGAAAAGAAATGGCAATAAAGTTGCTAATGAAGAAATGAAAATTATTGGAAACTCCTGAAATTTAATTTTATGAAGAAATTGAATTTTTTTTTCTGATTGGGAAGTAATATAAGTCAATGAATTGAAATCTAATGAGAATTGAAATACATAAAAATCATGAAATTAAAATTAGACTCAAATGGGTGTGAGAATTGAATTCCAACAAATGAAAATATCAAAATAACCTTACTTGAATATAATATTTTGTTCCTAACCTATTAATAAAAAATAAAATAGTAAAAATAATGAAATTAATTCATTTTTAAATTCATTCAATTCTTTAATATACTAACTCATTCCAAACATAATAATTGAATTCAATACCTAATTAAATTAAATTTCATATTATTAAAGTTTCCAAACACCTGTTAGTGTACCTCCAAACTTAGGGTGATGGAACGTGCACCAAATCACCTATGTAATCTGGCAAATTTGGACCTTCGGCTTCGGGTTGAATAATTTTCTCACATCTTTCACCCAAAAAAAAATTTAATGTATTCACTGTATAAGAAAAAAATATAAAAAGCTTTATCCTATTTGTTTAATAATATGTTAATATATCAATGAACATACTTCATTCTAATATCATTACTTAAAAAGTTGAGCAAATACAATAATATGATTGAATTAAAGCACAAGTTCCTTCTCCAGGAATATAGAAATGTCGCATGCATCTCAATCTATATAAACTCAAATCAAACAACGGATTTTTTGTTTTTAAATCCCAGAAATGAAATATATAGTGGCTAAAATAGGTGCAAAGTCTGCGAAATCCACACTTTCATAACAAAACCCCTAATTTGGCCTTCCATATTTCCAGTGAAGTTGAGCATATGATTCTTGATAATATTTATGAAAACCGAAGTTGTTCAAATAATGTAGTTGTGAGGGGTAAATTCTTTAATAAACACATCAGACCAAATACACATTACATCATTGAAATCATCATAGCAATTATGGAGCAGGGTATACATAGTACAACAACTGACGAACTTGGAACACCAAATGGTTTCAAAATCTTGGTTATCTACATAATCTATCACACTGTAGATGGGAGTTCGATATTTTTTGTCTTTTTTCCCAGGAGCGATGAAGGCAAAGCTATACTTGATGTCTCATGAACACCAGCACATAACAAGTTGAAGCCTTACACTTGTTTCTTACTAGCACACAACAGCTCATATGCTACACTTGAATGCAATCTAAACCACAAGAAAAATATGATTTATGTTAAATTGTTACTTGCTTTACTTTGATAGGAATAAGCAATAACTAACCGTGATTCACGTTGTCTCAGAAACGACTAACTAAGCATTACAAAAAGCATATTTCCATTGGGTGGAGCTCTTCCAATATCCAAACCGATCTGCCATAACATAATCCAAATTCTGAACAACAAAAAACAGATACCAATAATTAGAAACGCCCCTCTGAAATTGAACTCAATCAACCAAACATGAACACATTAAATTAAAAAGTGCAGGCCTAATAACTGGTAATAGCTAAGAAACAGCCACAACTAAGTACTTGTTAAAAAAAATTAACATAAAATGTGATTAACTAGTGACTAACACTTGCTTATCGGTAAATTCGATTTTTATTTACGATGAAAGGGCATGAAACATATCACTAACAAAAAAAGGTTTAAAATAATATGCCTGATGAAGAAGTAGAAATCCATGATTCACTTTTTACTTAGAAAAGGATTGAAGAATTTTGCTGCTCAAATAAACCAAAATAATAATAATAATGTTTATTTACAACAGAAAATTTTGGTGTAGAAAATAAATATATTTAGACAACATGCAAAACAATTACCTGTTGAAGGTCTTGGATCAACTTCTTGGTATTCAATCAACATCAACATGGCGAACATGGAAAATTTTGGGCCAAATTTGCGGGTCCTTCATTCGGCATCGTTTACCCAACAAAGGACTTCGATAACAGGATAGCTGTATCAGAGAGGCGGGCAATCTTTCACCCTCCACATTCTCCAGCTTAGGACAATCTTGAATGGTTAGTTCACGAAGAGAGGTGAGATGGAGAAATCCTTTGCAGTCCAACGTCTCAAGACTTGGAAAGCCCCAAAGATGCACATACTCAAGGGAAGCTGGTAGACAACCCTCCTTTGGGAAAGACTTTACACTATCACATGGACCTTCAATGCGAAGATGGGTGAGACTGTGACTATGTAAGTCCATTGATGCTAGGCACCTCAATAGTTTCTCGCATTTGCCGATACGAAGATATTTCAACTTAGGCGGCAAACCCCCTTCAGGAAACGAATCAATTTCTGGACAATGCTCTATTCTAAGGCGCTCTAACTGGGGTGCAACAGTCCTTAGCGTGGAGAAGGAAACAAAACCTGGGCAGTCACTGATTTGTAAAGCACGAAGACTTGAAATAGCAACATTCAGTGATTGTGAAGCCCCAAGAGATTTCAAATTTTCACATCTACTTATTGTGAGATCTGTGATATTTGGAAAGGCATTCAGTGGGAAGAAAGTGATGGAATCACAACTATTAGATATTCTTAGTAGTTGCAGTGACTCGTGCTGAAGTTGCATTGGGAAGTCTAGATTTTTAGAATGCCAGATAGTCAACTCTTGCAATGAAGCGGGCATACAAGCCCCTGGGAATGATATGGCTAAGTCACAGTTTATAATGCATAGAGACTGGAGGCAAGTTAGTTGGGTGTGGGTGATGGCCCCCAACACAAACTCCACCAGGTGACATCCTCCAATTGTTAAAGAGCGCAGTGAAAGTGGTAGCTCATGCATTCTTGTTTCATTGACAGCATATATCGACAATTCAAGAATCGCAGGAGCTCTTGGGAGAGAACAAGCAAGTTGTTTGCATGTCCCATCAATCTTAAGTTTTTCCAAGGCCGGAAGGTGATTGGGCAAATCTCCTATTAGCATAGGGCAGTTGCTTATTGTAAGCTCCTTAAGTTTGGGAAAAGCATCCCACTCAAATGTATGCCACTCTTGCCAACAAGACATTCCATGGAATTGCAATGTTTCAAGCAATGGAAAGGGTGTCTCTGGACAGGATTCATCATTCTTGTAAAACTCAGCACCAATCCTCTCTAGCTTGTCAAAATAAGAAATCGACAGGTGATTCAGAGAAGATAACTGTCCAAGTGAAGGAAGCATACAGCAATTCCTACAACCATCCAGAGTCAACTTAGTCATACTGTTGAAGGAAGAATGACCAAACCATTCTGGAAATATTGTACCCCTGTAGCCTTTGATTGATAGCTCTTTCAAGTCTTTGTGAGGTCGTAACTGGTCAAGTATGTCTTTCCCAACTTGAAAATCAGCAATATCATCATCTAATGACCATCTCAATTCTAAAATGTTAATGTGCTTCTTATCAATTATCCTTGCCTCCAACGCTTCACCACTATTGATGACATTCTCTAATTTAGCAATGCTAAGTGACCCATGAAGATTCGAAAGTGCTCCCAATTCCCTAATCCCATTCTCATCATTCCTGCCAACATTATAGTAACTTAGAAGCTGCAAATGTTTCAATTTGCTCATTCCTTTTGGCATCTCTTCTATACAAGTTCTGCTAATGTCAAGATGACGCAAATTCACAAGATCTTGTGTACAGCTAGGAAGCATCTTTAGCCTTTCACAACCCCTTAACTTCAATGTTTGTAGGTTGTACAAGCTACTCAATGATTCGGGCAATTTCACAATAGGTGTGTTAGAGAGATCCAAATAGCGCAAATGGATTGATTCACCTATTGAGTAGGGAAGTGAGTCATGATCCAGGGGAAAGGAATTGAATGACAAAACTCTAAGGTATTTCAATTGTGATAGTAAGATACAAGGGGCGTTTTCCATGTTGAATGGAATCCATGGCTTCAAATTGACTTCCAGAAATGTCCTTGCATATTTTACTCTATCAAAGGTTGCCAAAAGTTCTGAGATTGGATAATTGCCTCTTGCATTATGTGACAAATGGCGAGTTCTAATGTTAATCTTTGCTGCATCTCCAACTTCTTCAGCTCTGAAATAAAATTCTTCAGCATAGAATGTTGCTAAATCATGCATAAGATCGTGCATCACAAATACATTGCCATCATTATGAAGACATTGAAAAAATGACCGGGAGACTAATTCATCAAAATATTCATGACCAACTTCTTCTAGAGTTTTTCTTCCTTTTGGTTGTAAAAAACTTTCTGCCATCCACAACAGGACTAATTCATGCCTCTCAAATTGATAGTCCTTAGGGTATAAGGAGCAATAAACAAAGCATTGTTTTAAACATGAAGGTAGATAATAATAACTTATTCTTAAAGCAGGAATAATCTTACTCCTAACTTCAGGAAACTCCCAAATCTCACTCTTCAATATATGATTCCAATACCTTTCATCATAATTTCCTCTCAATAAGCCTCCAAGTGTTTGTGCTGCCAAAGGTAATCCATTACACTTGTTAACAATCTCTCTGCCAATTTTTTCAAGAGTTGAATATATAAATTCAATAGAAAGAATTGCATGCTTTGTAAGCACTAACCAGTCTTCATGACACAATAAACTTAGTTCGTGAGGTTGAACTGTTGCACTGCATAAGCAACATTTCTACTTCGAGTTGTTATAAGAATTTTGCTTCCCTTAATCCCATGCTCAAAAGGTTTTAGAAGCATGGTCCAATCATCATAATTCTCATTCCATACGTCATCAAGCACAATTAAGAATTTTCGTCTAGACAACTTTTCCTTCAAATCATGTTGAAGTAAGTTTAAATCATTCAAGTCATAAGAACCAAGAGTTATTGCCTCTATTATAGTTCTCGTAACCTTGTTCACATCAAATTCTTCAGACACACAAATCCAAGCTTGAAAATCAAAATTTTGCTTGACTTTGTCATCATGATAAACCAATTGAGCTAAAGTAGTTTTTCCAATTCCACCCATACCCACAATGGGAATCACAGATAATTCACCATCATTAGTATCATCTAACAATAATTTTGTTATGGCCTCCTTATCTTTGTCCCTTCCATATATATCATATGCTTTAACTAGAGATGTTGTCCTCCTCCATGACATGTTCTCCTTTGGAATCTCTTTCAAACCAAGAATATCTTTCTGGTTTACAATTGACTCTAGTGTATCAATTATATTTTCCATCTTATTAACTATCTCCCTCTCTTGTGAATTGACATGGTATTGAAACTTGGATTTACCTGAAAACTTTTGAATCTCAGCAACAGTTGAAACTTGATCAAGCAAGTCATCAGCCTTATAGACAACATGTTTGAGGTTGGAGAGCCACTTCTTCACTGCTTGGTCTTTGATCTGTTTCTGCTCAGCATCATTAAGCACAGCTCGAGCGGCATCCAAAGTTGTCTCCAACTTTTCAACCAACTTCCGGTTAAGCTTCTTTCTTCGGATCAAGTTGACAATCACAGCTGAGGATAACTTGTCGAAAAGAACACCAAGTAAAGAAGATAGAAAAGCTCCACCCACAAGTTCAGCAGCCATGTACTGTTCTCAAGATAAGATTTATAAGGAACTAAGAAAGGTGAAGGAAAGTGGTTGTAATTTGCACTAAACTCGAATTTTTCTCAAAGGTAAAGGAAATGGTAGCAATTTGCGAAGTATACAGTGGGGTAATAATATTTTTGCAGCAAAAATCAAATTTGCTGTGTGATGCTTCTGGCTTAACTCTCTGCTATCGTAATGGTATGGTCCACTGCATCCAATAGGATGTTTCCTACTATTTGTGAATACTCCAGTCTCCGAAACAATTAGTGGACTTTGATTTTTTCTTCTCATTATTTATCAATTAGTGGAAATTTTCAACCATGCTAACTACCATTAATTTTGTCCATTTATGCAACGCACAGTTCTGGGTTATCTTTTACCAGTATAAAATGCACTGTGAATTCAGTAGGATGCTTTTGAACTTTTTTTAATTATTATTTCATATGATGACACTTATTTCATAAGCCATTCGATATTTTAATGCTTCTTCAAATGATGCTCCTTTGTATATTATTTGTGTAACCTTTTTTTGTTTGTTTTTATATGTTAGAATTTAATTTTAATGTATTATTAATGTAAAATATTTTTTAGTATAATTATCCAATCATCTATAATTATATTATCAAAAGTCTTTGACTTTTGTTATGATTATTTTAAAAACTATTAAAAAAAAGTTATGATTGAGTAAAGCATGAAATGTTTTATATTAATAGTATATTAAAGTTTTTTTTTTTTAAATTTGTGGAACTAAGGGGAAATGAGAAAGGAGATAGGTAAATGAAAATAAAACTTCTAACTCAATACTAATAAACTCATAATCACTTGAACCAAGAGTGGTATCACGTGAACTATAGCTCATTGGTAATAGTATATTAAAGTTAATCTTTACTCTTTGGACGATCTTAAGGTAATCTTCATAAAAGTCAAACACTTTTAATTGTATAGAAATACATGATTAAATAATGATATATAAAAATTTAATATTAATAATGTATCAAACATAAATTCTTTATAAGGATAAGTAATTGGTTAGAGATTGGTGTTGGGCAAGAGTTAATTTAACTACTTAGACCAGCATGTTAATCGATTGCCTTGATGAACTGAATCACACGTAAAATCACTTTCAAGGATTGAACTAAACAATTTGTGGAGATTTTCAAACTTGTACGTAAGAATATAAGATGCATCGCTAATGACATTTTAACATAAGAATATGGTCCACGTCCAACAAGATGCTAATAGTTTTATTGAAAATTGTTATATGCTCATAAATGTTTGTCAAAGTTCCTAACAAAAAATTAAATTAATCAATACATGAAATAATATGCCATGACATAGTCGATGCTTATCCTTTTAAAAATTAAGTTACACATCATATTATTTTGACCGATAAATTTGTATAAACTTTCTTCATTCTATCAATTTTTTTCCTTAATTCCTGGGAGCTTCCTTCACATTTCTTTCTAGATTTTAGTGCTTTTAATGATCATCAAAGCAATTAATATACAATGAGAATAATAGAGACAAAAACTTACATTGTGCTCTACAAATTTTAAAAGGACTTTAAAAAGTGTTTCTGTTTATATCCTTCTCTTAACATGACATGATCATGTTAAAAATTAAAAATAAACAAGGGAAGCTCCTATTCCTTACATAATCTATCATTGTATAAGTGTTATTTAGTTAAAACTTGAATGTTACTACACTTCCTTGGAAAAATCACTTTCCTATATTTTTAAGGGTTTGGGTGCATCACAAAAGTCAAACACTAAGTCAATCACTTTCCTCTACATAAGATATCATTGTATAAGCGTTATTTAGTTAATCACTTTCCTCTACAAATGTCAATCACTTTCCTCTACATAAGATATCATTGCATAAGTGTTATTTAGTTAAAACTTGAATGTTACTACGCTTTCTTGGAAAAAATCACTTTACTACATTTTTGTGAAGCATCACAAAATAATGTCACAACACCATCTATTTTTAATGGTTTGGGTAGTGGTGGTGAATTCTTGCTTATGAACAAGCAAGACCAAACTTGATGCTTCCAGGTTCTTCTTTCTAGTGAATTCATTTTTATTTCAATCTGATTGTGCAAGACAACTTGTTTCCAGACAGCATCCACGGTTTTTACATTGTTCATGGTCATTATAAATAAGACCATTTCTTTAACCAAACATTTACGGTCCAGTAGGAAGACATGAAGGCAACTTCAATTTCGTTGGTTTGGAGGAAAAATGAGAGTAAAATTAACCTAGATGAGTTTTATGAATAAAATACCACATGGAACACATATCAAGTTGGCCACCAAAATGACTTTAAGAAACTCACATAATCATGCTGCTTCTCAAGAACAACTACTGCAATACGAAAACATCCCCTCATCATACCCTAGAATCACTTATATCTTACTGATATAACAGAATTTTACAGTTTGAGTAGTGAGGTAGAACATCTGAATTCAAACTAAGAGTTCAGTCAACAGAAATGTTCATCCATCTTAATTGACCTTGATATCAGTTTTATCAACCACTTCTTAGAAGCAGTCACACAAGAAGAATCTCATTCTCCAAGGAAGTATCCATTCTGACATTCTCAGAGATCCTGAATCTCATCAAGAACTTGCCTTTCTTGCCCTTGTCGTGATGCTCCTTATTGTTCATGTCTTATTTCTTAGCATTCTCCTCTTTGCTTATCTGAACTACTCTACCATCAGCAGCCTCATTCTCCAGTTCTGCCTTGGGATGAGGTAACATGCTTTGAGTTCCCCATATTAGCTAGCTTTCAAGGATAAAAAGGACAAGAGTAAAAAAAAAAAAAAAGATACATCAGTCCAGAAAAAGGTGCCATCCCAATAACAATAAGAATATTGTGTACCAAGATGATTTGTGTTTACAATTTCTTTTAATTGTGCCTTTTCTCTCAACTCTTAAAAAGAAAAGCAATCTAAATTTCCATCTTTGAAAACGCAATTATTATAGAGTTTAAGGAAATTTTAATCTTTAACCACTGCAAGGAATTTTTCATTAACAAACATTTGATAAAAAAAAATTCTAATTAGAATTAACATATAAAAAAGATACATGTTCCTTACACCTGCAAATACCTTTGATTATGGCATCTATGAAGACCTGAATCAGGTTCTGGTCAGTAAGCAAATGAATAACGTCCATAGCATGTTTGACAATCCTCACAGCCATAAGTTTGTAGCATTCATTAGAGTTTGAGAGCGCCTCTCAACCAGGGGGCACTGGGCTTGCCTGATGAATTGCTTGACTGAGTACATGCCAGCACTGTGAGGAACATATGTTGCATGTTTGGATGCCACTACCACTCCTACATTATCAGTGAGCGAAATGTCATTTACCTAATAATAACAGCACATGACAAATTAATGATAAATAAAAGTACACTTGAGTTTGACTTCGAGAGATAATAATACAGTGAACATACATAACACAATTGTGAACTGCCCAGCGGAACATGAACAGTTCACTAAGGTTCCACCACAATTTTAACCAGTTGAGCCAATTGAACCACGAACAAGAGAAGTAGTTCAGTATTTGTTTCAGTTAATCTAGCTTACAATTAGCATAATCTTAAACATAAAATGAATTTGACTGAACCTTTGGATTTCATTAACTGTGTAAGCATTTTATTTCATATAGCTATAGTGAACTTAGTAAAAAACCCAAGGAAGAGAAAACTAGACTATTGAACACACAAAAGTTTAGAGGTCAAATTTCAATCGAAATATATTAAAATATATTAAATCATTAATATTAACATAATCAACACAAAATATATATATATATATATATATATATATTTATAGATCTATAAAAATAAATATAATCCATATAAAATTTCTTTAGTTTACAACATGGTCACAAAGCATTTGAAAACAATATTTGTTGGTGAAGGTTTATTAGCAATCTGTAATGACGAAGAGAGAAGAAGAACTCTCAACAATTTTTGTTAGTGTCCTTCTTTGGTTCCATTTTTTCCATTTTTACTCTCTGACAAGATATGGTTTAAACTTTGAAAAAAAAATCAAAAGTTTCAACTTGTCCAATTTTTTTTCCTTTTCCTTGGTTTCTGGTTTTGACTTTCTCCAGATTTCGGGCTTAAACAACTGGCCAGGTGATCCTTTGTATTTGCCAAGCCTTTTTTTTCTTCCATGAAAAAACAAAGTACATGTTAGAATGGAAATTAGCAACATCCGAAGGATTTTGATTTATTCGAGTTAAGTAAATTAGATTACCGCATCAAAAAGGATTTTGATTTGTCAGTTCCTAGCAGCTTTCAAGAGTATACTTGCCCCAAGGTGGATTGTATCATCTTATCATCAGAACAAAAGAAAATTCAGTCCATTAGAAGATCCACACCTGATAAGAATATTGTGATGAAAATTGGGGCTGAATATCAATTAGATTATGAAATTCAAGTTGCAAGTTGCTAGCTGAAAGCAGGACAAATTGGATACTGATACAAGAAAATTTGATGCAAGTTCTTACTAGTTCACAGCCCCACCAAACAGGCCACCCACTGCACATTTCAATGATTGTCCATCCTTGCATGCAGCAAAAGCAAAACATTAACCAGACAAGTGGAACAGTGGTTTTCTCAAATCATCTCTTTGGCTTCCGCAAGAAAAGCTGTATGAGAAGGTATACTGTGGATGTTAGGAATGATATAAGACATTATAGTAATGAAGTGTAAGAACATACCCTCTGCAGTCATCCACTTTGAAGTTCCCATAGTGAAAAGTGGAGAGTTCAGCTACAAAGCAAGCCTGCGGTACTCTAGTTGAATATAAGGATAGTCAGATGAAATCCAAGAGTACCATAATGGCCACAAAACACTAATACAAGTGAAATGTTATGAAATACGAATAACCAAAATTGACTACTTAGGAGCACCTCATTTCATCAACTATGCCTCTAAGAAATTAAAGTAGACACCACAAATCCACAATAGAGTCACATACACAAGCTTTAAAAATTACAAATTAGAGAAGGTGAATTTTTTTTTTTTGAAAAAACAAAAAAACCAATTGTTCTGAATGAACTTTCTTTAGAGATGCAAAAATAAAATTTCTATATTGGGGTCAGATAATCGCATACTTCAACCAACAGAAAAGAATTTACGAAACAATCATATGAGCATTTTTGCTTACTATCTATCTACAACTAAGCCGTCTTTGACCTCTGTCATAAGATAACAAAACATTAAAGCCAAATAATTCGCTTACCGAAGGAACCATGCACAATATTGGCCAACCAAAAGCCAGCAAACTTGACACTCCCAGCAGAATCAACAAGCAAGTTAGCAATGTCCCTGTAAAATGAAGAAACAAACAAATCAACAAACAGCATAAAACCACAACGAATTTTCTGTTTTCTCAAAATAGCAATTTTTTACAAGACTCTATTTCCATAACTACCCTTCAACTATAAATTTAATTATATGCTTCTTCGTTCCACAGTGCATGTATGAAGCATATAAGCATTAGAATGCACCTCTGTGAACAGCAATTTGGCTAAGGAAATAAGCCAACCCAGAGAAGAGATTGCAACTGATGCTTTGGGTTGAAGTTTTTGATATTCTATCGAAGAAAAAATATCTTGCAAACATCTTGCTTTATTGAACCAAGCTGAACACATTATGTTAAACCTCCAGCTAAGAGTTCAATCACCGGTGGTTGCCATGACATGAGAAGGTACATTGTATATGTAAGAAACAAATGTCAGATGACATTAGAGTAATGTAGTAAGGAATATACCTCTAAAGCCATCCAGCTTGATGTTCCCTTTGTGGAGAGAGAGAGGAGTTTAGCTATAGATCTAGCTCACAGTTGAACTTAATAGTTTTAAGTTAAACTGAATATTAAGATAGCCATATGAAATTTGAGAGTACTATAATGGCCACAAAACTAATATGAGGACAATATGTTGTAGGATTATCAACAGAAACGCGAAGCGCATCGTCACGCGACGTAGGAAAAATAGAACCTTCATTGTTTTGATTACCTGGAAGGACGCAGTGAACCGAAGCTTCACGATCGGTAGTAATCCGCTCTTTGACAGATCTTCCAGACTATCTCCGAGGGGATGGAGTGGCTGTGTGGGCAACGTTAGATGATGAACGTCTGCAGGTGTCTGTTTCTGATGAAAAACACTTAGTGAGGCACAAGGGTGAAAAGATTAGTTTATATATGCTGAAGTCCAAGACCTAACCCTAAGCCAGATGGGCCATATTGTTCTTGGGCTTTAATCTCACTAAAGTCTTATTGACTTAAGTGACTAAAGAGCATATAACCCAACAATCTCCCACTTGCTCTTTAAGATACAAACTTGAGTTCATAAACCCAAGACCATGTATCCCATAAGCCATCACCATCTGATAATATACCCCATCCCTTATCTCAAGCTAGCCTGGGATCTACCATTTGTCATCTATCAAGGCTCCTGATAATCTACAGAAGATTATCTAATTCAGTGCTACTCCACTAAAAGCCCGAACGTGAACTCCAAGAATAATGACATTTATAACTTGAATATGTATCGCCCTTTATAGAATGTCTATAATTGATTGACTAGTTTTCTGTTACCCAATCAATTATTTATTTCCTTGACTGTGATAGTTTCTCTAATGGATTACATGCACTGGCCATGTCTTCAATATCCAAGTACCGAAACATATCAAGGGGACATTTCCTATAAATTCCATGTTGTTTATCTCATAAACACCAATAACCAAATAGTTTCAATCCCAAAATACCGAGTTATTGGCCATCAATAGATCGAACCTCACCCGTTGGTAAATCAAAGAATGAAAACTATTCGACTACCTATTTAAAATAAACTCAGGATTAAGAGCAACTACATAACTATAGTTATCTGGAGATTTGATTCCTTATGACAGAAAGAACAACTTTAATCAAATCTCTCCTTGATCCATTCAATGTAAGTATTAACTCACACCAATATTTAAAATGATTCGGACAAAATCATCTCATAAATATTGCACCTAAAAAAATGCCTAACTTTATTTAATAGCTGTGAACCTATTTATCAATTGTGAGAACCTATGACCATGTCCTCCATGAACGTATCCATATGATCATATACTTCACAATTGATCCGGACCTTCGTGTTTGTAAATAGTGTGCGGAATAAATGAATAATACCTCATTTATAAAATTCAGAAAAAAATACAATGTCATAATGTCTTGCTCAAAAGGCACAAAATAACAAAGTGAAATAACAACTTCCTAAAGCTATAGCAAATCTGGAATCCTCCTAAGACCCATAGATGTAACATGCCTCTCGAACACACGTTCAGGCAAACTCTTAGTAAAAGGGTCAGCAAGGTCTCGTCCATGCTATCTTGACTACCACTGTATCTCCTTTTTCAATTATATCTCGAATCAAGTGGTACTTCCTCTCTATGTGCTTTTGTCTTTTGTGACACCTTGGTTCCTTGGACGTGCTACTGCCCACTGTCACAGGAAAGTGTGATGGGACGACTAACACTTGGTATCACTTGAAGATCCGTTAGGAACTTCTTTAACCATGCGGCTTCCTTTGGCTTCAGAAGCAGACATACTCAGCCTCTGTGGTAGAGTCACCACACATGATTGTTTGACACTCCTCCAACAAATGGCCCCGCCATTAAGAGTGAACACATACCCAGGTGGATTTTCTTGAGTCAATGTCTCCTTGGAAATCTAGTCTATAACCAATGGTTTCAAGACTCCCACTAGAATAGACCAACATATAATCTCTCGTTCTCCTAAGGTACTTGAGTATATGTTTAACCGCTATCCATGTTCTTCTCAGGATTAGATTGGTACCGACTACTACTCCCACTGCATAGCAGATCTGTCTGGTGCACAACATAGCATACATAAGGCTACCCACGCGAAGCATAAGGTATCCTACTCATGCGTTCTCTCTCTAGTTTTAGGAGAATGCTCCTTAGAAGATGAATCCCATGCCTGAAGGGTAAAATTCCCTTCTTGGAATTCTCCATGCTGAACCTGGCAAGTATTTTGTCGATGTAATTAGCCTGAGATAATGCCAATACGCTATTCTTCCGCTCGCAAGAGTTTAATACCAAGAATATAATTGGCTTCCCCCAGGTCCTTCATATCAAAATGCTTGCTCAGCCAGGTCTTTATGCCTAATAATACCTCCGTATCATTTCCATAAGGAGTATATCATCCACATAAAGTACCAGAAAGAGCGTTTCCTTGGATCCTTTTATACACACACGGCTCATCAGGACTTTTCTCAAAACCATAAGACTTAATGGCTTGATCAAACCTGATGTTCCATGATCTGACGCTTGCTTAAGTCCATAAATGGACCTTTGCAACTTGCATACCAAGTTTTCTTGCCCTTTGGCTATGAACCCTTTTGGTTGCTGCATATAGATATCCTCTTCCAAATTTCCATTTAGAAAAGCAGTTTTGACATCCATTTGCCAAATCTCATAATCAAGATTTGCTGAACAGCTAAGAGAATCCGGATGGACTTGAGCATGGCAACTAGCGAAAAGGTTTCTTCATAATCCACACCTTCTATTTGGGTGTACCCTTTCGCCACCAATCTAGCTTTGAAGGTTTCAACCTTCCCGTCCAATCCTCTCTTTCTCTTGTAGATCCACTTACACCCAATGGGTCTTACCCCTTTTGGTGCATCTACAAGAGACCAAACTGAGTTGGAATACAAAGAATCCATTTCACGATTCATAGCCTCAAGCCATTCCTGAGCATCAACATCCCCTAGTGCCTCGTCATAACTCGTGGGATCATCATCTTCTTCAATGATGACATCCTGAGACGATTCACCCAACAAGAGAAATCTTGCGGGTTTACGAATCACTCTCCCACTACGAGTTTGCCGCACTTGTTGTTGTGCATTTACAGGGGATCCAATTCTAGATGAGGACCCTCATTAAGAGGATTAACCAATTCATGATTTTGTTGTTCTTCCATAAGCGGTAACTGCATCTCAGGTTCCACTTGTTGTTCATCATGCTGAATCTCTGTTCTGTTCTGGTTCCTGTGTGTGTTCAACATCAGGTATATTTTCCCTCTTTGAACAACCAGGAACAAAGCTGAAACCGCTTGAGGTTGAGGTGAAACTTGATCTGAGACTAGCTCATCAATAATAACCTTACTCCTAGGCTTATAATTTGCCATATAGTCCTCCTCTAAGAAAGTTGCATGTGTGCTCACTATGACCTTCTTTTCCTTCGGACTATAAAACAACCAACCTCTGGTTCCTTTAGGATAGCCTATAAATATGCATACTTCTTACGCGAGTCCATCTTATTTGGCTTCTTGTAAGACATGTGCAGCACCCAAACCCGAATATGGTTCAAGGTGGGCTTACACCCTTTCCATAATTCTATTGGTGTCTTTGAAACCGACTTGGACGGAGCTAAGTTCAATAGGTACATAGCAGTTCTAAGGCATATCCCCAGAATGAATTAGAAAGAGATGAATAACTGAGCATAGATCTTGCCATTTCTAAAAGGGTTCTATTTCTCCTTTCAGGAACTCCATTCTGCGGGGTGTCCCTGGAGAAGATAATTGTGAAACTATCCCTCTTTGGTCAGGTAAGACTGAACTGGTATTCACAGGAAGAGTCTTAATTTGAACACCAAGATGCTTTTCTGCCTCAGCCTTGAACTCTTGGAATTTTCCAAAAGCTTCAGACTTGTGACGCATCAGGTACACATGTCCAAATCTAGAGTAATCATCAGTAAATGTGATAAAATACTCCCGCCTCTGGCTTGGACATTTATTGGTCCACATACATCAGGATGTACCAATTCCAGCTGAAGTGTGGCACGATTTCCCTTGGCCTTGAAAGATCTCTTAGTCATTTTACCCTCTAAACAAGATTCACAAACTGGTAACGGTTCAAAGTTCAGGGATTTTAAAATCCCACTATTGACCAAACCTTGTATCCTGTTAGAGTTAATATGACCCAATCTCAAATGCCAAAGATAAGTTTCATTGAAAACTTTTCTTTTCTTTGATGAATGAACATGCTCAACATCTCCTAATTCAACATGATTAATTTCACAGGGCACAGGACTAAGGAAATAAAGACCATTAAACATTACACCGGAACAAATAAAAGAAGATGGACTTCTTATTAAAACTGAGGAATTAAAGAAACTGTCAAACCATGTTTAACTAAACAACTAACAGAAATTAAATTCCTCTGAAAATCCGTAATATATAAACAGTCTTCTAAAACCAAAGTTCTGCAATTATCAAAAGATAAAATAACTTGTCCCACTGCTAGTGCAGACACAAGCTCCCCATTTCCAAGCTTCAAAACTCTTTGTCCTTCACTTACAGGCAAGCTATGTTTGAACCACTGCAAAGAGTAACAAACATGGTTAGTGGCTCCTGAATCAATGATCCATTTATCATTGTAATTCTCCACTAAACAAGCCTCAATCACATGTAAATTACCCATACCTGGTTTATTCATACGTGGGCAATTTTTCTTCCAATGCCCCTTTTGTCCGCACTTGAAGCACTTGCCTTTTGGCTGCTTCATTGCAACTGGTTTGGCAACTGGAACTCTGATTTTTCTTTTTCTTGTTTTTGTTCCTTCCCTTGGGTTTCCCCTTAGGTTTCACAAAACTCTCACCAGCAAAATGCACTGCCCCTTGACTAGAGACGTTCAGGACTTCAAGCTCATGCATCAGAGTAAGGTCAAGATTCATCTTATTCATATTATAATTCATCTTGAACTGATTGAAGTATTCAGGCGGTGATTGCAAGAGAAGGTCAACTTTTACTTCTTGTTCAAATTTGACCCCATGGTCTTCAGCCTTCTTGAAGTTTGCTATCATTGTCAGACAATGATCCCGCACACTTCCTCCAGACATCACTGTCTTGGTGACTGCATTCAGCGTATTCTCCTGGCAGAGCTGCTAGACGTAGCAAACATGCCATCAAGAGTCTGGAGCATGTTTGCTCCACTCTCAATCATGCTCACTTGCTCCTGAAGGTGATTGGCGAGACTGGCTAAAATATAGGCGAACCTCACATTTGCCTTCTCCCATTTTTCCTTCTCCTGAAAATGTGCCTTTGTTGCCTCAGGCTCATCTTCAGGCTGCGCTGGCATAGGGTAGTTAGAACAAAGTTGAGCTTTTCATATTGAAGAACAATATCCAAATTAGTTTTTCATTGTTTGTAGTTTGTACCATCCATAGGTTTTTGGCTCAAGATAGTAGCTAAAGGATTGAATGAAGACATTTTTCTGAAAACAATGAAAAAACACACTAATTACAAACTAGAATAACAACAAACAATATAGCGCTAGTAGATTCTAATAACTACTACTTGTTTATTGTGTAACAATCCATTAGTTATCTTTACAAGGCTTACGATGGGCAAGATACTTGTAAAACTAATATTGTTATTTTGGGCCTTCAGTTTCATTGCCAGAGCCTCGATGAGGGTTAACAATTTTACCAAAGTTGAATGTATTTAACCATTGTTTACTTTCAAAATTATCTTTAGTGTCTAAGTGTTGCCGACATGGGCCGTACAAAACTTTACTAAAATTTTGAAAAAAATATTAAGGTTTAATCTAGCGAAATCGATTATCCTTATCCATGGGCTTTAGCGATAACCATTTCACTAATAAACCCACAATTGGAGCCCGGGTTTAATACTTTTTAAAAAAAATTAAACCTTCACCCATTCAATTTTTTTAAGTTTAGAATTTTCCAATTTCCAAAAAAAATGTTTCATTCGAAAATAATTTTTGTTTGATTTCAAAAACTATGTAAGTAGGTGTAGCCGATGAACGTGCATCACCTAACTTAACGTAATTTTGAAAACATTAAGGTCCTAAAATCTGGTCACTTTACGGTTGTGCTCACACAATCATGATACATGATTGTTGTATGCAGCGTGTGTTATTCCATGACCATTTTAGAAAACCCACAAAATTATATTTTCAAGAAACAATTTTCTCTTAGGAAATTATCTGGATTATTTGTCTAGATTTTAATTCCATAATAAATTAATCCCATTATTAATCTTGATTTCTTACCGAAAATCATAATAATTGATAATTAATCTAGTGGATAACTTAAAATTTAAATAATCGCGCATAATAACTATATACTAGTCGTATCATGACAAAAGTTATTATGCATATATGACATGTGATTATGCAACAATATGACACCATCCTATTCTATATGGCATGTTATTACAAACATCATGTTAATCGCACATATAATTCATACAATTCAATAAAAGCAATAAATAATTAAACAAATAACTTTAATCCATGGTTTTCCTAAAAAAAAATAAATAAATATTACAACTTTGGAATTCCTCTTTCGTCCAGCCCACAATATTTGCCTCAAGCCCCTTTTAGGGTATCCATGGGCCCAAAAGCCCAAAAAACCCAATCCTTGGCGAGAAACCCTAGGACACGAAAGAGGAACCCTAGCGTCAGGACTTGCGCGCGTCATCCGACTTCGTCTCAGCACGAAACTCCAGGGAAGGACCGCCATGAGGAGACGAGAACGCGCCGAAAACACCCAAAAAGGGTGTTCCACGCGCCCTCACGCGCGGCTCCACTGCCGCGTGAAGGCCACTCTCAGCGCTTCTGGCGGCGCGTGCGCGCGTCCAGCATCCGCCGCCACCCATCACTTTGTTCGTCTTTCCGTCTCTTTCCAACCATATATGGATCATCTAATTCTGAGATCCAAAGGTCCACGAAAAGTCTCTGCAGTGTTGATTGCTCATCTTCTTCGCTGTTCTCGATCTTGAACTTTTACAGAAATTCGAAAAATACATAGGAAAATGCGAAAAACATAAAATAAAGCAAGGAGGAAACCTAATCATATGGGATTAGCCTCCTTGTTACAAACCAAGAGAAACACAAGAGAATCTAACCATGGATTAAAGCGATTAACCGATTAAAAATTAAGACTTTTACCGAATATGAACTATAAGCGAATAAATAACATGAAATAAATAACAAATACAGAAAAATAAGGTGCCATATTTTTCAAAAAAAATTTGAAATAAATCACATGAAATATAAATTAATATCAAAACTGTTCTTTCCTCATCGCATTCCTTTATACCAATTGTAGAATTATCAACAGAAACGAGCGCATCGTACCGACGCGACGTAGGAAAAATAGAACCTTCATTGTTTTGATTACCTGGAAGGACAAGTAACCGAAAGCTTCACGATCGGAGTAATCCGCTTTTGATCTTCCAGACTATCTCTCGGGGGATGGAGTGGCTGTGTGGGCACCGTTAGATGATGAACGCATGTCTGTTTCTGATGAAAAACACTTAGTGAGGCACAAGGTGAAAAGATTAGTTTATATGACCTAACCCTAAGCCACATGGGCCATATTGTTCTCTTTAATTCACTAAACCTTATTGGACTTAGTGACTAAAGAGCATATAACCCAACATATGTTACCAAAACTTCCAAATGAATATCCGAATTATGCTTGCAGGAGCACCTCATTTCATCTCACAAGCCCAAGAGTCTGAAGTAAGCATCAAAGCATATAATGATCAGAGTCACATACTGATGCTGCAGAGAATTACTAAATAGAAAAAAGGTGAGATATTTTTTATTAAAAAAATTGATACAAATAACTCAATTATTCTGCAAAAAATTTCTTTATGCTTGAAGAAATATAATTTCTTTAATGGTCTTATAATTAATAATTCCAGATTTCAGCTTACATAAAGGAAATAACCGAACAGAATGATAAATTCGAACATTTTTAATTCAAAACATGTATTTCTAATGTTAATCCCTCCTCTAGGAATCTATAAATGTTGCATGAATGTCATGCTATAAACTCGGTTTTGACAACAAAGAGAGTTTTTTGTCGCAGAAAATGAAATATCTAGTGGCTAAATATCTATTCGGCCATCCATATTTCCAATGCAGTTGAGCACATGATTCTTGATAATATTTCCAATTCGCTAAAGAGCATACTTCCCATGCCAATGCCTTCTCCAATGAATGTTTAAGTTTCAACAGCAAAACAAAATACAAGACAACAGAATATTAAATCCAAATAACTAGTTTAGACTTCAGAGAAATAAGCATCCTCACAAGATTGGACAACCCAAAGTCGGCAAAATGACACTCCCACAAGAATCAATAAGCAAGTTAGCTTAGATTTCCCTATATAGGAACAAGAGGAAGAAATAAACAAACCATAAAACAGTATATATATATATATATAGATTGAATTCACATTTTCCTAAAAATAATAATTTTCCACAAGATACTTTTTTTTTAATTGAAATCTACCTTTGTGAATTACATTTTGGCTATACAAATAGGCCAACCCAAAGAAAACATGACTGATTTTCGACAACAGATCTTGTTGAAGAAACAGAATCTTTGTCAACTTCTTGTTTTATGGAGCCAGGTTGAACAGATTCTGTCAAAGCACCAGCTAGTTTATATGAACGTATCAGATTCAGCCTGTCCAGCAAAACAAACAAAATATGCATAGAGTTTTATGTCTGTTCTATTCTAAAAATAAGAGATCAATTGTGGATGGTTGCCAAGTCATGAAGACATGAACTAGGATGTTGCTAAATGTTTTGCTATCATTGAAGTGTAGCATATTGCAAAGTCCAGACAGCAAAGAACTTGTAAGAGGTAGCCCATGGCAGGTGTAACTAAATTTCGAGGTCATGGATAAGCTACTCATGATGAACTACACTAGTAATAAATGGACAAATTCAGTAGAAAACTCAGGCGACCAATTGAAGTGTAACACAGTGGAATGAAATTGAGGAATGATCACGACATCAGGTGCATGGCATATTTCAGTTGTGGTAACTAGTGGACAGAGAGCCGATTGGTAAAATATATACCTGTTAGTCCATCAGTGTGTAGTCTTCTGAACTGCTCTGCTAATAAAACATACCTGAATTCTGAACAAAACCAGAAACCAATAAACAAAAATTTCGGTTTGAGTTTGGACTCAATCAACAAAATATAAACACACTGGCTTAAGTGTAGACCTAACATTTATTTTTAAATTCAATGCCATTACTAAGAAATAGCCACCTTTGAGTGCTAACTCATGAAAATATACAACTAATTATGTTTGGGAACTGAGCTTATATTTACAGCGAAAAGGCCAGATGAAGAACGAGAAATTCATGAACTTTACATCGAAAAATGTAGAGCTGTTGGTTTAGTTTTCAGTTTTCAATTTTCAGTTTTCAGAATTTGTGAAGGAAAAACTAAAAATGAAAATTGAAAACTGGAAACTTAAAAAATACCTAGGGTGCATCTGGTTTTGCTTCTAGAAAAAAAAAATACTGTTAAATTTTGATGCTGAAAGTGAAAATCAATATAATCATACGACGAGCATTAACTTTGGTGGAGGGCAAAACATTACCTGTTGACAATCCGGGGTCACGAAATCAACCTCAAATCAACTTTCTTGCCCCGGATACGTGAAATTTTAGGCCAAACTTGCAGGTTCTTCATCTGGCTATATTCACCCGACAAAGGACTTCCATTGATGGAGATATGTATTAGAGAGGCAGGCAGCCTTTCTCTAGCCATAATCTCCACCTTGGGGCAATCTGCAATTGTTAAATTTCGGAGGGAGGTGAGATGGAGAAGTCCTTTGCAGTTAAACATCTCCAGACTTGACAAGCTGAGCACATGCAGAGACTGAAGAGAGGCCGGCAGGCAACCCTCCTTTGGGAAGGACTTTAAGTTATCACATTCACCTTTGATCTCAAGATGGATAAGACCATGACTATGCAAGTCCATTGATGCTAGGCAGCTAACTAGTTTCTCGCTTTCTCTTATACAGAGCTCTCTCAAGTTAGGCGGCATACCCCCTCTAGGAAACAAATCAATTTTTGGACAACGCTCTACTCTGAGATAATTTAATTGAGGTGCAGCCATCCCTAGTGTGGAGAAGGAAACAAAACTAGGGCAATCAACGATGCATAAAGAACGGAGACATGAAAGTGTAGCATCCTGGGACTGTGACACCACAAGGGACTTCATATTTTCACACCTTTTGATTTTGAGTTCTATAAGATTTGGAAAGGCCTCCAAGAGGAAGGCCGTGAGTGAATCACAGCTGCTCACTATTTTTATTGACTGTAGCAACTCATGCCGCTGCTGCATTGGAAATTCCAGTTTTTTACATTTCCTGATCTCTAGCTTTTGCAATGAAGCGAGCATAGAAGCCCCTGGAAATGATAGAACAGAGGAACAATTTGAGATGGATAAAGATTTGAGACAAGTTGGTTGGGTGTGAGTTATGGACTCAAACACGTAGTCCACTAGCTTGCTTCCTTCAATCGATAGAGAACTTAGCGAAAGCGGTAAATCCTGCATTCTTACTCCATGTTCACCCAGTATTCGCAATTTGCAGATCGCAGGAACTCTTGGGAGAGAACAAGCAAGCTGCTTGCATTCGCGAATAATAAGCTTTTCCAAGGTTGGAAGATAATTGGGCAAATCTCCCACTAAACTGGGACAATTGCTTACTGTAAGCTGCTTAAGCTGGGGAAAAGCATCCAACTCAAAAGAACACCATTCTTGCCAACAAGACATATGATAAAACTCTAATACTTCAAGGGATGGAAAGGGTGTCTCATGACAAGATTCATCATTCCTGTAAAACTCAGAACCAACAATCTTCAACCGTTTAAAATCTGAGATCAACAGGTGCTTCAGAAAGGGTAATTGTCCAAGTGAAGGAAGTATGCAACAAATCCCGCAACTACGCAGAGTTAGTTTAGTCATATTGTGGTAGGAAGAATGTCCTAACCAATCAGAAAATATTGTACCCCTGTATCCCTCAATTGAAAGCACTTTTAAGTCTACGTGAGGCTGTAACATGTCAAGTATATCTCTTTCGATCTTGGAATCAGCAATGTCATCATCCAACGACCAATTCAAGCACAAAATATTAATGTGCTTCTTTTCAATCATACTTGCCTTCAAAGCTTCATCACTATTGATGATATTCTCCAATTTGGAAATGGTAAGTGACCCATGAAGATTGTTGAGTGCTCCCAATTCCCTAATCCCATTTTCTTCACGTTTGCCAGCAATATAGTCACTTAAAACCTGCAAATGTTTTAATTTGCCCATTCCTTTCGGCATCTCTTCTACACCTGTTCTTCTAATGTCAAGATGACGCAAATTCACAAGATCTTGCAGGCCACTGGGAAGTATTTTAAGCCAATAACAGTCATTCAACTTCAATACTAGCAGATTGTACAAGTTGCTCAATGACTCGGGCAACAATGCAATAGGTGTATTAGAGAGATCCAAATAACGCAAATGGATTAATTCACCTATTGAATCAGGAAATGAGTCATGATCAAGAGGAAAGGAATTGAATGACAAAACTCTTAAGTACTTCAATTTTGATAGTAAGATAGAAGGAGCGTTTTCCGTAATGAATGGATCCCATTGGCTAGAATTTATTTCAAGAAATGTCCTTGTATATTTAACTCTATCACATGTTGCCAAAAGTTTTGAAAGTGGATAATTGCCTTTGGCATTATGAGACAAATGACGAGTTTTAACATCAACCTTGGCAGCATTCCCTAACTCTTCAGCTCTAAAATAGAATTCTCCAGCATAGAATGTTGCTAAATCATGCATGAGATGGTGCAACACAAACAAACTTTCATTAGTACTATGACGTTGAAATAATGATCTCGAAACTAATTCATCAAAATATTCATAACCCATTTCTTCTAAAGTCCTTCCATCCTCAATGCCAGGAAAAGATCTTCTGCCATCCATAACAAAATTAATTCATCTTTGTTAAATTGATAATCCTTGGGATATAATGAACAATAAACAAAGCACCGCTTTAAATGCGAAGGGAGATAATGATAGCTAATTCTTAATGCGGGAATAATCTTGCTTTTATTTTCAGAAAATTTCCAGATGTCACACTTCGCTATATTATTCCAATCCCTTATATCATTTTTCATTCGCAATAAACTTCCAAGTGTTTGAGCGGCTAGAGGTAATCCGTTACACCTTTTAACAATTTTTCTACCAATTTGTTCTAGAGCTGGATACTCTTTAGATTTAGTAGAAAGAAATGCATGTTTAGCAAACCCTGACCAACAATCTTCGTCAGACAATAAGCTAAGTTTGTAGGCTGGAATGGTGTGCACCATAGAAGCAACGTTATCACTACGAGTTGTTACAAGAATCTTGCTTCCTTTATTCCCAGATTGAAAAGGTTTTTGAAGAATATTCCAATCATCAAAATGATCATTCCACACGTCATCCAAAACAAATAAGAATTTTTTTCCAGTCAACTTTTCCTTCAAATCAATTTGAAGTAAGTTTAAATCATTCTTGTCACAAGTACTAGAAGTTATTGCCTCTATTATGGTCTTTGTAACCTTAACAATGTCAAATTGTTCAGAAACACAAACCCACACTTTAAAATCAAATTTTCCACCCAATTTGTCATCATTGTAAACCAATTGAGCTAAAGTAGTTTTTCCAACTCCACCCATGCCCACGATAGGTATCACAGATACTTTAGCATCACAAGCATCATCTAACAATAATTTCATTAAGGCCTCCTTGTCTTCATCCCTACCATATATATCTGATTTCTCAACTAAAGATGTTGATGGGATTCTCCATGACATGTTATCCTTTGCAATCTTTTCCAGACCAAGGATATCTTTGTGCTTTGCAATCGCTTCAAGTGTATCAATGACTTCTTTTATCCTTGTTACCATATTCCTATCTTGTGAATTGAGATAACGAGACAAGAAGTTACCTGAACCTTTTTGAGTGGCAGCTTTAGTGGAGACTTCATCCAACAAGTCATCAGCCTCATACACAATATCTTCCAGATTGGTAAGCCACTTCTTCACAGCAGGGTCAGTGACCTGTTTCTGCTCAGCATCATTAAGCACAGCTTGAACAACATATAGAGTTGTCTCCAACCTTCCAAGCAACTTCTGGTTAAGCTTGTTTCCCCGGATCAAGTTGACAACCTGAGGTGAGGAGAGCCTGTCAAAAAGAACATTAAGAAAAGAGGAGAGAAAAGCTCCACCCACAAGTGCTGCAGCCATGGTCTCAAGATCAGGTGAGAAGATGAGAAGAAAACAATGAAAGGTAAGGAAGTGCAATGGTAGTTTTTCTAAACGTAACAGGGTTCTTTCTAAACGTAAGGAAGTGCAGCCATGTTCTGACAATTTCGTCGCAAAAGTAAGTGACTTCAAGCATGGATGGCTCTACAAGATAGATTGACTTCCATCTACTTGACTTGGATTTGTCTCATGTAAGGTGCTTTCGTTTTGTTGCGCGAAAGAACGAGTCCTTCCTATATTTGCTTAAGGATTTAATTCAGTATAATATATATAAGATCTCGTTTGATATATAGAATTGAGCAATAGAATTGGAGGACATTTACCTGTGAGTGTAATTTTGATTCACTCATGCTATGCTAATTAAAATATTTTATTCGCATGATTTTTTAAAATAGTAAATAGGAAAGTCAACTATTATAACTATTATAATTGATGTAATAATTAAAATACTTTATTTATATGATTTTTTAAATAATAAATGAGAAAATTAATTATTATTATTAATATGATAATAAATAATTAAATTATTGTATAAAAATTTTCATATGCATATAAATCAATTTCTTTTAATAATCTTTTAGTAGGTTATTAAAATATTAATTTAATTTATATGTCTAGTCAGTATAAATATTTTATTTAGACATTCAACTATATAGTGACATATTAGTAGAAGTATTTAATTTAACTACCTGTTATTTTATAAGTCTTACAAGAGTATACGATTGAAGGACAACCAAAAACGCTACTTCACTACATCAAGATTAATCTGATTTTAACAATAATTATTTTAAAACTATATACAGATATTAATTTACTATTTATTGATAATTTAAAGTTTTGTATTCTATTTCTATCGATGATAATATAATAAGCCTCCATTTTTTACGCACGGTATTCTTTTTATCCATGCACAACAAAATATTTTAACATGACGGTACACAGTGGATTTTCCACACCTTGAATACAAACTAAACCACCAGTTCTTGTGAACTTTCCTTGAAATATTACTTGCCTTATTTTGATAGCAATAAGCAATAACTGAAGGTTTTTTTTTGTTTTTTTTTGTTTCATATTGTCGTGTCTCCAGAACAAAGTTAACTATCACAAAACTATCTTTCCATTGTACAGTTAAGTGGCTTATTTCTTCTGATACTCAACTTGCTAGGAAAGCACAGAACAAAACTTTACACCATGAATATAATAGTGAGGTAAGAACAGTTGAAATCAAACACACATAAAGAAATGTTCATCCTTCTTAATTGGAAGTTCATAATAACCCTGACATCAGGTTTCTTAAGTCTTAACCTCTTCTTTGGATGCAATCCTTAAGAATGTGTCCATTTTGGCATTCTCAAGGACCCTGTACACCATCAACAACTTTCCTCTATTGCGCTTATAGTGAGTGATGCACCTTATTATTCTTGTCTTATTTCTCAGCATTATCCTCTTGACTTCTTTGAATTGCTCTGCCATCAGTACCCTCAATCTCCAGTTCTGCCTTGAGATGAACAAAATGTCTTGCATTGTCAGCAGATCAAATTGGGAAAAAGAAATAAAAGAAAAAATTGCGCAAGTGCTTACTTGTTCATGACCCCACCAAAGAGACCCCCCACTGCACATTCATGCATGCAGCAAAAGCAAAACCTTTAACACAGAAGTTATCTCTTTGGCTCCCTTAGAAAAGCTATATGGAAGGTATGCTATGTATATAAGGAATGATACAAGACACCAACAGCAATGAAAAGTAAGAATACATCTCTGTCTTTGGTCATCCACTTTGAGTTCCCTTAGTGGAGTGGAGAGTTCAGCTATAAATCCAGCCCATGTGGTTGATCATAGAAATTCAAATCACTACAACTGAATATAAAGATAGTAAGATGGAATCCAAGAGTAGTTCCACAAATAACTAATATGAGTATCATGCTACTAAAAAGGAATATCCAAATTTGACAGGTACGGAGCACCACATTTCATCAACTTAGTCAAGTGTCTAAGGTAAGCATCACAAATTCACAATAAAGTCACATGCTCAAGCATTAAAATCTTCAGATTGGAAAGGGTTGATGTAATTTTTTTATTGGAAGACTCAATCATTCTGCAACAATCTTTAGGTGTGCAAAACTAAATTTTCCTTGTTGGGGGTCATGTAACAGCCTACTTCAACCGATCAAAAGGAATTTATAGAACAATCACTTGGGCATTTTAATGGCTACTAACACTGTTTACTTCTCCAGGAATCTTTCAAAACCAGAGCAAATGATAATTAACAGCTTGAAATCTAAACAATTGGTTTACTGAATAAATCATGCCCACAATATTGTATAACCTAAAGCAAAACCTTGACAACAGCAATTGCCTCTTTGGCCCCCTCGAAAAGCTGCATGAAAAGGTTTATGTTGCATGTTTGGATGCCACCACCTGTATATTTTTCCTCTCCAACTCTTACAGTCATCCGCCTGATGTCTAAGCATTGAAGATTAAGGTAGCTTTAACATCCAATCATTACAGAAATACACGTGAAATATGATTTCCAGAGCAAATAGTTTGTGTTTCCAGATCCATACGACTTCAGGTGCACATAATGATCATTTAATTCACCCAAATCAAAATTTCTGCCATTTCAAAATGCAAATGTTGTCGAATTTAAGGAAATTTTAAGCTCTAGCCTCTGTGAAGAATTTTTCTTTTTAAGTAGCAAACATTTGACTAACAACTTCTAAATAGATATAAGAAACTGAAAAGCATAGAGAAGGAGATGAAAGGGAATAGTCAAACAGAGCTAAACAAAATGCCATCATTCAGGCAATCAAACCAATGATGAAACAAATAATCATCTCTCCATTCTCCAAATCAAGAGACAAATCAAAGGCAGTTTTCCCGATATAAAACTTATTGAAGTTTCTATATCTGCATGCTTGCATGATTTTCTACTATAACATTCTACGTCATGTATTTACAAGAAACCATTTCATGGCCACTTGATAAATGTTTTTTTTATAGATAGGAGGCCACATCATTAAAGTTAAGCAACAAATGTATAAATCATCATGAGAAACCTATTCCTGGTAGCTTCACATACCTGATGATGACAGCATCTACAACAACCTGAATGAGGTTTTGGTCATTGAACAACTGACTAATGTCAATAGCATGCCTGACTGAGTACATCCCAGCAGTGTGAGAAACATATGTTGCATGTTTGGATGCCACCACCACTCTAATGTCATGTAATTAAGAATAAACCTCTAGAGCCATCCTACTTGATGTTCCCTCCGTGGAGACAAGAGAGTTCAGCTATAGATTTGGCTCGTAGTTGAACCTGCAAATTCTAAACTACTCAATATTGAGATTGATGAAACTTGAGAGTATCATAAAGGCCACAAATAACTAATATGGGACAATAAGTTATCGAAAATTAAAAATGAATGTCCGAATTAAACTTGGGCGAGGAGGAGCATCTCATTTCATCATGTCAAACGCCTAAGAGTCTGACGTAAGCATCAAAGCATATAGTGATCACAGTTACATACTCAAGCTGCTAAGAATTAAACAATAGAAAATTTGAAATATTAATAAAGAAAATGGGACAATAGAAATATTTTTTTTATTGAAAAATCAATACAAATAATTCAATTATTCTGCAAAAGTTTTCTTCATCTATCTTTAATGGGATCTTATAATTAATAATTGTAGATTTTGGCCTGCATAAAGGAATTTACAGTACAGAATGATAAAATTGATGATTTTTAAAAATTAAAACATGTATTTCTAAAGTCAAATCTTCCCCAGGATTCTATAAATGTTGCATGAATGTCAAGGTAAAAACTCAATTCAAACAAACCAAGAGAGTTTGTTTATCTCAAAAATGAAATATCTGGTGGCTAAATGGTAATTTCACAACAATTCAGCCATCCATTTCCAATGCAGTTGAGCATATCATTCTTGATAATATTTATGAAAACCGAAGTTGTGATGGGACTCACCAAGAGAGAACATACACATTATAAATATGCATTTATGCCCGAAAAACCTCCTCACATCATTATTGAAATCATCGTAGCAATTATGGAGTTGGCTAGTACTAAATCGCAGAGTCTTGGAACACAAGTTTAAGTCCAACCAACAAAAATCTTGAGGTCACCAACGCTGCTTCCACAAGTTGCTTACAGTTTGCCTTGGCTTCATCCTTTTCTTATAGCATAGCTGAAATGGAGTACTATTTTTTAGCAAATCCCAAAGAATATCAAATAGGAATATGGAAAATTGAATACATCAGAAACTGCATATTCCAGAAAGAAAATTGTAAAGAGAGTACCTATGGGATGAACCTTTTGCTACATTAATAAGCTCATCATTAGCCAAGCATTCAGCAACTGTCTTAGTGTTTCTGAAAACAGCTTCATGTGCACTTTTTTTGTTTTTTAATTGATAACGGGGCATTAAGTCCATGAAGAACAAAAATTAGACAGCAACAACCCGAGAGTGGGTAATACCAGCAGAGTCTGCAAGGAAAGAAACTGAAATACAACTAGGAAGACTAGGCCAAACATGCAGGCCAGGTTGAACACGAAGACCCACTTTAGCAAGAATGTCCGCAAAGGATTAGCCTCTCTAAATTGATGAACAATCTGAACTTCCCTAATACTGGTACAGAGGCTGCGAATGGACAATATCAGGGCTCTGCAAGCAGGAAGAACCACAGGAACATCCATGCAAAAATGCGCAGCACAAAGGGAGTCCACCTCAAGAACCACTTTGGTGTATCCCAATTGCCGGGAAGCCTGGAGACCAAAATACATTCCCCAGAGTTCTGCAACAGTGACTGTGCAAGTTCCAAGGACGGCACAGAAACCCATAACAAATATGCCATTATGGTCCCTGATGAGACCACCACACGCTGCACTGGAATTATTCACAACAAACTCATCAGAATTAATTTTAATCCAAGTATCAGGGTGAGGCTGCCATCCAAGCTTCATGTGCGCCTGTTGTTAGAAGATAGATGGCCCGATCACCAGGCCTAATGCAGTAAAATATCCACTACCTGTCTCCTCACAACTCCAGCAAAACCAATTCAAGTTGCATCCTCGCAGTGGACACTAAATCGATGAAATGTATAAGGTATCAGATATTTCAAATAGATGAAATATTAAAACTTAATTAGTAATGACATATATGATTCATAAGCCATAATAACACATCACGAACTACAAGTAGTATTCTAGTAGCTGCAGTTCTATTGTAGCATTGATCCACATTTGGAATTTCTAAGCATAAAACAAACCATATTCACTATAAAGCACCACTGCCCACTACATAATTTGCTTTGCTTTTTAATATTTTGTAAAATATTAAATATGTCTCCAGCATACACAATTTGAGAAAATTATGAAACTTCAATTTGATGTATGACTGGAGAAAATGAAAAAAGTTAACATCTTTAACCCACAACCACAAACCAGTGTATTCAACAAAAAGATTCACAGACAACATTGCCATCAAGGTGAAGAACTACTTCTTTTTTCAAATTGTAGATCTAGGCTACATGACAATAAACAAACCATATTTCTTTTCTAGGTTGTTAAGGAGAATGATCAGTTGGAGCTAATAGATAAATGGCATCATCTGGACAATCTAACTTGTAGGGAAACAATTAATCCTCATTTTGTTCTCCAACTCTTACAATCATGCTTAAAGACTAAAGATTAAGGTAGCTTTAACATCAAACTAGGCTTCCTTTCTGCAATCAACAATTAAAACATGCCAAAGAAAACAAAAGACAAATTATTACAAAAATACACGTGCAATGTGAATGCCAGAGCAAATAGTTTGTGTTTCCAATTCCTTATGATTTACTGTGCACATAATGGTCATTTAATTCACCCAAATCTGAGGTCTAATTTTCTTCCATTTCAAAATGCAAATGTTATCGACTTTAAAGCAAATTTAAGTTCTAACCTCTGCAAAGATTTTTCTTTTTAAATTAGCAAGCATTTTACTTACAACTTTAATTAGAAATGACAAACCAAAACCCATAGAGAGGGAGATAAAGGGAATGGTCAAATAAAGCTGATACAAAATGCCATCATTCAGGGAATCAAACCAATAGGGAAACAAATATTCATCGCTCCATTCTCCAAATCAAGACTAAAATCAAAGGCAGTTTTCCCAATCTGAAACTTATTGAACTTTCTATATCGGTATGCTTGCATGATTTTCTACTATACTATTCTATGTAATTTATTTATTTATTTACAACAAACCATTCCATGGGCACATGATAAATTTTTTCGCATATAGAAGGCCACATGATAAAAGTCAAGCAACAAATGTATAAATCAACATGAGAAAACCTATTCGGCACCTGCACATACCTGTTGAACAAATGACTAATGTCCATAGCATGCCTGACAGAGTACAAGCCTACAGTGTGAGGAACATAAGTTGCATGATTGGATGCCACCATCACTCCGATATAACCTAACAATAACAACACAAAAATTCATTATAAATAAAAATAAATTTATAATAATACAATGAACATCTAGTGAACATAGTTGTGAACCACCCAGCAGAACCATGAACGGTTCACCAACGTTCAAACATGGTTCAACCACAATTTTATCCTGTTGAGCCGTCTAAACCGTGAACTAGGAACTTAAACAGTTCAATCTTCATTTCAATTAATTTAGCTTATAATTAGCCTATTCTTAAGCATGAAATGGATTGGATCTAGCCTCTGGATTTAATTAACTGTGTAATCATTTTCATATCATGTAGCTATAGTGAATGTAGTTAAAGAGCCAAGTACACTTTAGAATAGAAGTCAGCAACATCTACAGGATTTTGGTTTGTGCGTGTTAAGCAAGTTAGATTACCATTTACCACATCAAAAAGGATTTTAATCTGTGCTTCTTGAGTTCCCCATATGATCTGCAGCTTTCAAGAGTATGCTTGCCCCATGGTGGATTTTATCATCTGATCACCAGACCCCCAAAAAGGAAAAAATGACCCAATAAGAATATTGTGACGAAAATACAGGTTGAATATCAATGAGATTATCAAATTCAAGGTACAAGTTGTTAGAAAACAGCATGGCAACCTCTAAAGAGAAAGAAAACAATTTGATGCAAGTGCTCTCACTAGTTCACAACCCCACTAAAGAGACCACCACTGCACATTTCAATGTCTGTATATCCTTGCATGTAGCAAAAGCAAAACCTTCACCACACAAGTCCTCTAATTGGCTCCCTCAGCAGTGTCCCTATATACAACCACGAAATGAAGAAAAAAAAATCATCAAACAGTAAAAAAACCACTAATGAATTTACTATTTTCTCAAAATAACAATTTTTCATGAAACACTCTTTCCATGACTACCCTTCTACCATGATTTTATATGTTACTTTGTTCCTTAGTTCATGGTATGAACTATGAAATATACAGGCATTTGTACCTTTGTGAATTGCTATTTGGAATCCAACCCAAAGACGAGTGGCATCCGAAGTTTTTGACAATAGATTTTATTGAAGGAAGAATATCTTTGTAAACATCTTGCTTTGTTTAGCCATGCTGAACAGAATAAGTTGAAGCACCAGCTAGTTTATGAATATATTTGACTTGGCCTCTGTCTTGAATACATAGAAGGTTGTATGGCTATGCTAAAGCTAAATTCAATCATGGATGGTTCCCAAGACACGGACTAGAAAGTTGCTCACAATTTTTCTATCATTGAAGTGTAGCATGTCCGAATGTCCAGCTAGCTAAGAACTCTTATTACCTGTGATAAAAAGGTAAATAGTAAGAAGCATGGCAAATGTCTGCGAACAAGATAGACTATAAATAGACAAATTCATTAGAAATCCCTGACAACCACTTACTGTAAAGCAATTGAATGAAATTGAGAAGTAACCATCACATGACATTCATGGCATATGTCTGTGGTAACTAGACAGAAAACAAATTGGTAACTAGCAGCAGTCCATCATGTTCATAGGGTAGATTGTAGAGCCCTTCCAACTTCCAAACCAACAACCATAACAATACTGAATTCTGAGCAACAAAACCTTATGTCAAGAATCATAAATTCCTGTCCAAAATTCAAACACACCCAACCAAAATAAGTAAACTCAACTAAGAGTGTGAACCCAATATATAACTGAGGTCCAATATGAAACAGCCATTGCTAAGTACTCACTTGTTAAAAAAATTATCAAAAAATGCAACAAGTGGCTATTGGCTAACACCTGTTCAGCCAGGGGTATTGGTTTGTGATTACAATGAAAAAGAGCGAAACATATTGGTTTGAAACAACAGATCTAATGAAGAATCAGAAATTCATGACTCTGCTTTTTATGCGGAAAGGGATTAATGAATTTGCTGCTAAAAATAATAATAATAAGATCGATATTCACAAGAGATTGGAAATTCGGTACAGAAAATAAATATATTTGGGCAACATGCAATAACTTCGAGGGAGAGTGAAAAAAAGTACCTGTTGAAAATGTTGGATCAAAAAATCCATTTCTCATCAACTTGAATGCCGCGGATGTGGGAAATTTTGGGCCAAATTTTTGGGTCCTTCATCTCGCACCGTTTGGCTAGCAAAGGACTTCCATAGATGATGAGCCGTATAAGAAAGGCAGGCAACCTTTCTCCTTCCACATTCTCCAGCTTGGGACAATCATAAATAGTTAATTGTTGGAGGGAGGTGAGGTGGATAAGACCCTTGCACTCCATCGTCTCCAGACTCGGAAAGTTCCACAGTTGCAGAGACTCAAGGGAGGCGGGCAGGAGGCCCTCCTTTGGGAAGGACGTCACTCCATTGCATTGCCCACCATCAATCTCAAGATCGGTAAGACAGTGACTATGCGAGTTCATCGATGATAGGAAGCCCATTAGTTTCTCGCAGTGGCTGATATTAAGATGTGTCAAGTTTGGTTGCAGATCACCTTTAGGAAACAGGTCAATTTCTGGGCAACGCACAATTGTGAGAGACTCTAGTTGGGGTGCGAACATCCCTAGTGTTGCGAAGGATTTGAAACTAGGGCAGTCGCACATTATTATATAATGGAGATTTGTAAGAGGCTGTGACACAACAAGGGACTTCAGATTTTCACACCTATTGATGTCGAGTGTGTTGAGATGTGGAAAGGCATCCAACGGGATGGATGTGAGTGAATCACACCCATAGACATGCAGTGAGTCTAGTGAATTCAGCGACACGTGCTGCTGTTGAAATTGGAATTCTAGTTTGCTGCAATTGTTGATGACCGGGGAACGTAACGAAGGAGGTAAACAAGCCACCGGAAATGATATGGCTGAGGAACATTTTCCAATGCGTAGAAATTGAAGACAAGTAAGTTGCCTATGGGCTATTGCCTCCAAGACGGGCTCCACCACATGGCTCCCTTCAATCGTTAGAGAGCGCACTGAGAAAGGTAGCTCCGTCATTCTTACTCTGTCGGCGCCTGTAATCTGTAAATCATGAATTGCAGGAGCTCTTGGAATAGAAGAATTGAGCTGCTCGCATCTGTACAATGTAAGTGTTTCCAAAGCCGGTAGTTGATTAGGCAAATCTCCTGTCAAGACGGAACAGTTCGACATCGTAAGAGTCTTTAGCTTAGGAAAAGTGTGGAACTCCACGGAATGCCATTCCTTCCATAAAGGCATTGAACTAAAATGAAGAGTTTCAAGCGATGGAAAGGGTGTCACCAAACAAGATTGGTCGTTCTTATAAAACTCAGCAGTAACGATTTTCAGCATGTCAAGATTTGATACCCGTAGGTGCTCAAGAGAGGGTAACTGTCCAAGCGAGGGAAGCATGCAACAATTCCTGCAATTCATTAGCACCAGTGTAGTCATATTGTGATAGGAAGAATGCTCTAACCAATCTGGAAATATTGTACCCCTGTAACCATAGATTGTCAACTCTTTCAAGTCCACGTGAGGTTGTAACTCATGGAGTATATCTCTTTCAATTTGGGAGTCAGCAATGTCACCTTCTGATGACCACATCAAATCTAAATGGATAATATGCTTTTTATCACCTATCCTTGCCTTTGAAGCTTGGTCAATATCGATGACATTATGTAATTTGGTAATGCTGAGTGAGCCATGGAGATTTGCAAGTCCTCCTAATTCCCAGTCCCGTTCTCTTCACACATGCCAACAATAAAGTTACTTAGAAGATGCAAATGTTTTAATTTGCTCATTCCTTTTGGCATCTCTTCTAAACCAGTATTTCTAATATCAAGATGATGCAAATTTACAAGATTTTGCATGTTGTTAGGTAGCATTTTTAGATTGGAGCAATTATTCAACTTCATAGTTTGAAGATTGTACAAGTTACACAATGACTCAGGCAATATCACAATACGTGTATCAGAAAGATTCAAATAACGCAAATGGATCAATTTACCGATTGAATCAGGCAATGAGTCAATAGGAAAGAACTTGAATGACAAAACTCTTAAGCACTTCAATTGTGATAGCAAGATAAATGGAGCATTTTCCATATTGAATGGAATCCATGGGTCCAAATTGATTTCAAGAAATGTCCTTGCATATTTTACTTTATCAGATGGCCAAAAGTTCTGAGATTGGATAATTGCCTTTGGCATTGTGTGACAAATGACGAGTTTTAATGTCAATCTTGGCTCCATTACTAAGTTCTTCGGCTCTAAAATAGAATTCTCCAGCATAAAATGTTGCTAGATCATGCATGAGATCGTGCATCACAAACACATCATCGCCAGGACTAAGAGGTTGAAGAAATGATCGGGAAACTAGTTCATCAAAATATTCATAACCAACTTCTTCTAAAGTATTTTCTCTCATTGGATGTAAAAAATTTTCTGCCATCCACAACAAGATTAATTCATGTTTATCAAATTCATAATCCTTATGATATAAGGAACAATAAACAAAGCACTCGTTTAACTTTGATGGGAGATAATAATAACTGATTCTCAACGCAGGAATAATCTCCTGTCATTAGAAATTCCCAAATCTCACTCTTCAATATATGATTCCAATATCCTACATCATGATTTCCTCGCAACAATCCTCCAAGTGTTTGTGCTGCCAAGGGTAATCCATTACACTTGTTAACAATATCCTTGCCAATTTTTTCCAAAGTTAGATTCTTTGTAGACTCAGTAGAAAGAAATGCATGTTTTGCAAACACTAACCAACAATCTTCATGAGATAATAGACTTAGTTCGTGAGGTGGAACAGTTTACCACGAAGCAACCTTTCTACTTCGGGTTGTCATAAGAATTTTACTTCCCTTAACCCCATTTTTAAATGGTATCAGGTTGTTCCAATCATCATAACTCTCATTCCATGCATCATCAAACACAACTAAGAATTTTCGTCTCGACAACCTTTCCTCTAAATCATGTTGAAGTAAGTCTAAATCATTCGTGGTACAAGAACAAGAAGTTATTGCCTCTATTATAGTTCTTGTGACCTTAATAACATCAAATTCTTCTGATACACACACCCAGGCTTGAAAATCGAAATTTTGCTTCACTTGGACATCATGGTAAACCAGTTGAGCCAAAGTGGTTTTTCCTATCCCACCCATGCCCACGATGGGGATCACAGATATTGTACAATCACTAGTATCATCTAACAACAATTTTGCTATGTCCTCCTTGTCTTTGTCCCTGCCATGTATATTAGATGTTTCAACTAGAGATGATGTTATCCTCCATGACAAGCTCTCCTTTGGAATCTCCTTCAAACCAAGAGTATCTTTCTGTTTTACTATTGATTCTAGTGTATCAATTATGTCTTCCATCCTATTGACCATCTCCCTATCTTGCGAATTGAGAAAATGAGACAAGAAGTTACCTGGATCCTTTTGAGTAGCAGCTTTAGTGGAGACTTCATCCAACAAGTCATCAGCCTTGTAGACAGCATCTTTGAGACTATCGAGCCAATCCTTCACTGCTCTCTCTTTGATCTGTTTCTTCTCAGCATCATTAAGCAAGGCTTGAACAGCATAAAGAGTTCTCTTGAACCTTCCAAGAAGCTTCTGGTCAAGCTTCTTTCCTCGGATCCAGTTGACAACCTCAGGTGAGGACAGCCTGTCAAAGAGAATATTAAGAATAGCTCCACCCACAACTTCTGCAGCCATGTTTAATTCTCAAGATCTGGTGATGAAGTAAAGGTCATGAAACTAAGAAAGTTAAGGACGTGGTTGTAGTAGTTTTCAGATCACTAAACTCAAGTACAAGGAAGTGCTTGCAGTATGCAGTGCATGAACTACGATCTTTGTGAAGTATATAGTGCGGTGATGACATTTTTGTTGCAAAAAGATATTGACTTCACTTGGTAAAGGTCTTCCACACAAATTCACGTCAATTATTGTAGGATGCTTTTTGCTTTATTCCATGCATGATTATGGAGTTTTCACTTTTACATTTTTTTTTCAGTATGAACTTTCTTCATTATTATCATCTGATTAATTATATACTAATATGTTATTAGAATATTTAATTTTTACACAAGTACACATATATCATCAATTAATATTATAAAATTATTTATATTCATAACATTTAAAAGTAAGCATTTTAATTATGTTTCTTTTGACTGATGTTTTGAGAAAACTTAGGTTATCAGTCAAAAAGTATTAGCTTTATACCGTTAAAATTAATTTAATTTTTTGTAAATATTAATTTAATTTTAATTTATTGTTAATATAATTTTTATATTACTAATTTATTATTTATTGCCTTTTACATAATTTTTAAGATAATTATTATATGAGGTAGTTATTTTTAAGGATGTAATAACATTAATTAAATAACAATATAAAAAAAATTTATTCTAATAATATATTAAAATTAAATCATATTAATAGTAAGCATACAAGCACCAAAGTTTATATATTCCAGACTACTCTTTTACCGGTAGACAAGGAAATAACTTTTTTAGAAAAAACGATAGCAGTAAACATTCCATTCCAAATAATGAGGTATTTTTCAAGTTATTTATACTTATTATGTGTAGTATATTATATCAACTCATATTTTTTCTACTAATAGATGATATGGAGTCCACACCATATTCAATAATAAATAAAATATGAATTGATATGGTATTTTATATACAATAAATATAAATAATATAGCTATTTTTCATTTCAAGATTGATATTGGAGTATAAAAAGAAAAATTAGATGTGGTAAATGAGACTAAGGTGTTGATATGACAGGAAAAAGTAAAGCGTGTTTGTATTATAGCAAAAAAAGAAGAACCGAGACAAGTCTTTTTCTGATCATGGGGAGATTTTGCAATACACCGTGACCACTATAGTGTGTGATGCTCCCTGTAATCTTAACCATTCATTTTGATATCAATGGCTCTAAGATTATGTATGAAACACCTATAGACTCTTTAAAGGCCATGCACACTAGAAGTCATCACACCATTCTCTTTCATTGATTTAGTTCACCATTCGCCTCC
Organism: Dalbergia oliveri; assembly: GCA_030441495.1. NCBI lineage: Eukaryota > Viridiplantae > Streptophyta > Magnoliopsida > Fabales > Fabaceae > Dalbergia > Dalbergia oliveri. The sequence goes on along the minus strand of JAMLFY010000013.1, from coordinate 24,073,211 downwards.
TCCTCCATGGTTTTGCCACCGCAGGTGGAAAATAACGGTAACTCCACCACTGTTGCACACTGTCCTCCACCTGTCACTGCTGCCTTAGATGCCACTGCTACCCGGCCCCCAAACTGACTTCCCTGGCCTCCCCCCACCAGCCGCAGCGATCCACAACCAAGCACTTTCCTTGCCTACCGTTGCCAACCCATGTCATTAGCAAAGATAGTAGCAACACTCGTGCTCATCTCCACCGCGACCAACCATGGCAAGGTGTCGCTAACATTGACTTTCCACCACCCCCACTAGAAGCAGCCAACAGCCCCTCATGGCGGGTTTGCGACTTCGCGTGCAGTCCTGCCACTGCAACGATGCTGACGCACCAAGCCTCTTTCACACAGCTCTTCAATGTCGGCAGCTCCTCTTCCTTGTTGTCCACATTGGAAACGCCGCAGTTGGGTTAAGTTGCTGGTAATGCAAGCATTCTTGAAGCTCACTACAATTGTTGTTTAGATTCGGGAGATAGAATTTCCAGTGGTGTGCGGGAGTGGGGACAAGGTGAGGTGGTGATGAGAGTGGTGGTCGAGGAAGTTCCCTATGGCAGCAAAGGGGAATGGGGAGGCGAGGTGGTGGCCAGCGACTTGAAAATGAGATTGAAGAGGGGTGGTGTATGGATGGTCCAACAAGGAAAAATTATAATGTGATTCAAGTGTCTGATGCTCTTGGCCTGTGACATGTAGCGGAAATCAAGTCATATGCTTTGGCTTTATTCTTGGATGGTGCTTCCTCCCAAGTGCTTTTCATTTAAAGTTTGTTGATTTGTTCCCAGAATTTTTTAAAAATAATTTCTGAATAAGAAAAGCTATTATTTTATATGCTTTAATATTCCCTACATTGATTATGTAAAATGATATGGGTTTAATTTTAATGTATTAATAATACAAAAGACTTCTATATTGTATAATTAATTAAGTCTTTATATTGCTATGACTGGTGAATATGAGAATCGCTACATTGGGATCCCGCAGGGACTGTCATGTTGCTATTCAATTAATTATAATTAATTTTTATATTTAATATTAATTAATATAATTATTAAATATAAAATAAGTTTCAAATTAAATGTATTTAGAAATATCACAAATAAAAATAGTAAATTATTGATAATAAATTATTGAGATTATAATACATAATTCTTAATTTGATTTTAAAAAATTAAAAAATACTAAATATTAAAATAACCCCAAGAGCATTTTTAGAATAGTGCAAGGAGAACAATTAATGTGGAGTGAAATCAGAAAAATAGAAGCGATTATCAACGGTAATTAAATCATGTTACACAGTACATATAAGGAAAATACAGTAAGTAATATAGAATTATTACTATAAAAAATAATATAAGATTAATTCACACTTCAAAAAATTATATATGTAGTATTAATTCAGCTCATCTTTTTTTATTAGTGATTTGGCTCATCTTTAATACATTCAAAAGATTAACATACAAGTTTATTTTTACACTATAATCAAATTATATATAATCATATCAATAAATGTAATCAAATCTTACACTCACTTTTTTTAAAATTATGCAAATGAAATATTTTAATTACAATATAAATTTTTTTTACACTTTTAGCACATAAAAATCAAATTTTTAGGATATGTTTGGTTATGAGATAAAAATAGAATATAAATTTTCATAGATAAATTCTATGCATAAAATTACACATAAATCTCATTCATAAAAAATTTACCCTTATTTTTACTCTATAACCAAATATACCCTTAATACAAAAAGTGTTTCCAGTACTTATACCTTTCAACGTTTGAACTTTATCATAATTCCCATTTTCTAATAAACTCTAGACATAAAGCCCTGAAAATATTGAACTCAATTCACATCGAATTAAATCAAATTTAAGATTCAATGATTCCAAACACAAACTCATTTAAAACATTGAGAAAATTGAGTCAGTCTTTCTTTGCTTTTTGTCCAAAGGTATCTAATGTCCATTATGCCTATTGCCAAGTTTCCAAGGAAAACAATTTGAAACTGCTCAGTTTTCATACCATCTCAGCTAAAGTTCTTAACACATTGCAGTTTAGTAATGCCAGATCACAAGCTTTTGCTTACATCAAAGTAACCACTAACTATAGCTCAATACATATTAAGAGAGCTGAAAAAGGATTATATATAAGTTAAAGCACAAATTAATAAAAAACTCAGCCACCCAAATGTTTGAAAGTCGTGCATCAGAACTCAAGTTTCATAATAAGAGCATCCACAAATCCAGGACAAGCACAGGATGCAGCAACAAATGGCATCTGATAGCTACCACAAGTACCAATACAAAAAGGAAATATTGTAATGTTTTACTAAATACTGAGCCAAACCATGGAGAGAGCCTCTAACGCAGCCTTCTTGCTTCTCTTTCAGACTCAGTAAGGTGAGGATGTCTCCTTCTCTCACTGGTCCTTTCACATTCCTCATGATGTGTCGGTTCTGATCATCCAAAAACTTGACTCTAACCTGGGTCACTTGCCCTCGAGATCCAGTGCGACCCATAACTTTAACAACAATTGCGTGCTTTATTCCAGAATCCATCCTGCTCAAAAACAGGCACCATTTACAAGGTTACGGATGAGGGGACAAGGTTGCTTATATTGCATCAGTGTGACCGAGTAAAGCGCAGAAAAAACATATGGCAAGTGCCTAGTAGACAGCTCTATGCCACGAAAATTCAACAAAGTATTAAATGGCAACAGTCTAACACAACTTGAAACCAACTATATCAAGATTTGCAATAAAGCACATCAAAGATCAAGTTTGACATACAATCAATTACCACAACAACAACAAAAACAAAAAAGTCTTTTCTGATTAGGTAGTTTTTAGCTATATATATATGAACTAAATGATGTCATTGCATCCTATATCAAAAATCACCAGCTCTTAGAAATTCAATCTCACTATCTCAGTATAATAAAATTCCAGGGTTGTACAATACTCTTACAAAATTCAAGGAAATCGGTACTTTTTAGTTATCTGTGGCTATGAATGAGTCACGTGTCTATTAATCCAATTTATTAGGATCTATAAAGTCAATAACTAAATCATAACCATTGAAGACAAAAGGATACTCATGCATGGCTCTTAAAATGTTGATTTCAGGACAATCCGTCCAACAACTGGTGACAACAACATCCAATTGAACAGGGTAAACCATCAGAGTTGCAAATGAGCTAGAACGTAAGTGATCATCAGTTAAAATGTGGGTGAAAGGCAATAATAGCAAAAACGCAAATCATGGTATTCTTAAAATAAAAAGCTAACTGCAATTAACAGCTTCGCAATAGATATTTCATTATACAAACTTTATTCCTGCCAATGCTTCATGAAATATGACCAAGACCAACTCCTTTTATTGTAAAGAGAAAAAAAGGTTCAATACAAAACATAACTCCGCCAAAAAACTGCTCAAGAGGATTACACATAAATTTCAGTGTCCACATTCCAAATGATTAATAAGGAACACATCCAATGTCATAGGCAGCAATAGCATAGACAAAATAAGCAAATTGAAAAAATAATAATAATAAAATAAACCATTCCACTCATACTGATAAAAAAAAAAACACATTCCACTCATTTAAGTGATAAAAAAAGAATCAACTCCTTGATACATTAAATCTATGTCCATCTTATCATTTTTATGGCTACTAGAGTTTGAAGCATCTGCTATTTGAAGCTGATACTATTTTACTAACAACCAATGAATTTAAATCATAATAACAATAATAAAAGAGAGAGACCCTTAAAATTGAAAAAACAAAAGAAGATGAGTTTAAAGAAAGAGCAATGGGGGGAACGGCATCGGTACGTGAGATTCGAAGAGGCGCTGGAGGCTGCTGCAGGTGCTGGTGGCTTTGCTTGAAGGGTGCGAAACTGAAACAACAGCAACCCTAATCTTTGCTTGTTAAGATTTATAGTGACACGTAACCCCCATGAAACGACGAAAAAACCCCAAAATTTCGAAACATTATTATTCCACGACAATTTTTGAGTTACTATTCATATCTCAAAAAATAGGAGATGCTCGACTATGATTATAGTATACAAGTTTAAAATATTATTTTCAATAATCTCGCTCCAAATGTTTCTGATTTCATTTTTTCTTCTCTCTTTTCAATTTTTATCAAATTAATTATAACTTAATCTTCTTCATCTATCTTCATCTCATTGTCTCCAACTTTTATATCCCGGGACAAGTTTCAAACATAGTATAGAAATTTATGAGGACAAATTAGCTACTCAAAATTTAAAATTATCAAATTGATTCCATATTTCAAAAAATGAAATAAATTGGTTTATCAATAGCTTCATACAATTAAAAATTACCTGTATGAAACTATAAATAAATCAATTTGTCCTCTTTTGTATAATATAAGGTACCAATTTAAAACTTTTAATTTATTCTAGATATATTTTTTACAGACCGATTTGGATTTTTTTTTTTCCTTTGAGTAAGAATGTATGGATAATCATTTGAAAAACACAATGTGTAGATAATTTGTTGTTTGGCTATCGGAAAAAGGTCAAATACAAAAGTATCGGTGTTAAATAAATATTTTTTATATCGTGAAAAGTATTTTCAATAAAAAAATATAAATATTTTAAAACAAATTTTTTTTTAGGCCCATTTTAACTTAAAATTAGCTCTAAAATTATTTTAATTTACTTTTATTTTCATTTTTCTTCTTACATTCTTTTCAATAATTTGAAAAACTAAATTTTGAAGTAGTTTCGTATCGAGAGATCATTTACTGATAAGAGTTTTTTCAAATGGTTAGTGAGTTATATTCCTACATATAAAGAAGATAATAAGGTGTTTGGTCTGGGTATTTCAGCATGCCTTGCAATCTATTATTGGTGTCAGAATCAATTCCTTCAATTTTGCAACATGTTTTGTAACATCCTCTTCTTTACAAAATATTTTATAGAATAATTTATCATATTCTTATTAGTTGTTTGAGTTAATTATTGTAGAATAGTCTAATAAAAATTTAACAAAGAATTAAATCTTAATTGATAAATCTCTAAAATAGGGTTATAAAATATTGATGATACCTTATGAAAACAAAATAATTAGTATTAATATATATATAATCTTTGATATAATGTAATGTATATAGTAATATAATAATATGTATTAATTTTCTTGGTGCTCAAGTTATTAAAACTTGTTGGCCAAGATTTCTTGTTGCTCAAATTTCTAAATTTGGTGCTTAATCAAGTTTCCCATGCTTGTTAGCCAAGATTAGAACCTCTATATAAAGAGGTGATGTGAAGAAGAATTTGCAAATGCAGAAGTGGAGCTTTGAGCATTAACATTCCTAAAAGAAACTAGCATAAGAGAAAGATAAGAGGAGATAGAGAATTGTGTATTGCTTATACTATAGTGTTATCTCTATAATAATTTTAAGGTAGGGAATGAGTCTCCTTGTAAATTGAAAATTATGGTTACATTGTCTAATTCCTTTCAATAAACCAAAATCTTAGTTTTATGTGCATAAAAGTTTAGGAGATTTTAGAGAAATCTCATAAAAATTTAGGAGATTTTCAGAAATCTCATAAAAGTTTAGAAGATTTTGCAAAGAAATTTCATATAGAAGATTTCAAGGAATAATTAGTTTGTCTATTCCTTTACATTGTTTTATAAGTAAATTTATGGTTACATTCTATATTGCCCATTTATCTTCAAGATTATCTAGTTATTTATCTTTCTAATTGACTTTCAGTTCTTTTGAATTAATATTCCTTTATATTGAAATCATTTTTTTCGCTATCATTTTACTTTACTACTCTTTTGCATTTCAAGTTATCTTTTATTAAAGTTGCTAATTATTGATAAGGTTAAATTACTTTGAGTTGTCAAGCCTATACTACTTTAATATCTATGCACTTTATTTATTTTTAAGTTTAATTATGCATTAACTATATTTTATGTATTATATTCCATTTATTTCACTGCTTAATTTTAAGTTTTATTTTAAAGAATTTATTTATAATATTCAACAATTTATGTTGGCTCTTAGTTATTTAAGTTCTATTTCTATTTATTACTTAAAGATTTTACATCTCATATTTTGAATCTATGCAACTACACAAGAGAATAATGAAAATGAAGATATTTAAAACTTTGCCACTAACTACGAAGACAGGGACAGAGATGTAAGGTCCATTATGTTACCTGCCTTGATTAGTGTGGCGTAAATGTCTCTTTGTCGTCACGATGTTAAAGAGTAACACCAGAGAATGAAAATTCCCTAAGAGAAGGCTTTCAACTATGTGTGAAACAAGTAGATAAAGAAAAGTGAAAGATTAATGCAAAAAGATAATAATCTTAATAAGCTTTGCATGATATGCTTTATCTAGTACATTATATTTATGCTATGATATCTGATTATGTTCTTACAAAGATTTGTGGCTATATGTACTTTCCATGTGGATGTGGTTGGAATCACCATAATTCAAAATATTTTAGAGATATTCATTCCCTACTGAGATTTTTTTTCAATTCTCATCCTATTTTCTGGTCAGATTAATCAAGTAATGTCCGAGAGGAAGGCAGTCTTTAGATTCTATGAGGATTTGGAGTTATAAATAATGTGTTCAAGCTTATTATGTGTTATATGATAGTTTGGTTTGTAAACATTATAGTTAGTACTTTTGTCAAAACACTTTATTTGTACTTAACTAGCATAATTTTAAATGTCATATTTAACGTCTAAATTTCTAGTAATGCCTTTAGAATGAATGAGTATTACATGTTTGGTTTCTACAGTTCACAAAATTTTCTAGAATTAATTGTGGCCCCAGCTTATTCTAATTAAGTGAAAATTTTTCACTTCTAAATTTTTACTCTCTTTTTTTAATTAAAATTGCTTCTTAGATAAAACTATTAAATATAAATCACTTTATCTCAATGATCAATTCCAACAAAATCAATTATAATAAAGTTATTTCTATCCAAAATCAAGTATACAAAAAGCATAATCAAACACACTATTTCTTGTTTTTTTTCGATGAAAATAGAAAACAAATGTACAAATATGTTCGTTTTATTTTCTTTGAAAATAATTTCATAAAATGTTTTTAAAAATGAGTAAATTTTGACACTATGAATCCTTGTTTCCAATGCTACTTGTTGAAATTTTGAAAGCGAGAAAAATTGAAAACACGGCAGCAATTTCATAAATTTGTGACAAGGGAGTTAATCAAAGAAGGTTTAATTTGGTACTTACATATTAAATAATATCAAATATATGGAATAACATTTTTCTATTTCAATATAATTATCATGCTTTTATTGAAAACTTTCGCAGGAACAATCATAAAAAGAAATTTCTTAACAACGTTGACTAAAAAGGAAATTGTTATATAAATTATTTTCATTGGAAAAAAAAGAAAGAAAAATCAACAGAATTCGAGTTGCTATAGCTATAAATAGCTTTAAAGTTGCACGACCACTCACATTGGGATGTATTATGGCTGATTCTTATCAAACTTTGCCCAAACAACTAAATCGTAAACTCAAAATTAAACATCTTTGATGTCCAATAGAAAGGCATTTTTGTTAACTTTGTTGGAATGACAAGTACGTAGTTACAACAGTTAAGTTATTATTATCAAACCTTCTACTATAAAAACACCAAAGCAATTACCTCCTAATGCATACAAAATAATTATTTGAAGTCTTAAATTTTGCTTGGACTTTTCGACAAAGGCCAAATCTCCAGCATGGTGATCTCATCGTCTACTTCTAACGTGGTATGCAATTCTTAACATTCAAGTTCTAACTAATTACCCATATGGTCTTCATCAAACACACATAATCAATCTTCCTAGCTATATAGCTTTTTTTTTCTTTGTTCAAGCATGCGGAGCAAATCTTCCTTGTTGGATCTTATATTAATGATAAAGATTTAAACTTAAAGTCATGTGACTTTTTAAAATTATTATGTGACAACTATTAATCACCATTAATTCTCCTCACTCTTATAATAAATCACTCATCTCACTTGAGTCATCCTATATATATATATATATATATATATCAAATTATATTGGTCTAACTTTCAGCATAGTTATACAATTTATAACTTTCGAAGAAATAATTCATTTGTGCCAAATTTCATAAATGAATATCAATATCAATGCAATCATATAGCTCTTAATTGTTCTTATTCATTTTAAACATATATATTACATTGATTTTGATGATGATTATGGCTCACATACATAGGTGAACACAAAGTTGATGGCTAAAGTGTTGATACTTTCATTATCAATGACAGTGCTAATCAAGCGGGGCATGGTCACGGGAGCTTGAGGAGAAAAAGTGAAGACAATGACTTTCATCTTAGACAAGTTAGAAATAGAACCAGGAATGGTGGTGAAAAAGGATTTCTATAATGCTGGGTTCCCAAGAGGCCACATTGTAGTCAAGCGTTTTGATTTGGAACTCATTGATGAACAGGGCATTCGTACCCTTATATGAAGCTTACCTTCACCATTACTTTGTTGTGAGATATTATCAAAACATGAGTTATTTGGCACAACACCCTGGGCTCTAGTGACAACAAAAATGGTAAAATAGGTCGAAGAAATGATGGCTTATGTGCGGTGAGTTCTTCCAGCCTATTGGAGCTTTGGAGTTAGTCACGGGAACAAGCACAGAATCCCAGAACCTTTTGGGATAGAAGTTGGTACCCTAGAAATTCAAGGGCACCAAGAGATGTGGGGCATCAACGTCATGGTCATTGATACCCGTGGTGTACAAGATCGTAAAGGTTGCACCGAATGGTGCAACCTTTACAGCAATGTCACAAGGAACAATACAGGAATTGATGGTAAAATATTGACTACAGCTTACAAAGGAGGGCTCTCTTGTTGTGAAGGTCGGTGCAAATTACAAGAGGGTTTTCAAGGTGGCAAGAGAAAACTTGCCATCAAATACACAATTAAGTATGCAGATTGGGATCAGAACCAAGTGCCTCTTAAGGTTTATCAACTTGATGTGACTGACAGGTGACATCAAATGGTTCCCAAATAGTTCATAATTGTGGGGTAAGTAAATGAATCATATATATTCAAGACATGTTAGATTTCACATCTTCTACCCAATTTTTTTTATCATTCTCTATCCCCACAATAAAAATTTATTAAGTATATAATAATAACATTATCCATAATTTCTTATCCAATCAATTTTTTCAACTACCCATGATTTTTATATGCATATGGCAAAATTTGATTGGGAAATGGAAGTGGAAAGAAAAAGGAGACAAATGAATTTTGTTTGACATGTTATAATAACTTATGAATAAGTAACCTATTTCAATCTCTATTATTACTCTAAAATATAATACTTGTCTCCAAGCTAGTGATTACTTTTTTTTCCTAATTAAGTGACAATATTTAACAATTTAATTTGCTACAGGTAGAGTATACTATTCCAACAAATAATGGTAGGAATAACTCACCTTATGATATTCGGAGAACAAAGATCCCAATGAATAAAGGTGGCAGTCTCATCTATGGTCCTGCTCATGTACATGCAGGAATTGTTAATGCAACTTTATATGGACAGGTGATGATTTTCAATGTTTACCATCATTCTCAAACATATTGATAGTCTTTTTGATTCATCATATACTATATATATGTGCATGTGTGTTCTTGATTTGTTTTTAATTAAGTAATAATTTTATTGTTTTGATCATGTTTCATTGTAATAAGTATAATATTTTAGTGTATCTTTACTTCTAAAATTATTTTTTTCTTCACTAATTTAGGATGGAAGGGTTTTATGTGCTGCCACACCAAAATATGGAACAGGAAAGGAACCAGGAAATGAGATAGGTTATGCTGTTGGAATGTCTGTATGCTATCCAAAACCAGGTTCTATCAAGATTGCTGATGGTGAAACTTTGACTGTGGAATTCATTTATAAAAGTGGCTTCCGCACTGGAGTTATGGGACATTTCTATATCAATTTGGCAGAGAAGCTACCATAATCTATATGTATAAGAAGGGAGCACATGGCCTTCTTTCCCTGATGAGGAATACACCCTGGTTCATTCCATTAGTCACCAATGTGACAACAAGGTGGAGAGATTGATTGGGAAAGCAAAATAGTGTTTGACAAGATTAACTAATTGGGATTCACAAATGTCTTTGCAACTTATTGTATCTTCCAACATTGCAATATTGTATTTATTTTTTTATTTTTTGTGTGTAGTAGGAGCAAATAAAATAAATGCACAAATGTTATTTACTCAAATATATTTTTAGCCCTTTATTATTTTTTGTTATATCTTTCTTAAAATGGGACATATATACATGATAAAGTAACAAACTTACAGTGGAAGTGTAGAAGCACCAAGCTAATTTAGATTAATCTCCAACTAAGCTAACCAAATTGCTTTAACTTGTTAGTTGTGATATAATTGCTAACGCTGCCAATGCCAACTAAAGAATTCACACAAGTCTTCCTAAATTTGAAGGCAAAACCAGACACAACATTTGTTTTTTCAATTCTATGTTAAACAATGTGCACTATAATTAATGATAAGTTTCCAAATCCAAAGGCAACTATATATGTCTTCACTCTTCATCTCCAAGTTCAATTTTCAAAAGCACCAGAGATGTTGGTTTACGTAGTTTTCAAGCTTTCCAAGAATTCATGAAGTTCATGATTAAAACAATAATTTGAAACTTATGACAAATTTGTAAAACTATTCCCTTAAAATATCACAATAACTTTTGAAACACTTTCTATGCTTTATAACATTTTCCAAATATGAACTGAAACAACTTTTCCAAATTAATTAACATGCTTTAAGTAAATTGTTCCATGTAAAATTTCACATATATGTTTCATTAAAAAAATACTCCAAATACCACCATTTAATTTGGTGCTCTGAACATTTGTAGAAGAAAGTTTTGCAAGTAAAACTATTGTATGTTCATCCATGTTGGGAAGATTGCAAGGACTTCCTTTGCATATTTCTTTGTGTTAGAAATTGGATACAAATAATAGAATATTTGGTAGGTTTTGAGGCATGAATTATCACTCTCTTTGAAGAGATATTGCCTGCATACTTTTAAGGAAAAAGATAGACAAGTCTATTTTAATGATATAACAAAGCCACTCAAACTCTTTTAATAATTGTTCTGGAATTTTCTGTATCTAAAATAATGAACATAGCTCCTAATTATAGAGATATTTAGACACCTTTTAATTACAAAAGGCTTACTAATTAATATATCTCTTCAAATAAAAACCGCCCGTACCAAAACGTTGGAATGCATCGTTTTAGCGTTGACTTCAAAAGCAACATGTATATAGCAAAGTTCATAAAGTAACTTGAATGTTACTTTTCATTTGATTTTAAAGTAACAGGCAATGCTCTATTTTGCTCCAATTTCATCATTTATATATTATATAATAACAATATATTTACAAAATTAGTTTGTAATATCATTCATAACATTATGCATAATATAAAGTATCTCATGGATTTGAACCTTTTAATAGTGTGAACATTTTAAGGTTAACGAAGTTATTGGTGTACAAGTATTGAACCATAACTCCTCATGTCAAATAAAAAATGTTACACACATGATATCATGCAATTATTAAGAAACTTTAACAACAAGCTTTTAGCACTTTTATGGCCATGTGTTAATTCTACATTCATGAATATTTATGAGTATAAACCCTTTAACCATTATTTAAGGTGGCACCATCTCAATATTCACATAAGTGAAATTTGTCATTTTGTCCCTGTTACTATAGACATTTAACAAGTTTATTCAGACATATAGTTGTCATCTTATTGTAACAGTGCATACTGTACATCATAGAATGAGACCTTCAAGTAAAATCATGTCTAGTCCAATATATAGTAGCTTATTTTTACCCATTGAACTTATGTTGTTAGAGTTTCTAACTCAAAGTTGGGTTTCCATTACTAGTGCATTTTAATATCAGGGTTTCAGCCTCATTCCCTTATAATGCAATTGTAATGCATCTTGTGGAGTGCTTTTGTAAGTAGATTATCTAAATTTTTATTTGATCTCATAAAGATTATAGTTAAGACTTTGCTCTTAATTAATTCTTATATGTCTAGACTTTACATTGTATATCTTATTGTGGGCTAAACACATTGTTGCCTCATTATCACAATATATAGGAACAATTGGCATCAATTCTGCGACAACTTTATATATAATAACATATTCCTCAACCATTCTTCTTTTGCTATAGCTGCTAATGAAATAAATTCATATTCCATAATGGAATGTAAAATACAAGTTTTCCTTTTTGAATGCCTAACTAATAGCACCACCTCCCTACGTAAAAAATCATCATGTTGTGGATTTATTATCACCAATACTAGTTATCCAACTAGCATTTGAATAACCTTCTAACACAATAGGAAAACCATTATAACAAATATATACATTTTGTGTTCTCTTTAAATAGCTAAGCATTCTAATATATAATTGCTTTCCAACAATCATTGCTTGGCTTACTTGCAAAAGGAGAATGCTTACAAACTGCAAATGCAATATCTAGTATTGTACAATGCATTACATACATCATACTGCCTAATACAATTGCATATTGTAATTGTGCATCTATTCTTCCATCATTTTTTATGAATTTGACACTAGAATCATAAGGAGCATTAAACTCCTTAATTCCCAAATGACTATACTACTTTGTAAGCATTTTCTCAATATAATAAGATTGTGTCAAAGTTACAATTTTGCCTTCCTTTTTAATCTTTATACCCAAAATAATATCTACCTCATTCATATATTTCATTTTAAAAATTAAAAATACTTTTTTGTTTCACAAATCCCAAGCATATTTGTGCCAAATAACAATAGATCATCTACATACAGGCATATAATAATACCATATTCTTTGGAGAACTTAGCATAAATGTACTTATCTACACTATTTTGTACAAATCCATTTGATAGTACTACAAGAAAATCACTCATTATGGATCTATGTTTCGATCGCTAATTTCATAAAAACAACCACTAAACTTGAGACTTATTTTGTAACTGAATGTTGTCGTCCTAAAATTTAATTTTTTAGCGATCAAATTTTTTAGTCGCTATTTTTTGTAACCGATTTAGTGACTGAATTTACTCCAACACAACCAATTATCGGAGGTGGTTTGGGCTAACATTAGTGACCAATTTTGCGGTTACTACTATAGTGACTGAACATCAGTCATTGATTTAGGGACTAAAGTTGCAGTCGCTAAATCTGTCACTATTTCAGTCACTAAATTGGTTTCTAAGTGGTAACAGATTATTTCGATCACAAATCCAATTGCTAGTTGTGATATAAACTTTGGTCGCTACTCTTATGATCGTATTTCGGTCACTAATTCAGTCTCTAAATCTTTTACTTGTTTTTCCATTTCACTTTTAGTCTCAAATTCGGTTGCTATTTATCTTCTATCACTAAATCGGTCACTAATGTTGTTACAAAAAAAGAATTTTTATTTCTAAACTCCTATTTTTATACATTTGATTTGCATGTGCCTAACACCAAAACAAACATGATTATACATAAATCATACTAAATAGCATTCCACTAACTAGTAACAAATATTATTATTAAATATTATACAAAATAACTAATGTTAAATCAAAATGCAAACTTGTAATAACAGGTCCTCCTAATTATCACCCTTCTCCCCTTCAACTAAGTCTCCAACTAGATATGATTGAATCCTACTAAACATTATACAAAATAACTAGCATCAATTCAAAATGGAAACAAGTAATAATAACTGGCAATGATTATATCATACAAAATAACCAGCACTAAATGCAACCAAGAAGGCCACAAAGTCTTTAAAATTTATGCCATCCACCATCTTGAGAAGCCTCTACAAATAAGCAAAGAATGCATCAAAATATGGAAATACACACTAACCGCACATAATCCTTTAACATAAAGGTGATGGCATAACAAATTCTAATAAATTCCAAAATAAACTAAGATCCTGGGTTCCAAAGTGAAAACAAGTTTGTACCTATGAAAGTGGATTCATTGCAACTTAGAGACAAACAATGATATGTGGATTCTTGTACCCTTAAACATAGCCATAGGAACTTAAAGCATGCAATCAAGACGCAATAAACAAGGTAAAATTGAAAAGCAAATCAAGCCACAAATAACAAGCACAATTAATGAAGAGGAAACAAAAAAAATTATGAATAATTCAATTAGGCAACCTAAATGAAATACAATACATCAATATGAGAAGAAAAACATAACCATTCCCATAAAGTCAAAATGGTGCATACAAAATACTATTTCAAGACATAATAAGTATGAATCATCAACTCTTGACAAAGATAAGAACCTTTGCTTCTAATATTCACGTGCAAATACAATGAAACATTAATATTAGTATATGTCATTAACAAAAATAATATCATTCTCAATGAAAATTAACCAAACTCGGTACATACTATTTTCATTATTGAAATTTTGAATGGCCCTAATTATTCATCACACACTTGAAGAATTTGGAACCTATAAAAAATGTTCAAATTTTAGATACATGCACAAGTAACAGTGCAAGAAAATTAGTCCATATAGCATCTTAAAACACAAGTATCACAAATAGAACCTACTACATAAAACCTAGAGCATGTAATGGCATAGAGCATGCGACCTCAACCAATATAATTACTTTATTACCAAATTTAATTAAGATACTTTGACATCACTAAAATGAAGAGTGAATGATATAAGCGAGAGGAGACACCTTATCCTCCACAAGCAAAGGAAGATGGAGAAGGATCACAAGGGGCTTAGGGCAGTTGCCATGACAATAAACTTAGAAATCATATGTGTTCTTTATTCCTTCAACTCCAATAGGGCAAATTACAAAAAAAAAAAAAAAAGCATTGCAAAATTAAAAGAAATTATAGTTGTAGCTTCATGAACAGAAAAAAAATTGAATTAGGATATGAGAACAAATTAATAGCATATAGGAAATCAATGATTTATGTAGTTTTAGTGTCACAACTGAAATCTTCTAAGGCATAGTCTTTACCATACCATTCAAATTCAGTTCTTGCATTGAAAATTTCAAATTGTTATTGCATAATTAGAATGGATTCAAATCTCAATTTTATTTATTGATAGATTGGAAAACACCTAAACCCAGTAAAGAAACATGAGGATAAAATACAAGCATGGTTGACAACTATTA
Organism: Dalbergia oliveri; assembly: GCA_030441495.1. Lineage (NCBI taxonomy): Eukaryota > Viridiplantae > Streptophyta > Magnoliopsida > Fabales > Fabaceae > Dalbergia > Dalbergia oliveri. Next base: position 24,057,905 of record JAMLFY010000013.1, on the reverse strand, counting down.
GACATAACCATATATAGTCAACACATCCCAAAGCAAAGAATGCAACACATCGTAATTATTATATGATCTCAATCAATTTCAAATTTTTAAAAACAAGCAATTAGTTGACTGAGCCTTGCATGACAACAAAGAAACAAACGGACTTGCAGTGAAAAAGAATATCCCAAAAAGATAATTTAAGAAATAAAAATCAAGTTCAACAGACACTTGAGCATTAAAACCATTTCCTATATATATCAACAGAGTAGTTTAGTTCAACCAAGATGTCAAAAGCCAATTTCAACAAGAATCCTCTTTTATGATAAACAAATGTAACAATATGGAATGAAAAATCAAATAAAGAGAGGAAAACACATCCTCCCAGACAAATTAAAAAGAAACAAAGATTCACGAATAAGGGAAAATGAAACAAGACAGAAGAGCCACCCTTTGATGTCAAATAAATGTCTCCAGACCTTGGTGTTCTTATAGAGTGAGAACAAAACAAATCCTCAAAGAATAAGAATCAAAGTGAACCTAAAGTATCATGTCCTCAAACACCTATTATACTACACCATATCAAAATGTCCTTCATGAACATTATGATTTACATAGCAAGGGACAACAAATCCAGCTTAAATAATGACACTAAGAATACACAAAAATTGATTCAGGTTCTTTCTTCATAGAATATTCCAACCAATAGACTGAAAATCAACGTGTTATCATGAAATACAAGAATAAAGAAAAAGAGCACAAAGGTTTGGTTGTGTACCTTACCAGTGTATCAGTTCCAACTCTTCTCCTATTTCTACTCACAAACAAGAAAGGGAACACATAAAAGCATTGATTTACCTTTGATTTGAGGGACCTCATTCTCCTGGGTTCTTTGCGATGAGTTGTGGCTTTGCTCTCCATTGGAGGAACACAAAAAAGCATATGATTTACCTTTGATGGGGGTGAGAATGGTGAAAGGTTGATAGGCATTCGATTTGGGTTAATGGTCGATTTGCGAAATGGGGGTAAAACGAGGGTGACCAACAGTGGAACAATTAGCGGCAAATCTCGATGGAAGGCTCGGTGGTTCGATGTGTTGACATTTGAGGTTAGGAGCATTTGCGTGAGGACAAGCATAGTTAGCTAGAGTATGGCATGAGATGGCAAACAAAAGGCGGAAGATGTATATGTGGTGGGAAAAAGTTTGCTTAAGAAATTGGACAGATTAGATTGAGTTAGAGAGTTTTAGATGAGTAGATTTTATAGAATAAGAGAGAGGAAAATTTTAGTTTTTAGAAACAATATTAGATCTAATATAATTCTTTTGAATATCCTAATAATTACAAATCAGGTTTAATTCATGATCAAGTGATTTTATTTCCATATTAGATATAATTACCTAAGAGTAAGCATTCAATATAAATTGGATGTCATTGTTCTGTTAGTGATTGTTCACCTAAAGCTAATTATTTAATATTTATATGAAATCACTATTCAAGTTATAATTTTAGTGATATTTTTAGTTGATTGATCAATTAGGAACATGGTAAATTTCTTTTGTATAAACTTCTTTGGAAATCACATAATTTTTACAAAAGAGGTAAAATTTGTGTAACCAATTTAGAGACTAATTACCTAAAGGTAATATTTAATATCATTATATAAACGTTAGTCACTAAATCGGTCACTAGTCTATATTTCATATAATTAATCTTCTTATAAGCAAAAAGAAATTTCTAACAGTGAAACCTAATAATCATCGTCACTAAATTGGTCACTATTTTATATTAGTGACCAATATAGTGACCATTATTCCCATAAATTTGGACTCCATAAAGGTAATACCAAATATCATCATATAAACGTTAGTCACTAAATCGGTCACTAGTAATTGATAATTTGTGATAAATCAGTCACTAGTGACTATAGTGACCATTAGATGATTATTTAGCATTAAATATTATCAATTGTTAAATCGGTCACTATTTTCAATTTGTGATCAGTTTAGTGACTGAATTTTTCACCCCACTATGGCTCTATTTGGTCACTAATTTGGTCATAAAATCATCATTTTAGTGACTAATTATTTTCAGTCACAAAATCAGTCCATATACCACACTTATCTAGTAGAACACTATCAAATTTTTCATGTCATTGTTTTGATGCTTGCTTTAAACGATAAAGAGATTTTATCAACTTGCAAACTTTAGTTTCATTTTTAGGAAGATTAAATCCATTTGGTTGTAGTATGTAAATCTCTTCACTCAAATCACCATTCAAAAAGGTTGTTTTAACATCCGTTTGATGTCTAATTAAATTGCATTGATGCTAAAGTTCATGGCACTCTTATGGATGTTATCCTCAAGCTGGAACATAAGTATCAAAATTTTTCACTTCTAAAATTTTGCTCTTTTATTTTTAATGAAAATTAATTCTCAAATAAAATTATTAAACGTAAATTACTTTGTCTCAATACTCAATTCCAACAAAATCAATTCTAACAAAATTATTTCTATTCAAAATCAAGTCTACAAAAAGCATAATCAAACACACTATTTATTTATTTATTATTTTCAATGAAAATAGAAAAACAAATGTAAAAATTCATTAGTTTTATTTTCTTTGAAAATAATTTCATAAAATAGTTTTAAAAAATAGTGAAATTTTAGACATTGTGAATCCTTGTTGAGAACTTTGAAAATGAGAAACATTTAAAACATGGCTGCAATTTCATAAATTTGTGACAAGAGAGTTAATTAAAGAAGGTTTAATTTGGTACTTACATATCGAATAATATCAAATATATGGAATAACATTTTCTTGTTTCAATATAATTATCATGCTTTTGTTTCCAACAGGAAAAATCACAAAAAAGGAATTTCTTATTAGCAAAGTTGACTGAAAGAAGGAAATTGTTATATAAATGATTTTCATTGGAACAAAAAAGGAAAAATCAACAGAATTTGAAATGCTATAGTTATAAATAGCTTTAAAGTTGCACGACGGCTCACATGGGTGTATTATGGTTGATTCTTATCAAAATTTGCCCAAACAACTAAACGTATACTCAAATTAAACACCTTCGATGTCCAATAGAAAGGCATTTTTGTTAACTCTATTGGAATGACAAGTATGTAGTTACAATAGTTAAATTATTATTATCAAACCTTCTACTATAAAAACACTAAAGCAATTACCTCCTAATGCATACAAAATTATTATTTGAAATCTTCAATTTTGCTTGGACTTTTCGACAAAGGCCAAATCTCTAGCATGGTGATCTCATTGCCTACTTCTAACATGGTATGCAATTTTTAACATTCAAGTTCTAACTAATTACCCATATTGTCTTCGTCAAACACACATAATCAATCTTCCTAGCTATATGGCTTTTTTTTTTTTGGTTCAAGCATGCATTTTTACTATTTATAAGCTAGCCAACACAAAAGAGAAAGAATATATAATGTTCATTACAAGAATGAGAATGGTTGTTTATTATGGAACGTAAGGGGCAAATTTTCATTGTTGGATCTTATATTAATGATAAAGATTTAAACTTAAAGTCATGTGACTTTTTAAAATTATTATGTGATAACTATTAATTACCGTTAATTATCCTTACTCTTATAATAAACCACTCATCCCACTTGAGGCATCCTACACACACACACACACACACACATAAAATTGGATTAAGATTAGGATCAAGTTATATTTGTCTAACTTTAAGCATACTTATATAATTTATAACTTTCTAAGAAATAATTCATTTGTGCCAAATTTCATAAAAAATGAATTTCAATATCGATGCAATCATGTAGCTCTTAATTATTCTTATTCATTTTAAACATATATATTACATTGATTTTGATGATAATTATGCTTCGCATGCATAGGTGAACATGAAGTTGATGGCTAAAGTATTGATACTTTTATTATCGATGCTAGTGCTAGAATCAGGCGGGGCATGGTCACGGGAGCTTGAGGAGAAACAAGTGAAGACAATGACTTTCATCTCAGACAAGTTAGAAATAGAACCAGGAATGGTGGTGAAAAAGGATTTCTATGACGCTGGGTTCCCAAAAGGCCATATTGTAGTCAAGCGTTTCGATTTGGAACTCGTTGATGAACATGGGCATTCCGTACCCTTATATGAAGCTTACCTTCACCATTACTTTGTTATGAGATACTTTCAAAATATGAGTTATTTGGCACAACACCCTGGGCTCTCAGTGACAACAAAAATGGTAAAATAGGTCGAAGAAATGATGGCTTATGTGCAGGTGCAGTTCTTCCAGCCTATTGGAGCTTTGGAGCTGAGTCACGGGAACAAGCACAAATCCCCAGAACCTTTTGGGATAGAAGTTGGTACCCCTTCAGAAATTCCGAAGGGGCACCAAGAGATGTGGGGCATCAACGTCATGGTCATTGATACCCGTGGTGTACAAGATCGTAAAGGTTGCACCGAATGCGGTGCAACCTTTAAGCAATGTCACAAGGAACAATACAGGAATTGATGGTAAAATATTGACTACAGCTTACAAAGGAGGGCTCTCTTGTTGTGAAGGTCGTGCAAATTACAAGAGGGTTTTCAAGGTGGCAAGAGAAAACTTGCCATCAAATACACAATTAAGTATGCAGATTGGGATCAGAACCAAGTACCTCTTAAGGTTTATCAACTTGATGTAACTGACCAGGTGACATCAAATGGTTCCCAAATAGTTCACAATTGTGGGGTAAGTAAATGAATTATATATATTCAAGACATGTTAGATTTCACATCTTCTGCCCAATTTTTCTATCATTCTCTATCCCCACAATAAAAATTTATTAAGTATATAATAATAACATTATCCATAATTTCTTATCCAATCAATTTTTTCAACTACCCATGATTTTTATACGCATATGGCAAAATTTGATTGGGAAATGGGTAGTGGGAAAGAAAAAAGAGACAAATGAATTTTTTCTTTTTGACATGTTATAATAACTCATGATTAAGTAACCTATTTCAATCTCTATTATTACTCTAAAATATAATACTTGTCTCCAAGCTAGCTATTACATTTTTTTTGGCTGATTAAGTGATAATGTTTCACAATTACAGGTAGAGTATACTATTCCAGGAAATAATGGTAGGAATAACTCACCTTATGATATTCGGAGACAAAGATCCCAATGAATAAAGGTGGAGTCTCATCTATGGTCCTGCTCATGTACATGCAGGAATTGTTAATGCAACTTTATATGGACAGGTGATGATTTTCAATGTTTGCCATCATTCTCAAATATATTGGTAGTCTTTTGAATCATCATATACTATATATATGTGCATATGTGTTCTTGATTTGTTTCTAATTAAGTAATAATTTTATTGTTTTGATCATGTTTCATTGTAACAAGTATAATATTCTAGTTTATCTTTACTTCTAAAATTATTATTTTTTTCACTAATTTAGGATGGAAGGGTTTTATGTGCTGCCACACCAAAATATGGAAAGGAACCAGGAAATGAGATAGGTTATGCTGTTGGAATGTCTGTATGCTATCCAAAACCAGGTTCTATCAAGATTGCTGATGGTGAAACTTTGACGGTGGAATTCATATATAAAAGTGGCTTCCGCATCTGGAGTTATGGGACATTTCTATATCAATTTGGCAGAGAGCTACCATAATCTATATGTATAAGAAGGGAGCACATGGCCTTCTTTCCCTTGATGAGGAATACACCATGGTTCATTCCATTAGTCACTAATGTGACAATAAGGTGGAGAGATTGATTGGGAAAGCAAAATAGTGTTTGACAAAATTAACTAATTGGGATGCACAAATGTCTTTGCAACTTGTTGTATCTTCCAATATTGCAATATTGTATTTACTTTTTTATTTTATATGTGTAGTATGAGCGAATAAAATAAATGCACAAATGTTATTTACTCAAACATATTTTTAGCACTTTATTATTTTTTATTGTATCCTTCTTAAAATGGGACATATATACACGAGAAAGTAACAAACTTACAGTGGAAGTGTTGAAGCACCAACTAATTTAGATTAATCTCCAACTAAGCTAACGAAATTGCTCTAACTTATTAGTTGTGATATAATCACTAACGCTGCCAATGCCAACTAAAGAATTCACACAATTCTTCCTAAATGTGAAGGCAAAACCGACACAACATTTGTTTTTTCAATTCTATGTTAAACAAATTGCACTGTCGTTAATGATAAGTTTCCAATCGAAAGGCAACAATATAGGTCTTCACTCTTCACCTCCAAGTTCAATTTTCAAAAGCATTGAAGGCGTTGGTTTAGTTTTCAAGATTTCCAAGAAATTCATAAAGTTCCTGTGGCAGCCAAAAAGGCATCACAATAACTTTTGCTTTATAACATTTTCCAAATATGAACTTAAACAACTTTTCCAAATTAATTAACATGCTTTACAAATCGTTCCTCATGAAATTTCACATATATGTCTTATTCATTTTCTAAACTTCACATATAAAAAAATTCTTTTAAATATTTAACCCATTTAATTTGATGCTCTAAACATTTGTTTATATTTGTTTTTCAAGTTTAAGTAACTATTTTTATGTCCAGTACTATTATATGTCCATCCATGTACGGACTTTTTAATATGCATATTTCTTTGTATATAAATATGCATATCTTTTTCTATAACATCTTCAATTTGTTTTTAATAAATTGTTGTTAATTAAGTAGCTTAATAAAGGGGATAGAAAGGAAAATATAATAAATTTTTCTTCAATTGTTTGATCACCTCTAAAAAATTAATAAAAAAGTCTCAATAAAAAATTATATTTAAAACAATATGGAATGGAATTTTTATTTAAATAATTGATAGTTTAAATATTTTTTGGTTCATGTAAATATAGATCATTTTGATTTTAGTCCCCCTAAAATTTTCTTTGGCTTTTTGTCCCTTTTCTTTTTAAATTATGTTTTTTGTTCTTATACTCTACATTTAGATCTCTGAATTAAATATAATATTGAAAAATTTATTCTTATAAATATCTTAAAAATATTCCTTTTATCCTTATTAGTATTGCTATTTAACCATATAAACTAACAAAATGCGCAAAAAAAAAAATTTAGACAAATGAGGGACTAAAAACCAACAAAAATTTTTAGAAACACTAAAACCAGAACTCACTACATTTATTGGAATTAAAAATATATTTAAACATAAATAATTTATATTCTTCAATAGTGAGGAAAGCAGGAGGATGTGCATCCACAATCCAATATTATTGTGATCAATTATTGTGATATAAGACATGATATTAATTCAAATGAAAATAAATCCAGGGTAAATAACATCCACTACACCCATATTTGCTAAAATATCACTTAACCTCGTATTTATAACAATTAAATTCATCTTTAAAAATATTTATGGACTGAAAATTTATAATACTAGAGACTAATAAGTGTAACACAATTTTTTTCTAACCCCCAAAAATAATAGTGTAATTTTTGGATGAGTCCGGAAATATATGTTCTGATATTAGATTAGGGAGGTCCCCAAAGAACAATATATCATATCTTTTTAATACATTATTGTAGAAATCTTTATGACAAGTAAGGGTGGAAGTAAGCCATGCCGCCGTCACCTTTGACCAACCTACATTTGGCCTAGTTAGATTTGACTTATTTAGTAAACAAATTAGGCTAAGGCTTTTCAAAAGTCTTTTTAGCTAATCAGGTTAGGTTTCAATCAATAAAAATAACCTATTGGGCCTAATAGGCTGACTAATTTATTATTATTATTATTATTATTATTATTATTATCATCATTTAAATTTCTAATAATAATATAAATATTTTAATCTATTTGAAAATATATATTTTTAACTAAAGTGTTTTAGTCTATTTTAAAATATATATTTTGATATATTTAGTAGTATTTTGACTTATTTAAGAATAGGTATTTTGATTTTTTAAAATATTTTATAACCAAATAGGCCTCTAGCTTTCAAAAATGTCTATGTTAGGTAACAAGCTCAAGCTCCATTTTGTAAACACATGCCAGACCCTGTTAAGCTAAAGCCTTGCTTAGCTTTGGCCTTTTCCACCCCTAATGACAAGATATCAAAAGGTGATGTATCACCCATCAATTAGTGGTTCTTTCATGGAGACTAATATTTGGACTAATATGAAATGAAAAGTAATTTCGAATATCAAATTAATATTCAAATATTTTAAAAACCAAATTAATGCCTTGTAATTCTTTTGAACACCAAATTTAAGTTTTACTTGAACAAAAAAAAAATAGCACTGGCATAATACTACAAGTGCCATTTGCCAACAAATATTGTATTATTATATTCCCCCACAAAATCTTAAACACCAATAATTAAGCATAATAAGAGATTAAATGGGTGATAGGATTGATATCAAACCCCTTCTGCATGCTCATGCACACAGGCACAAGGTAACCAATTTTTGCAAGCTAAAGAAGACAATAGCATATTCACTACTTTCATATACTACATTTAATTCAATGGCACAGTCACGTTTAAAAAGAGAAACAAAATACAATAATTTGGCTTTAGACTTATGTCTATTTTATGTATTGTACCCAACTCACATTGATGGGGATGTAGCTCAAACGGTAAAGTGCTTGCTTTGCATGCGAGAGGTACGGGTTTGATACCCCGCATCTCCAAATGTTTGTTTTTATTTCCTATCATTAAAAGCTTCTACACCTTATTGCCTTGTGTCTGGATCTTTCCATGTCTTTGATTTTTTTTAGTATTGTTTTACTTATGCTGTGTGTGTTCCACCCATGATTCCAATAAGGAACTCCTCGAATTATCTGAAAGAGTGTAAGTGCCCCCAAGACCACCACAATTCGAGCTCTTTTTTTCCCATTTGTTATAAGATTTTTAGGATTCATTTGTTCTTGAATCTATAACTTTAGAAATGATTAAATGCTATTATGCATAGTATTGTAATAAAACTAGGGGAAATAGATATAGGGTTACTAACAAGTTGGTACAGGATGGTTATTCAACGTGTACAATAGTAGAAATAAACAAAAGAGAAAACTAATATTAAGAAGTTTTTCTTAGAAAGATTCCGCAGTTCTCCTTAGCTATTGGTGTTCATTTAAATTCAGCTACGACATTACAAAGGCTACTGATTTCTTTATTATGAGAAGAAGTTGTTGGAGACTTCGTCAAAGTCTAGGGTGAGGTATGCCCTCGAGCCATTGAGCGCTTATAAGGGTACTTACAATCACCCATCAATAGAAGAACATGAGAATTGAATTTAAGTCATTACGATGCGTGAATTATTATTATATACATATGGATTAAGTAAATTGTAGCGTGGATGCAATTAATGTCCTACTATTACATTCTACATTGACAAATAAATAGTTATTTAACCTTTGCTAAGCACAAGAATAAACAAGTAAAAATACGCGTAATTCACTATTGGAATATACAGATAGTAGATTGCCTGATTGAAACAAGCATTAAAAAACATGATCACTATTTCCATACTAAGGGTATTCACTATATAAATTTCATGTATCTCCCCACAACAAGTTGCTACTGAACTATACCACATTTCATTTTTTTTCTTTCTAATTTGCAAGCTGCTATTGTTTCAATCAAGAATGGGGAAAAGATATTGAACATATCCTTTCCTTCTCATTTGGAACTAGAACATGCAAAATTCTTCTGTTCCTCATTCACCACAAGACCTACAACAACTACACTAGATACTTAATGAGTCTAGCTAGCTACAACTGAGGTGGGCCTCATGGTTCATTCTATATATTTTCAGTTCACAGAGTAGCTACTTCAAGAACTACAACTTTATGAAGCTTCTGAGTATCAACTATAGGAATTAGGAAAGCAACATGAGGGCCGAAACATGATAACGGTGACATTCGCGGCGATAGAGCAGCCGTTCTTATCCTTGGAGACAAACATTGCTGCTCTAAAATCAGAAGCTGAAGTTTTGCAGGGTAGTCTCTCATGCAACCGATTCAAGGGGCAGGGCCAGTTGTCCATCTTGTTCTTAAGTGATAAGCCAACTGATATGACTTCATCACTTTGTGTGAATCTATTCTCTTAAGAATTTTTTTATTTTGGTATAGGGTTCTCCTCTTCTACATGTTGATCAACAAACAAGTTTGATTTGGAAACCATGAAGTCCTCCTCATTAATAAATGATTCTTCTGCTGTCTCATAACCAGATTCTGATACTAAATTAGGAGAATAAAATTCTTCTCGCTCTCCAACAATTTCAAACACATTACTTCTTTTTGGTATCTGAAGTCTAGCTATTTTTCATCCCATTACCCTTGGCAATCTTGATAAGGGTGGATGAGAGTTTGACTCAACATTAGAATCCTATTTCTCAAGTCAAGTTGCTCTTGAGCTAATGTGCTAGAACTTTTGATTTCGATGTTTGGTAGTCATTCGGCCTCTGAAGGATTTTCTCTGAATGGAAGATCCTTGCTCACTTTGGCTATATCTTCTTCTCCATCTTCCCTTGGGTTTTCTAGATAATGAAAGTGACAATTAGCATTTCTAAGCATAATGTCAAGGCTAAAGTTAAAAGCTATGCACATGTGAACAAACAAGTATGAGGTAGCACAAATAATAACAATGATGATGATGATGATGAATTAGACTTTGGATTTATGTAATTCTAGTTGCTTAATAGTTTCCTATCATGTCATTAGTGAGTGAAAATTCCAAGTTAGATAAACAGATGCTATCTTATACTACAGTAAAGTCATCATTTACCTTTACATCAGTAAAATTTCCATTATTCTCCTTAAGGAATGTCACCAATTCCTGGATATTTTCTTCTATTGGGAGATAATCGCACTATGAGGCCAAACTGCCTAAGAAGTTGAGAAAGACTATTGTCAACGTGCCAAACTAAAAAAAAATAGAAAGTAAAGTCAGTGCAATTTATGAATCAGATATGGAAATCCTAAGGGTGTGTTTAGTTTCAGAGCAATTTTTAGTTTTCATTTTTGTTTTCTTGTTTTAAGGATTTTGTGAAGAAAATAATAAAAACTGAAAATTGAATTTTGTAGTTTTTATCATTTGCTTCATAAAATTCTAAAAATAGTAAATGAAAATAGAAAACTATTTTCTAGAACTAAACACACCCTTAGTTTATTTCCTTTCATACCTTAAGAGCGCCATATATCTTGGATGTGCTAAGTATAAAAATCGTGGTTTGAACAGACTTCCCACGTTGCTTATAAAAGAGCCTCCTATTCTCAATAACTACTTCATAAGCCTTTCTTTCCACCTGAAAAAGAAAGCAAAATTTAAAATTACCTTAACGTGTTTGACAATTAGCATTGAGTTCTTCACTAAAAAATTAAAATAAAGAAATTTTGGCCTGCTCATAAATTAGTATTTGACCAACCAACCCTCTTCTCCCTTTGTCAAATGAGATTTATCAATTTTTAATGGAAAAAAGTGATACTTAAGGGAACAAGACAACACACAGGACCTAGATATTTGATTCATTATTGTCGAAGCTTTGATCTAGGACATCTCTCAGAACTTACTTCCTTGCCTTCCCCAACATCAAGCCTACAATTGTAAATTAATAAATACTCGTAAGTTTGATCCAAAGTAACTTGTCAAAAGGAAACAATTTTTTTTATTAAGCTTTAAATCTTACCAATAGAAGAAAGGTTGATTGCTGTCATGACGAAACCACTTAACGTAATAAAACTGAAGAAACTAGCACTTTAACTAAAATGATTTTAAATTGCGCTTGTGATGTGATGTGAAAAATTGCAGGAAAATGCTATTGACACAGCCACAATTATTGCAGCAATACGATTGTAGAGACTATCACAACAGCAAAATTATGGCCACAATTGCGGCTGCAATTTAAAAACAACTAAATCATATCACTTTAGCTATGTGACTTAGTGCTTCTAGCCAGTGCTGTAATGCAAGTTTTCAAGCCTTTGTGTCCTTGGATAGACCCTTTCTAACCTATCAAATATAGGAAAATATTTTTTTTGTTTTTAAGAACTAAATTAGAATCATTCAACTTTGAAAACCACAACATTAACATCTTGTCATACAATTTATATGACAACGTACCTTAGCAGCCCTCTTTCTCACCCTTGACCAACGTGAAATGGCACTCTCTGGTTTCTCTATGTCAAAGAATGATATGGAACTATGCTTTAGTTCAGCAAAATCCGAAGGCTTCCTCCTAAAATAGTTTTATATGAACTTAAATTTAGTAACATAAACAAGATTGAGATTTACATGCATGAGATGTGAAAGCTAGGAAGCATGGACACATCAATTTGATAGCATGTTCGTGTTTTCGACACACATGAGACACCGACACCGTGGACACCCATACAACATGTGTCTGACACATGTTCGTACGTGTCCAATTAAAAAGATATTTTTTCCAACTTGGACACACAATGGACCCGGATTGGAGAACTAAATTGATGTTCAAGATCTTTACAGTACTAACTTGATGTCATATATATCTTTGTAGGACTAACTTGAGGGCTTACTTAACAAACTAGAACTGGACAATCTGTAGTTGCCTCATTGTTTGGAAGCTTTTGTAAACTTTCTGCAACTTCAATGCAGCCTAGTCTCTTTAACTCCTTGGCTCCGCCAACGTTGAGTAGAAGTTCTTCTCAGACAAGTTACTATATGATCTTGACAAATGATTGTAATTGCCTTTATTAGTTGTTCTTACTGGTTTACCAAATAAGTCATTTTCCATATCTGATATAGTAGGCCTGAAAGAAAGCACGGTCTCCAACTCTTGCCCATTTATGCCATTGATCCTTCAAGCATCATCTTCCTTTCAACATATGACTTCTTTTTGGCAAGTTCTAACTCACAACCACTGAAATTAAAGGATCAGAAAATCAAGTATGATCTATATGTTTATGCCTAAAAGTTGATGAATCTCAAGAGAAACTTCCAAGGTGCTATCCATGTCAGCAAATGTTCAAAGTATAAGGTTTTTCCCATTTCCAAAAAATAATAGTGGAGTTCCAGTTCTACTAAAACAGACAAAAGTTAGAAGTTAAAATAGGAGAAATGTACAAGACTTGGTATCTATGTTTTGTATATCATTATATTACATGGTGGATAGGATAGGACCAATGTTCAGATCTTCACCTACAGAAGCTTATGAAGGTCTTCATAGACTCTTAATATTCTTGGTCCTTTATGTAAAGAGGAAGGAAGCTAATGCACAAATGGAACAAATTCCAGTACATACATATATTTCATTTAGAGATCTTCAGAGAAGGAATATGGTTTTAGAAGACCAAATCTTCAAATTTTGTGAAAGCAACATTAAAATTCATGTATAATTGAAATTCAACAATTTTAAATCGTTGAAACCACATTTGTAAAGATCTACAATATCTACAATATATCATAAAATATTGGGAAAAATATCTTAAAAGTCAAAACTACCTCATATTTCTGAAACACTGCGAGAAAAAGAGGTTGAGGGACATTGTCATTGTTGAGATAAGCCAATAACTCACATGAAGAATAACTGGATTGGCATCAAACTATAAGACATTTCACCAACATTGCACACCGATTATAGGCATTCCAACTATTCTCGCAAGTTACTTTATATATATAAAATGTAGTCTCCAACTTAACACCACCACCACCAACAACAACAAAAATAATGCAAACATAAATATATTTTCTTAGGGAGGAAAAAAAATCAAATGAAGGGCAAGAAGGACCATACTTTTAATATGTGACATTAAGGCTAGAGAATAAGACAGACTAAGGAGATGTTGGGTAGAGAATGCCTACAACAGAGGGTGGAGAGAGAAACTAATATGAAAAATAATGTAGGAATGAACCAAGTAAAAACCCAGAAAGAAAAGTCACACTCACACAAAATGGAGGGTAACAATGTAAGAAAGACCAAACAATGCAGGAGAAAGTGATTAGCTTATTTTTCTTTTTAAGGCTAAGAGGGTTACGGGATAGTTAGCAATATATAATAATAATAATAATAATAATAATAATAATAATATTATTATTATTATTATTATTATTATTATTATCATCATCATCATCATCTTCTTCTTCTTCTTCTTCTTCTCTAACAATGCTTAATGCTTCAATGGTTCTTGCTAAATGTTGGATCGTATGCAATTCTTACAACATCTTGTTATATATAGAACGAAAGGGACTTTTGAGGTGAATGACAAGGACATGGAGATACTTTTTTTCTTAATTTCTTTTTTATTTCTTTCTTTTTTTTTAATATTGAAAACTGTATATTTTCCTAAATTTTTTGGGTACATTGTTTTCATTTTTTCCTTAGTTTTTTTTTTATTATTGATGAGATGAGAGAACTCATAATTAAGGAATTAATCAACTAAATCATAAAATTAATTATTTCTTTTTTTCATGGGAGGAGGGGGGAAGGGTTCTGCCAGCCTCATTGGAGTTTGAACTTGGGTGCATTTCTAAAGAGGCAACTGATACTACCATCTAAACCACGCCTCTTGCCCCAATTAATTATAATATTATTAAGGAAAGTTAAATTGATGTATATATTAGTGAACTTCCCCCTCTTTGAAGACTAAATGTCTAAATGCCCACAAATAGACAAAAAAAAAAAAAATATTAGATATCTTAGGGTATTTTAAGTCATTATATTAAACATATGTTAAATGATTGTCTTATATAATAAAATTCAATTTATTCATGCAAACGTCATTTATTACTTTTCTTGTACTTTGAAAATTACATTAGTTACAATGAGGTTTGCATATAAGATCTTATATATATTACCTAAATCACTCACTATTAGACTAATTCTAGTGGCTTAAACATCATTTATTATGCTACAATTCAATTTCTTTTTCCGTCATGCCACAATTAATTTTGGTATATAACTTCCGACAAATATTGTAACGCCTAGTGACAAGGCAAGGAGTGATCGCTGGACAAGAAAACACTATAAGTAACGGCTCCTAGTAAGACCTCTAAGTGGAGGGTACATGAATGAACCGATTACACAACTAAATAAGGATCCTGAGACTTGTGTAGATATGAGACTACACAGTTAAGAGGACTTATATGAATTGATTTGTATTACCTATACCAACAAGATGCATCTTCTTTCGGTAGTCCATTACTAAAGAACTTCATAGTTAAGCATGCTTGACTTGGAGCAATTTTGGGATGGGTGACCTCCTGAAGTTTTCCTAGGAAGCGTGTGAGTGAGGATAAATCACGCTAAAAAAATCCGTGTTGGTTTGTGGGGACAGGAGTCAATCCATAGGATGTTACAAATAGTATCAGAGTCGCACTTCTCCTAGTACGAGGCAAGGAGTGATCAAATGCAAGAAGGCACGGACAAGAGCGACTCCTGTAAGACCTCTAAGCGAGGGGTACATGAATGGATCGATTACACACCCAAATGAGAGAGATCCTGACTGTGTAGGTATGAGACTATACAGTTAAGGAGGACTTATATAAATTGATTTGTTCTACCTATACCAACAAGATCATCTTCTTTTGGGTAGCTCATCACTAAAGAACTTCATAGTTAAGCAAGATTGACTTGGAGCAATTTTGATATAAGTGACCTCCTGGAAGTTTTCCCAGGAAGCGTGTGAGTAAGGACAAAGCACGCTGAAAGACCCGTGTTTGTTTGTGGGGACAATCATCAATCCATAAAGTAGTAGGGATGTTACAAATATTATATTTGATGGCTAAAAACACGAGGCCCAAACTATAAGAAACAAGCAGTGGGCTATGTGCACCCCAAAAATCCAAAAAAGGCCCCCATGTCCCAAATACCTCCACCATTCTTGTGGGCTATGGGCCTAATCAAAATCTCCAACCCAAGTCTTATTCATGGAACCAGTCCACCCAGGTCTGAATGAGAATCTATCAGAAACAAAACAAATATACGACCAAAAGAAAAAGAAACAAAACAAATAGTAGTGGAAAATATTCAAACCCAGTTGTTTGTGTTGCGGTTAGTGCATTGAGTTGCTGAGTGCTTACTACTATCGCTACTGTTGTTGCTATACAATCACAATGGTCGATCCTCTCTTTGAAGATATCTTCAAAGTTGAAAACCCTGATGACAAAAAATTATTTGACAAAGTTATTATACTTACTTATTATTCCTATTGTTCTTACTCTCTCCTTTTTTTCTCTATATATTGGCTTTATTTTCACTTAGTATGCTTTATTTATCCTTTTATTGTTTATTATTATGATTGTTATTATCATAGTGAGGAGTTGAAGGCTTTTAATTTTAACTTTTGCTTAATATATGAAGGTGATGGCAGCTCTTTATTAAATTAAACGCCGTCGTTTAGTTCTAGGTTTTCCCTTTTTTGATTTTTTTAAAAATAGTTTTATGATATAGGATTTTTTAATGCCATTTTTTTTTAAGTTTATGAAAAAGGTCTCTGCATATTTTTTAATTAGGAGTGTGTGTGTGTATATATATATGTGTGTGTGTGTGTGTGTGTGTGTGTGATTTTTTCGTTTCTTTAAAAGACTCAATCAATGAGGGTTATTTTACATTTCATTTTGGAAGTGTTCATTTATTGAATTGTTTTCTAGAATGATTAGAACGATTTGATGTTGCCATCCAAGCCTTACTTTAACTAATGAAAATGAAGATAGAAATTATATAATGCCCCGATTTTTCCATGTACAAATGATCAAAATGCCTCTGAGGTCATTTTATTTGAAAATGAGGATCGCGTCCCACCATCCTCAAGGGGACGTTTTGATAATAGGGGATTATATGTGTTATCTGTGTTAATAGAGAGAAGAATCTCATTTTTTGAGTTTTGATATGCAAATTTACCAAAACGCCCTGTGGCGTCTCATTTATTTACGTATTGATTAGCTCGACTTTACCAAAAGATTTTAAATGATGTTTTTAAGTAATGTTTTACGGAGGAAAAGCCCGAGTAGCCTAGGTTTTTGAAAAATTACCGTTTTGCCCCCGACTAAGTGCGTTATGGGTTGAATGACACGATTAGCAAAACCTAAGCAATATTAGGCTCTAATTAAATATTAGTAAATCCTAATTACTAATCTAGAGTCAAAATAATTAATCAAGGTTAATTAGAACCTAAGATTGCTTAGGAAAACTCAAAATCGTTTTCTTGATTTAAGACTTTATGTCACATTTTTATGAATAGTAAGATTCCAATCAATTTCCTTAAATCATGGAAGTTGTCACATGATGAGATTCCTCCCTAATAAAGGTGGATTTGTATTAATCAAGCAAGACCACTATTTAATCTTGTCTTGAATCACCTTAATTACTCATTATCTCACCAAAAACACAAATTACAACTCCTAATCCATAGCCTAACCAAATCAACTCTTAAACACACTTATAAACCAACATTAAAATGAGATTTTCCTCCTCCATTACCCCTTAATAGGAACCGGCCACTCCTCCCCATGATTCATCACATGTTAATTTATTTTACACACAAAGAACCATGCTTGAGCCATACCTTGACCCATACTTGCCCATGCTTTGAACCATACCCAAGACCATACCTTGCTAAGAGATATTTCTCTCATTTTCTCTCCAAGGCCGCCGGCCACTCCTCCATCATCTCACCTCCATTATGTTTCATTTCTATAAATAGGCATTAAGGAAAGCTTGTGACATTTTTGCTCACTTGTGCAAAATTTCAAAGTTTCCTTTCTTTGAGTTCTTCTTCTACTCCTTCTTCATCTTTTCAAAGAGTCATCATCCCCTACCATTTCCTAAACAAAAACACCATAAGCCTCCCCTTAAATAAATAACCATTTCATTCTCAAGCTCAAAAAAAAACCCAAGACAAACCTTTCTTTCCTTTTTCCCTCCCTTAGCCGAATTCACTTTCAAGCTTCAAGAAGAAGTTGTTCTTCTCATCTCATCTCAAGACCAAGCTTCCATCTTTGCAAAGAAAAATATCTTTGGTAGGGAGTTGCTCTCAATCTTGTTATCTTCTTCCTTTGATTCACCTTGTTTCAAGTTGAAAATTCTTTTTTCCTTCCCTTACATTTTTGGTTTTCACTTTCTTTTTCTTCTTCTTATCTTTCGGCCTCAAGGCCTAGAGGATGATGCGACCATGGCTTGATGATGAGGATCTTGGGTGTTGGTTGCAAAACCATCACTTACTTGACCTCTAAAGCTTAAAGGTTTCACCTTTTTATGAGTTTTTAGCAAATGCAAATGTTGTGGATCTAAGTGGTAATCTTGAGCTTAGAACTTAAGGAAATACACTCATGTTTATATTTTAAGTTCTTGCATTTCATATTTAATGTTGAGCTTTACATTTCCATATTTACCTTGTCACTTAAATAAATAAACTCAAAGCACGCCTATTTCAACCTCAAAGTTGATTTGTGATTTAGAGTACATACTCTAAGGGGCTTAGAGCACTAAAATAAAGAATTGGGCTTGCATTCATATTTACATTTTCTTGCCTAGTATATTTACTTTCCAAGTTATCACTTAAGCTAAAAGATTTAAAACAAGAGCTAGCATTTCCATGTCACCTAAATGATTAATCTCAAAGCCCACCTATTTCAACCTTAAAGTTGAAATGTGATTTAGAGTAAATGCTCTAAGGGGCCTAGAGCACTAAAATAAAGAATTGAACTTGCACCATATTTAAAATTCTTGTTTAGCATATTTAAGTATCTAGTCATCACTCAATCATGGTGAAGAGTTAAAACAAGACTTGCATAGTATGTTTACTTTTGTGTTATCATTTAAGTTTCTAAAGCTCAAAGGTTTGCCCTTGAAACCCCAAATAGAAACTTTAACCATGGCTATTTGATGTACCTCAGTCATGGTGCAATGTTGTTTTAGATTTACAAAAATGTGGAAATGATTTCAAAGGGATTTTAGAAAGATGTTATAAAATGGTTTGAAGTGGAAGGATACCTGAAAATGTGTTAAAAACCTTATTTCCTCAAAATCCGAGATTGGTAATCGATTACTGGCCTATGTAATCGATTACCAGGGTGCATATTTGAAAAATTTTAGGTTCTGTAATTGATTACCAGTTGATGTAATCGATTACTAAAGGTGTTCTTCATGCCCAAAACCAGTTTGGGACTCTAGTAATTGATTACTAGTTCATGTAATCAATTACCAGAACCTTAATCGATTACCAAGACTCCAAATGTGCAGATATGTGTGCTCTAAGTATGGTGGAATGAATTTATGATGAGAATGCCTATGTGTTAATGAAACCTCACATGATTATTTATTTGGAGATACTTATGCTTGAAATATATGAAGAGCTATGATATTTATGAGTTATATATTGCATCTTGATATAACATGCTAAGACTTAAGGTGACTTAAAACATGAGAAAATGATCCTTTGGACTCATCAAACTATAGGTGATGAAAATGTGATTCATGCCCCTAACCCGTACTTATTAGTCGGGACTTTAACTTATTAAAAGGGATAAGGTGACGCTAGTGACGACTAGTGAGGTATGAGCTCATAACCTAGAAGTACTCTCAAAAGGGAAGAGTTATAGGGTGGCCCCAAGAGTAAAAGTGAACCAACTTTAAGTCACCTAATGAACCAAAGAACGTTATTCATGAATCATGTTCTATGCATATCATGTTTGCTATGAAGTTATATGTATGCTATGAGGTTAAATGTTGCATATCATAACAAAGTATGATGCATCTATTACAAGACGCATGATAAAATGAATGGGCCTTGGTAATGGATGTTTCAGAACTTAGTAAATGAATCTTGGTATCCTCACTATTTCATAATAAAACCCAAGACCCCTAAAGACGTTGATGATGACACCTGGATAAGAGGATACCTACTGAAATTCTTTAGTAAGATTCTCACTCCCTCTTTCTTTCCTTCCGTCATGTCTTCAGATTCTGGCGACGTTCGTTCTCTTCATTGACACCCCCACTTGGGAGGTTCATTTTGATCCTAAGCACCAGTCATACCATTTTGAGGGATGCTGCTTCGAGTTCATGTTCGTGGATGTCCGTTTGCACACCCCGTCTCAGCTATCATTTCTCTCCACTTCCCGTACGGCAATGATATGGTTTTTGAGCGTGCGCGTACGCGCAACGAGAGGATCCTCGCACGCACACCACCACGTCTACCGTTCATGATTTTCATGACTATGTTCCTCGCTCGAGGCATTCGAAGACTAACCCCTCGGAGGACTCGCCTACCCACATATATTTCGAGAGCTCTACCCCACTCCCCGTTGATGAGGGAGGGTAGTGAGGAGACGATCACCCAGCTGAGGTTGGCACGGAGGCCATCCATGCGACCCGTCGAGGAGCCCATGTTCAGCCACCACGTGTGCCCACTCTTGACGAGTTTCGCCCATGGTTCGGTTATGTTCCACCCTCTTGGGCCAGGCAGGAGATCTCTTGGAGGGTCTTTTAGTGCACACACCACCACTAGCTTAGGATAACCTTCTTTTATTTTAGAGGTTATCTATCTTAGGTGCACTAGGTAGGCATGTTTTCCTTTGTATTTTCCTTTCCTATGTATTTGCTTTATTATGTTGCATTGAACTTAACTCACCTTTCATGGGTGGATAGACTATTATATGTTCATGTTATGGTGTGCTAATGGATGATCTTTTTATGGAGCCTATCTATGTTTCTATTTATGTTACTCTTTTACGATTTTCATTGACGATTGCTTATGTTATACGCGGCTCACGTTTTGTTTATGTTTTCAAAAAAAAAAATTGGTTCATATTTTCATTAAGTATTTTAAAGGATAATTTAAGAAACTAGACAAAGAGTAATATATAATAATCAACTGGAATATGTCCTAGGCATGTTGAGTTAATTATTAGGGTGTTACAAATTATCCTATTTAATGGCTATATCTATTATTTTTATTTTGAATTTTTAAAGCATATTTATCAAAACATTATTACAGTGATTTTGAAAACAACTTTTACATTATTTTCCAAAACAATACTACTATGGCTTTTCATGCGTTAGCCTTAAAGGGACAGAACAATACCAAACCAAACTTTTGTCTAAGTGTAACTGCATTCTCATTTTTTTTATTCCTTCCTTTTTTTCTTCTGTGATTCTTTCCCCCGTTCTTATAAAGCTAGCTAATTTTAATTGCATTCTGTTAATTACGATCCTTTTGGGTGCTGGTGTGTTTCATGATTAATATGATGATTGGGATTATTCACTCTTACTAGAGGCATTACTATTAATAAATTTCGTGCTTTGAATTTTATTGTAATGCTTCAACTTGATGTGCTTTTGAAGTTACAAGCATTGAAGCAAAGAGTGAAAGGTTTGACATGTTCATGCACCTAGACATCAATTCTGTTGTATCCGTTAAAGGTGGCTCAGAAATTCGCTCTTATGCTTGTTCCAGCTTAATCCAGATGGAACACCAGAACTTTGGTTATTATCTTAACGGTAAAATTTTGTTCTATCTTATCTTTTAAAGTAAAGGTTCATTTTGATGCTTAAAATTATATGTGAACAATGTGTTTCACTTTAGTCCATGAAATTAATAAATTATCAATTTAGTCCCTGGAATTGTAAAAAGTGATTCAAATTGATTCCTAAAATAATGTTTGTGGGGATTTACTTGAATGACCAGAACAACTAATTTGAGTCACTTTTTGCAATTCAAATTTTAAGGACTAAAGTGAAACATACATACAATTTCAAGGATGAATATTTACTCTCTTTTATAAGGAACCTTTCTTTTGTAATAAATGATTGTTATGATAATCAAATGAACTATAGCATGAAAGATAATGGACCATTCTGCAATGTGTATTTTCATGTAGATTTAATGGTGTGAGCATAGTGAAAGCCTCAGGTGTATGCTCATCTTTGTTCATTTTTGCTATTGTTAATCAGTTTTCTCTGTTATGATTGAGAGCTTTTGTTTTTCATGAGCTTGGAACCATTAATAGGCTTAATTCGTGAATGTACTTATTAACGTGGAAAGACTGGTTTATTTAATACAAAAGGTATTTCTAGGAAGGAGTAACATATTTGATATGTGAACCAATAGTTATCTACTCTGTACTGAAGTAAGTTTTAATGCATGGATGGATCTTAATGATCAGTTGACTCTACAGCTTAGTTTAATGCTGCAGAAAGCAAGATTTCCTGGTTGTTTAATGCATACTTTTACTTCTCTCTATATTTTCAGTTAGTGTTATTCTTTTATTTATGCTTAATTTTCTGTTGCTATCTTTTTTTTTTCCCGTTACTTTGTGATACTAGTAATCCTGAACTTACCTTATAGAATTGTTCTAATTCTCTCTTTTCAAGGAAATCGGCAATCATTGGCCAACAATTTTGAATATGTCATGTATGGAAAGCTATATAGGATATCAGAGGGCTCAGGGCGTGAAAAAGCGTATGTCTTATTAGTAGTTTTGAGTATCAGATTACAAACTATTAATAACAAGTAACGTAGTATCTGTATAATGTGCATGCCTTGCTAGATTAGCCCCCAATAAGGACACTTTATGCTTTTAGATGTGAACTTATTTTGCACTGATCATTAGCATGAACCACGTAAAATTGGCATGAGATAATGTAGTTCGGTAGTTTCAATTAGTGGATATGGTTTCCAAAGTAGCAACTCCCTAGTTAGAGATGGACTTAATCTAATTAGATTGCAGGTTTTTTTTTTTTTGGTGGCTAATTAGATTGCAGTTTAATGTTGTACAGTACATTTTACAATTTTTTCCTCTCCCTTTAATATGATTTATTGTCTTTGAATTGTAGGGAGATAGATATTTCATTTGGTGGGCTTCTGATGATGCTGAAGGGATCGGAGATCCATCTCATTGCAACAAGTTTGAGCTTGATTAGAAGTTGTTTCTTGTGATTCGGAAAGTTTGAGCTTCTGATGTCAAAATTTGTTGTAGCAAATCTATATATTGCTAATGCCTAATGCTGGTCACAACCGAATGCTTGAAAACCAAATATTTGGTGAATTGATTATTGATTATAGTTGCCGGGGTGTGCATATTTGCCAGTTATCCAAACTTGATGGAACAACTTGGGAGAAAGTATCTACATATGTGTAATATGGACAACTTATTCAACAATCTATGTCTTGCTCACAGTTATTAAGAAAACACTTGAACGGTACTTTTGAATCATAAATCACACCGAAAGCTCTCTCATCTTTTGATTTGCATCTTCCTCCATGTCCTTATTATTTTGTATAATTTTTCAACAATAATTTGTAAACCATAACATACAGTGTTGGAGTACTCTCAATAGTCAATATGAATGTTCTTCATTATACAACAAGTTTCTCTATCTAACAATTAAGAAAAGATGCACAACAAATGGAAGGAGAACAGAAGAGATACTGAGAAATAATGCAAAAGCTTGACAATTGCAAAAATCAGCATATGTTAGTAGTTATTTGCAAAATGGAAAGATTAATCATCATGACGTGAAATTTTCCACTATCTAAGTCAATATGCTCTCCTATAAGTAATGTTCAAAATCCTTGTTTTTCACATAATTCTCTGCTCTACATCCAGCATTATCTGCACTATTCTTATTTTCAGATGTTACTCTCTTCAACATTACCTGATTAATTTAAAACTTGTATGATCTGCTCACTGCCCTTTGTTTTGGTGCTACCATCTTCAGTAATATTTTCGTTCTGGGCAACTGGTTCTGCACTATTTTTCACCATGGCACTCACTTCCATTGGCCCTAGCTTTGCTTCAAGATCCTTGACAATAGATTTGAAAGATCTCACTGTAGGTAAAAATGTTCACGAGAAAGGGAGGGTTGAATTGTGCTTGCTTCATTTTTGTTTTCTGAAACGATTAAATCAAATACTATTAAGTATAAAACTTGTAGTGCAACAAAACTCAGTTAGTAGCTTCAGAAAGTTGATTTCTAAAGTATTAAATAAATAACAGAACAATAAGAACAAGATTTTAGCATATGATGAACAAAGAACCGCAACAGAGGAAAAATAAAGATGATTAAGGAAAAAAGGATGAGAGACAAATATTTTTATACTTGTTTAGCCAAACCTCCTATATCCAGGACTCAACAAATGTTGAGGTTCCATTAAAACATCTTTTCAACCTGAAAAAGAACGAATGTATAGTCTTTACTTTAGCCTTCCCAAGCTCTCATTTGTGACCGTAGACAACCTTTAATACCACAAATTGAGTAGTGATTCACCAACCTTTCCAAGTTGAATCGAGAAGTCTTAGCCCAGCATCTCCAAGCTGCAAGTAGTCTTTAAACTAGCCTCTCCAAGCTAAACCGAGAAGTCTTGTCCAGCCTCTTCAAGATGCAAACTGTGACTAGTAGACAACTTCTACTATCACGTTGAAAGTAGTTATTTACCAGTCTCTCAAGCTGAACCGAGTAGTCTTGCCTCAACTTCTCCAAGCTGCAAGTAGTCTTTAACTAGTCTCTCCAACCTAAACCGAGATCAACAAGAACAGCTTACTATCGCATTGCAAGTGATTTTACATTAGCCTCTTCAAGCTATTTCACAACGATCACTACTGGTTCGAGGATACAAAGATTTAGTGTTTGGGTTGCCACTCAAACTAACCTACACTCAAGTTTCCTTAACATATACATGAAAAAATCCTGCAAAACTTGAATAACTTCCTTTTATCATTTCTTCCTAGAAAGACCATATATCTATTTAAGAACGTAGAAGGAAGATTTTTACAAGCAAAAAATCTAATTACATTATGATATGAACCTTACTAGAAATGAGGAGAGATTTTTCCTTAATTTTTTCTTTTTGAATGGAGTCTCTCTCTTTTACATTGGAGCACAACATCTCTATTTAAAGAAGGCTTTCCTTATGATTGTCGCCTATGATTTGTTTTCCAGGGACACGTGTTGATAATCCATTTGTGTATTGGAAAGATAGTCTAGAAGAGAGTGACTGCCCGTCAAATCAGTTGCAGAAGCCATTGTAGAAAAGAGATTTCTAATGTCCTTCAAAAATTACTCTTATTTTCTGAATTATGGTTTCTGAACTTTTTCTTCTAAGACTTTGGACATCTGATGTCAAAGGCAAGAGAGACAATTAGCCCGTTGTGACAGGGATTTGACTCTTTGAATTTCAAAATTCAAATTCAAATTTCCCTCCATTTCTAGTAATGCTCAGGCTAACAGTGAAGTGAGCTTTCTGACGTTTGGTAACTGATCCTTGATGATATCTTTACTTTCTGATCTTCAATCCAAGCATTTTGATGATGACTGATATGCGATTGTGCTGATTGAAGATAGTGTAACATTTGGTCTTTAGAGATTGGTTGATATCTTCATGTAAGCGTACTTTCTAATGTCCAGAGCTACTTTCTGAAATCTTGAGTCTTGGTTTCTTGTAGCATTTATATCTTCTTCAAATCGTTAGCTGTTAATTGCTTGTCAAAGGATATTGTTTCACTTCCATTTCAGTTCATATCTTGTGACATGAGATAAACATGTTTACACATGCAAGTAAAATATATTCTTGTTTGAGTAAGTCTTGCTCTTACGAAATGATAGAAACCTATTATAATCTTATAAGAAAATCAAGACAACTATTAGTCATTCTTCAAAGCATTTTCTTTAAATTGGCTTTGTTGTTATTCAAAACTTTGTTAATGCTTCTTGGAAGGGTTCAGGAGCTAACACTCACATCCCGAACCTCTGCCAACCTATTGTTTGGTGATGCTTATCATAAATAGTGTGAATATTGGTTACATATAATGTCAATATTTGTTACAACAATCTCCTTCTTAAAGATTTTAACTATGCCTAAAATAGCCTATGTTTTAATTTGTATGTGCCGACTAACCTGGACAATTTTCACCACTCATTGATTAAGATCTTCAAGATGCTTCATTGCGATGCCTTTAAGCATGTGCAATAAGTGTGAATGAAGGTCATTTGAACAATGTTTTTCATTCAAGCATTGTGCAATAGTAGACCTACAACTAACTCCATAGAAAGGACAATTCACAATCTTCATTGGACAAATAGTTATATAGTGCCTGTCCATATCACGCCTCATGAGGCAATGTCAACACTTTTGCTGACATGGAATTATCTTGAAATGACAGGTTCAGTCATGCTTCTCTTGATGACCTACACAAAATTTGGTATTGCATTCCTCATTTTCACATATCACAGCTCTAAAGTTGTAAGCAACATGACCAAAAAGTTTTCTGGAGAATTATAACTCATGCTACAATGATATGAGTTCTTGAAATCAACATTCTTAAGCAAAGTCTTTGCAATCAATTCTTTTATCAAGCAACCAGAAGCCATTCATTTCCATCTCTTGAACAAAGTCGTCTATTTTGTCTTCCCTCCTTTTGCTTAACAACCATCTTGAGACCTCACTAACCAAATTCCTCTTTGCAATAACAAACTCATCAACAAAATCAGAAATAATGTCAAAAGTATTATCCAACACTTCACCATCCGGATTGCCTTATAAGATAATAGACTTACAAATGATTCACTTCTTTGGTTGAGATAATCTATCATTTCCTTTCTCAAATCAACGTCCATTAACCGGGGTCTTGAAGGGCAGTCCTGTTGTGTTATCAACATAGGCAAGGCTAGTGAGGCATGAACAATTGAGCCAGCTTGTGAACTACTTCTATATCACAATGGAACATAGGACCTCCCACTTTCTCATCTTCAATTTTCTTAGGACCAAAAGCTCACATTAGTCATAGGCAGGTCCATGCTTGAGAAAACCTACAATCAAGTTTCAGTAATAAAACTATTGTGATATATTCTTAGGGCTAGGAAAAGCCCATACAAATACTGACCAACCCATAGGAAGGACCCATGATTAAAAGCCCATTAGCACTATTCATGAAACGCTAACTAAAGGGCCTAAGGCCAGAAGGCATAAGACTTGATGCGGAATTCATCCCTATGGGTTCTGAGCTCACTAAAACGCATAAAGCTGGTCGACTTTACCCAGCCTAGAGCCATGTTCCTCATAATCTCTCATCATAACCCACGACAGGCCACTAACCACATTCCTGAAATACAAGGATATTGGTAACATGCATTCAGGTTTCCTACTTAAAAGTGTATCCAACATATTCTATAGGTACGCATTCAAACCCCTACAATACTCACTATCTTACATAGTGACTGATACCCTTGGTTGAGTGTTGTAGATACCCCACCATCCATCCCGTCCTACAATAAGCTTCATCGAGCAAGGAGGGCGAATTTCGTGAAGTCCCCCATTCCCCAGGTAACCTCTTCCTATACCCCATCGTTACATTGGCACAATTGCCGAGACACAATTACTATTCTTCCTTTCTCTCGTGTTTATACTAGGAGAACCATCATGGCCAAAACTAAGACTACGAGGAGACCCATCCCTCTAGATGGCACTACTCCAAACCCAGTCCCTCAAGATGGCCGAATTGCATCCTTAGAATCTTCATTCCAAATTGATGGACTAGGCCCGAGGTGCAACAACGGGTTCGCTCCATTGTTCAGAGGCTAGAAATGCAAGTCACAATGCAACCAGCACTACCATCAAGCCGGCCGACCCCAACCCGAATTTCAAAAATGATACCAAGAGATCAGCCGGGCATCAAGGGTGTCACGAGCATAAGTTCCACCTCCGAACCATGTAATGATGGACCTTTTCCAAATAATGCGGACCAAGCAATCCGAGTACAGGCATTAGAGAACGAGCTTGAAAATAGACGACGTGATAATGATCGAATGGTCCAAGAACAAGCTAGAGTCCGAGAGGCAGAAGCAAGTGCTTGCCGTGAAGAAGAACGAGCAAGAAGGCTTGAGATCTCAAAGCACTTGAGAAGGCTGACCAGATACATAGATTGTGCCAAGGTAGCCACACATGATGGAGCACACACGAGACGACAAGAAGACGCCTCTTAAGATGCCAACGTCACCACTATGACAAGACAAGCTGGAGCAATGATGAGAGACCTCGGGCCCAAGGCGGCAGCTGGAAAGAACACGAATCAAAACACTGGACTGGCCAGAATTTGAAGAGGACATGCGATCTTCGTTCTTCGACGAAATTATGAGGTATGCTCTTCAACCCGGTTTCAAACCACCAACTGACATCAGGCTTTATGACGGTACGATGGATCCTAGAACCATTTGGATATATTTCGTTCACATATGTATCTGTTGGGACGTTGACCTTATAAGATGTAGAACCTTTCCCATTACCCTAGAAAAAGTAGCCCTGAAGTGGTTCAACAAACTACTCCAAGATCTATCCATGGGTTTTCCGACTTGGCCAATAAGTTCCTAGCCCAATTCTTAGCCAGTCATAGAGGCCCAAGTCGGTGACTAGCCTGATGGGGTTTAAGCAAGGAGAGAGGAGAGTCTATGAGCTTATGTGGACAGATTCAACCAAGCCACCCTAGAGATAGCAACCTTGAACCACAAACAACCCTGGTGGCCTTCATGCAAGGTCTCAAGTTGGAGTTGTTCACCAATCTCTATTCAAGACAGGACCCAGAAGCATAAAAGAGCTTGGAGAGAAGGGAGAAGTACATTAACATGGAAGAAGTAATGTTGGCAAAGTTGGAAGGTGATCGTGGCCAAAAAAGGAGAAGTAACCAGAGGAAAGAGGAAAGGCCTCCAAGAAAGAAGCTCTAACTAGGGAAGATTCATTGATTATACCTCATCAAACATGTCTTTAAGCGAGATATACAGGGAAATATAGACCTCAAGAGACCAAGACCTATCAGAGAAAGGGCCAACACTAACAAGTCGGAGAATTGTGATTTCCATGGAAGTTTTGGGCATAAAACGGAGGATTGCTGAAACCTCTGGATACAATGGAAGAATTAATTAAAGTAGGGAAGTTGGCAAGATACGTGGCCATGCAGACAAGTCCTAGGAGAATGAGACCCCAAGCAGGAGAAATGAGAAAGAAGAGAACTCAGAAGTTAAGGATGCGAACCAGAAAGCAACAAAGCAGACACACTAACCAAGACAATACACACAATAGTTGGAGGTTTCACCAGAGGTAGATGTTCAAAGTTTGCTCGTAAAAAGGCCCTGAAAGAAGTCATGAAGGTTGACTCTATCTTGGAAGACAGGCAAACTAAAAAAGCCATCTTTGGACCTAGTTTTCTTTGAGAAAGACAACCCGGGAATCATCTTGGGCTACGATGATCAAATGATGATTTCCAGTGATGCTGAACGCAGAAGTCAAAAAGATTTTAGTGGATCAAGAAAGTTCAATGGATTTTTTGTTCAAACCAACATTTGAAAAGATGGGTTTAAAGGACTCCAGTCTCCGCTCTTATCCTGATGAATTGGTCAGTTCTGGCGCCAAAGCCAAGCCGGAGGATTTTGTTACACTAAGAGTCACCATTGAAACCTAGAATGAATCAAGGTCGGACCGTAGATTTCCTGGTCATGAGTTGCCCCTCATACAACGCAATCATTGGATGACCTACAATTAACAAACTCAAAGCTGGTGTCAACTCCGCACCTTGTAATGAAAATCCCCTGAGGAGGGGGCATGATCATAGTGTTAGGAAGTCAAACGGTGACAAGACAGTGTTACAATGCCAACCTACAAGTTGGATCAAGAAAGAAAAGGAAAGAAAAACAAGACCCCCATGACATAATGACGATTGACTTGGACATGTGTAGTCAGAAAGCACATTCTAGACCAGAACCTGGGGCAAACTTGAAGAAGTCCAAGTTGGAAGAGAACCTAACAGGACGACAAAAATAAACAAAAATTTAGCACCCTCTTAAAAAGAGGCATTAGTTGAATTCCTCAGAACAAGATATCTTCGCATGGTTCCCTTAAACATGCCGGAATAAGCCCAGAGGTGATGAGTCATCAACTTTTTTCTATATCCTTCTAAGCCAGGAGCACATAAAAGAAGAAGAATGTTAGAGGAGAAAGCTAAAGCAATGATGGAGCAAACCTCCGAACTCTTCAAAGCCGGATTCATTAGAGAAGTTTTCTATCCTACCTGGTTATCAAATGTAGTACTAGTCCCAAAAGCCAGCGGAAAGCTCGCATGTGTGTAGACTACATGGACTTGAACAAAGCCTCGAATGATCCATACCCACTTCTAAGTATAGATAAGCTAGTCGACTTCCTTTGATTTTCAATTTCTAAGCTTCATGGATGGCTACTCAGGGTACAAACAAATATCCATGGATCCTATGACGAAGAAAAATGGCGTTCATCATACCAAGGGCCAACCATTTCTACAGGGTGATGCCCTTTGGATTGAAAATGAGGTCCACGTACCAGAGGCTGATGAACAAAATATTTGAGAAGTATCTTGGAGATAAGATGGAGGTATACATCGACGACATGTTGGTAAAAACAAGGGAAGTCGAAAACCTTATCTCAATTTGGAAGAAATCTTCCAAAGCATCCGCGCTCACAAAATGAGACTCAACCCGACAAAGTGCGCCTTCGTAGGAGATGCTTGAAAGTTTTTGGGATTCATGCTCACCCATAGAGGGATCAAAGTCAACCCAGATAAGTACCAAGCCATAATAGAAATGAAGAGTTGACCTGTGTAAAGGGGCTATAAAAGCTCACTAGAAGACTTGTATCCCTATCAAGGTTCCTTTCTCTTTCAGCTTGAAAATCATTCCCTTGCTCGAACTCGTTGAAGAAGGAAAGAACTTTGAATGGACGCAATAGTGTGAGGAAGCTTTCCAAAGGTTCAAGTAGTATTTAGCAACCCCACCAACATTATCAAAGCTAAAGGTCGATGAAGTCGTTATCCTTTACTTATCGGTAGGGAACATTAGGAGGAGCAATTTTAGTCAAGGAAGATGCTGGAGAGTAGAGGCTGGTGTATTTCACTAGTAAAGCCCTGTAGGACCCAAGATAAAATATCAGAAGCTCAAGAAAATGGCATTTTGCCTTATACTCGCAGCATGGAGACTAAGGTAATACTTCTAGTCCCACACGGTATTGGTTAGGATGGATTAGCCAATTCGACAAATATTGTAAAACCCTGATCTTACACGATGGATGATTGCCTTGTCCGTTGAGCTCTTAGAATTTGACATCCAATTTGAGCCGAGAACGGTAATCAAACCCCAGGTGTTGGCAGACTTCATTAAAGAATTTGTTGATAACAAGGATAAAGAATCCAAAATATGGACATTGTATGTTGACGATTCGTCAAATCTCCAAGGAAGCGGGGTTGGAGTCATGTTGGAAAGAAATGATGAAGTCCAAGTTGAGATGTCGGTTAACTTCGACTTCGCCACCTCCAATAATGAAGCTGAGTATGAAGCCATCATCGTAGGGCTCAACTTAGCAAAAGATATGGGGATAAAGGAGCTGTGTTGTACGTGATTCCCAGATCATGACGTCCAGATTAAAGGGCTATACGTCTCCCAAGATCCGATGCTAAGGCTGTATTTGGAAAAGGTGAAGAGCTTGTCCTCCAATTTTGACAAAGTCAAGGTAAAACATATACTCCATGAAGAAAATATTAGGGCTGATATTTTATCCAAATTGGCAAGCACTCCTGGGAAATAACAAGAGCCTCATACTCGAGACGCTCAAGCAACCAAGTATAGCACAGGGAAAGGAGATCAGACCGTGGAAAGCGTTCCAAATGGTAGCAGGGATCCTAGAGTATCTTAACTCGGAATCCTCCCTAGTGATCCAAAGGAAGTAAGGAAGGTGGACTAACAAGCTCTCTATTACACTATCATGAATGGCCAGCTGTATAAGAAAGGGCTATCCCAGCCACCGTTGAAGAGCCTAATCAAAGAACAAGCCGAGTATATCATCCGAGAGATCCACAACGGTATTACTGGAAATTACCCCGGAGGATGGGCATTGGCACTAAAAGTACTTCGAGCAAGGTATTATTGGCCCTCTTAACTCGTGAAGGGAACTGGTGAAGATGTGTTAGAAATACCAAGAGCACTCTCACTTCTATATCGCCCTCGGAGAGGAGATGACCACAATCACGGCTTCATGGCCATTTGAAAATTGGGACATTGACTTGCTTGGACCATTTCCTTTTGCTCCAGGACAAGTCAAATACTTAGTAGTAACGGTTGACTATTTCACAAAGTGGATCGAGGCAGAGCCCTCTCCACTATAACAGGAGCCTGAGGCGGAGCCCTCATCACGTGATTTGGGATCCTGGAGTCCATAGTCACAGATAATGGAACCCAGTTCAGAGATTAGAAGTTCAGAAAATTGTTAGAAGATTTGAAAATATCTCAGCATTTCACCTCTGTCAGCATCCTGGGCTAATGGGCAAGCCAAGGGGCCAACAAAGTCATCTTGCAGGGTTGAAGAAGACTCGACAAAGCAAAGGGTGCATAGGTAGATAAGCTCGAAAGTTTTCTCTAGGCTCATAGGACTACATCGCACTCATCAACCCAGGAACCACTATTCAAGCTAGTTTACGAGACTGATACAATCATACTAGTAAAGATTGGATAAGCAAGCCCTAGATTGCTAGCCTACGAGGAAGAAGGAAACAAGACCCAAAGAAAGGAAGAGCTTGAGCTGATCGAAAAGATAAGAGAAGAAGCCCACCTTCAAGAAGTAGAGTAGAAAAGATGGATTGCTAGGAGATACAATAAAGACATGACCTCGAGGCACTTCAACTCAAGAGACCTTGTTCTTCGGCATACCAACATCGAACCACCCTCCTAGACAAGGAAAGCTAGTATCCAACCAGGAAGGCCCTTACCGGATCGCTGAAGTGTTAGGCAAAGGAGCTTACAAGCTCGTAACCATGGAAGGAAAAGAAATTCTGAGGTCATGGAATGCCACCAACCTCCGAAGATTCTATGTATGAAAGCCTTGTACAAATCGCGTGGAAGTCCGATACTCTTTTCCTACCTTAGGTTTTTCCCACTAGGTTTTTCCGAGGAGGTTTTAATAAGGGCAGACTAAAGCACGTCTGGGATGGACAAAAAACCACCCGATTTCAAGCATTAATGAAATTTTTATCTTCAATTCTTGCACCTTTGCTTAAGATTGGAGGTCACAACCCCACAAACAACTTAAACTCGCTACACTAAACCGAGTACAAATAATTTGGCATCAGTTATTACAAATTATGTAAACTCGTCCAACTTTGTTAAATTTGTGGAAATTTCCAAGGTAATTAAACCGGGTCCAAAGTTGCCCAAAATCAAGGTCCTAACTGGAGGGTAATTTAAACTCGTTCAAAATCAACTCAAAGGAAACCTAACCTTAGGATATAAAGCTGGGTACAAATTGTTAAGAAATTGGAGGCCATAGCCACGACGTAAACAATTTTAACTCGTCCAACAACTTATACCAGGTATCAATTTTTTTTATCCAAGGTCATAACCACGTAACATATACAAACCTGGTAAAAACATAAAGGAAAGAAAATCCAATACACCAAACAAAAATAATTGATTATGGATAAACGAAATAGCCAAGTATCTTAACACAAAGCACTAAAGATCAACAAAAACCATGCAATATTCACAGATTATGACCTGGAGGGTCAGGAAAAGAAAAGTACAATATGCAGGACAATCATCATCATGCATGTCAACAATTTTTCCATTTTCAACCATGCGAAATATGCCGCCTTCTCAAAATCACATTGGGCAAATGACTTTTATCGAGCCTAGGTATTCTCAAAATCTCGATGGCACTTCTCTGTAGTCAACTAAAGTTTTGGTGGCTGCTTTTTTAAGGTCTTTAAGGTCAACATCCATCATGAGCCTGGTCTTGTCTTTTCAGGCAGAGGGAGAGAGAAATAGTGCTGGCCCCATTGAAGCTGATTTGTAAGAATGGAGCTTGGAGTTGATGGCTTGCCTCCTCCAAGTAGAGGTGCTCATCGATAAGCTCTGAAAAGGAAATCCTCTGAAAACAAAACGACCTTCTTTCATTTCTTTGGAATCAACACTTCTTTCCCGCCTCCAAATTGGGTCCCAATATCTCAACATCAGAGAAGAAGTGGATCCCTTGCCTAGAGGACTTTTCCCCTTCTTAGTAGAAGTGTTGACCTCCAACTTTTGTTTTTTCAGGCAGGTTAGTCAAACTGAGTGGAGGGAAAAGAATTTGACCCTTCCGAGCTTTGACTTTGAGCTAACCGTTCCTTCGCATTCCTTTTCAATACTTGAGACCGCAAAGCCTTAACACTGGAATGCGAGGCCATGTCACCTGAAAACAAAAACATGGTGTCAGACCATATATGACATAGAAAATTACAAAAACAAATAGCAGGAAAACTGGGTGCCAGACCAAGATATGCTTTAACAGTTTCAGGAGTAGAATGAAAAATCCTCTTCAGGTTGGAAGGCTCGACCTCCAAGACTTCAAGAAAAATTCTACAATGATCCGCTCGAGGAGGTTTAGGGAGTCCTCGTGAGCTTTGGGGACCGAGGTAAGAGTCTCCAGAAATAGGGGAACCCAGAGCCTTAGCCCCATACAAAAAGGGTTAGTGGTGAGGAACTCCATGAACCTTGAAATAGAACTCCTTGAAATAGTGAAGTGACTCCTCATAGGCTTCAAAGACCTTCTTATTCACTCGGCCCAAACAAGATCCAAGAACCACTAGCCGGCTGGTAAAAACGAATAGATATAGGAAGACTTTAGGGTAAGGCGGAATCTCGAGGTAATTGCACACTATTTCAAAACCCTAAATCATAGCCCAGCTATTAGGGTGTAGCTGGGGGGGAGCGTTAATTTCCTGAGGATGGCGATTTGAAAATCAGAACGTTAAGCGTACACCTAGCTTTTCAAAGAGGATGTCGTACATCCACATATATTCGAAACCATCATTTCCTAGACCTCTTGTCCAAACTCGTAGCTTCAAGAGAATACTTAGGCTCATCCTCAGGATCTGAGCATATTTGAGTGTTACGTTGGAAGGCGGAAAGGTAGTCTTAGTCCCCAAGGAAGGTATCCCAGGCTTCGTCGAGCAGTGATGAAGGTAATCTCCAGCAAAGGTACTTGGAGGACGGAGGGTCTTGGGAACCTTAACCTCATGTTTTCCTATAACCTACAAGGGGGAAGCCACCATAATCTAATTTAGAATTTGAACAAATGTAGAATTAAAAATAAACACAGAAGTAGGTGCCCTAAGGTGGTTCCCCCTAAACCCCAGGTCAGTGCCCTGTCCAGCCGCGGTGACAGACCGCAGGGCGCTAGAAACGACAATAGAACTACAAAATACCCCAGAAAAGTACCAACTCAGCCTAACCATATGGCGGCGCCACCTCACTTCGTGCCACAAGGCGACGCTACGCAAGGCAACGGCCCACACTGCCATAGAGATTCAAAATGACATAAAGATTAAAGAGCAAACACAGAAAGAAGAGAAGAGAAAGGCAGAAACTTCAAAAGGCATTGAATGAAAAAGAAAAAATGAAGGAAAAAACTTACTTGGAACAAGTACAAAAACGAATCTTCCAATGCTTGAAGAATTTTCGAAAATGGATTCTGCAAATGGAGAAGGAGAAGCAGAGTAGAAGAAAAAGGAAATAAAAAGAAAAGAAAAGACACAGGAAAATATAACCCGTCCAAGGGTAATCACGACTTTCGCTACATTCGTTAGGGGTACACGCGTAAAATCGCCTTCAC
This sequence comes from Dalbergia oliveri, assembly GCA_030441495.1. NCBI lineage: Eukaryota > Viridiplantae > Streptophyta > Magnoliopsida > Fabales > Fabaceae > Dalbergia > Dalbergia oliveri. The sequence continues at coordinate 24,022,300 of JAMLFY010000013.1, read as the reverse complement.
CTCATTTATTACAACCCCTCGGGAAGTGCGCTCCTCAGGATGTGTCACGGATGGAGAAACGATGTGATGTTTGAGATGATGTGGAACAGAATGGATTGATCACTCTCTCAAATTTCGTAACAAAATAGGGCACTTCCTAAGAAGGGTCCTTATCCTTTGAATCCACCTCTGAAACAAGAATATTTGATGGAGATGACAATAACCTCAACGTCCTAAAATCTGGAGTCCAAGTTAAAATTCACTCTGAACCGATAAACCATTCTTAACCCGACCCCAATTCCACATAATAGAGATCCGTGTTGGGGCACTGTGTGATCTATTCTTAAGGCCAGGAAAGCTCATACAAATATTGGACCAACCCATAGGAAGGGCCCATGATTAAAAGCCCATTAGCGCTATTCATGAAACACTCACTAAATGGCCTAAGGCCAAAAGGCGTAAGATGTGACGCGGAATTCATCACTACGGGTTCCAAGCTCACCAAAATGCATAAAGCTAGTCGACCTTACCCAGCCTGAGCCACGTGCCCATAATCTCTCATCACAACCCACAAATAGGCCCACTAACCACGTTCTCGAAATACAATGATAGTGGTAACGGGCATTCGCATTTCCTACTTAAAAGGGTATCCAACACATTCTACAAGTACGCATTAAACCCCTACAATACCCGCTATCTTACAGGTGAGTACCCCAGCACCCATCCTATCCTACAGCAAGCTTTATCGTCCAAGGAAGGCAGCGATTTCGTGAAGTCCCGCATTCCCTAGGTAACCTCTTCCTATACCCCATCATTACAAAAACATTATCTCAAATTTCATAAATTCACGTCTTATATATACTCTCTTCCACATTTAACTTTTAGCTCTCCCACAAGATAAGAAAGATTTCATCATCTAATGTAAAATATTAACTAACTAGATATTAGTGCACTTCACGATTCAATAATCAATATATGATCATCATTTTTTTTTTAAAAGGCCTTTTTTCGGCCTTTTTTTCTAACACCAGCATTTTTTCAAGATCTGATTTTCCACCTCTTTGATTAATTCATTTCCAAGAAGAAAAAAACCAACACACAGATTTTCAAAAATCCAAGTGGATACTCAATATTGCATTCCACTTTATGAGCATTCAAAAGTTTAAAACAAAAGAACATAAAACCATACCACATATTCTACTACATACAAATCCAAGGAATGAAAAAAAGAGGGGGGACTTCTCGACATGGGGCTGTGAGATCAAATAGTAAAATGTTAGCTCTATAGGATCATTGTTTCCACAACCTTAAATGGAACAAAGATTAAGAAAATAAAGACAAAGACACACCGAGAGAGAAAAGAATGAAAGTGTAAAATTGTGTTCATATGATATGATACAAGAAGAAGGTATCAGCTAATTAGTTACAGGGAGCGAATAGGAATGACTGATGCTCCAAATTCTATTTTTTTTAAGGAAAATATGGTTAGTCTCATGAATCATTTTCCTGTACAACATAGTGGAGGAAAAAACTCTAGTTTGCTTTTAAATAAATCTAGAATTGTCTCTTGTAGTGTGATTTAATTTTGTGGTGTTAGTTCATTTCGCAAATTAGCAGTTGTATAATCTATCAAATCTCTTAAAGGCAGTGGCAGAACTTGAAGAGACCGAAATATTCATCATGTACATTAGATAATGATAGTCAAATTATTTTATATGTAAACTTTAAAACAAATAATTAACATGACAAAGCTCGTGTATTTGAATTAGTTGTGAAATTTAAAAATCAATTTTATATTCGCATGTATTAATTTAAAATTAATCGTAAAGCAACATATTTTGTTTAGTTTGTATTAAAAAAGTACTTTTTGTATAATAAGTAGTGTCACAGTTCATTCTGGAGCATAAGCATAAAGAGATGATTAAATAATTGTGACATTCTCAAAATTAATTGCAATCAATCACGTTCACAATTCTAAATGTTACAACATTTTCTAATATATATGCCCAAAGTGGCAAAAACATTTGATAAATGAGGCTGAAGAAAAAAAAGATGTTTTCATCAAATGTAAAATACTACAACCCTAAGAGCCGAAAGAAAATTTACTGTCCAACGGAAAACAAAATTGGGCAAAAGAAGAATAAGAATACAAGCTTCTATTTCCTTTGTAATACTCAATCTCTCCAACAAATGGAGTATAAAAAATTTAGCTGAGACTGTTCTTTCCGTACCCATTCGATGCGCCTTCAGGACCTCCCCATCTCATCTAGGAGCGTCTTATCCATTCAACTCAATTAATGTTGCAGATAGCCAATTAGCTAGCGATATTTCGTAGTGTTAGAAACCCATAATCAAATCCCTTTTCCTGATTTATGATGAGATGTGTGGCTAAGTTAACAAATCCAATCTGTTGTCTTTGGATTTCTAGTTTAAAGAGTCAAAAATGGCTACAAGCTGAGAAATTCAAAACTAGAGCAATGATGAATCTGTATCATGCCAGTATTCTCAACATATTCAATTGCCTTCCTTTTCACATATTCAATTCGTTCTTCATCACTTGGGACTTCATAATCAAGATACTTTTTAAATAAGAACTGCCAATCAAGATAACAATCACCTTAAGCAAACATGAAAAAATAAAGATCAACATAAGCAAATTGAGAATATAGATATGTACACACCTTCATCTTTTTAGGTGGGAAACTCAGACGATTGCCCTCTCAAACAGTGCACGAATTACATATGCATCTTTGTGTTGAATTTCCTGTCAATTACACAAGAATTTTAGGTTCACATTGATGCTTACCAATACGAACAGGAAATGTTGTGGTGAAGGATATACTTGATCAAGATAAACGCTCCACAAGTCTGTTCTTTGGGTATTCCGTAAAATTCCTTCAAACAAGGATCGTCCTCTATTGGGAACCCCAACCTTGAATTCAAGAATAGCTGCCGAGAAATGAATTTAATATGCTTATGCCTGGTAGTGCTTAACAATGCACGATTGACAACAGGTTGAATTCCATCCTCGTTTTGCTTCTATTAGGAATACTGATATAGTAGTTAGATTGGTTATTAGTCATTTCACTGATTGCCTATATAAGGCTTAATCCTCTTGTATTACACACAATTTTTCTCTATCATCAGGAAAAGCTTCATTTCATTTTCACTCAATCATTTCTCTCTTTTCTCTAATTACCATGGCTCTCAACATGGTATCAAGCCTTACCATCCACTTTGAATTACTTTCGTTGCTTCTTCCCTCGAGTTCTAGAACTCACTTCTTTTTTTTCACATTTTCTTTAACTTTCCCTCACTTTCTCAAGTTTTCGCTTCCTCCAAACACTGCATCTAACAAAATCTTTTCACCTTCTTTCTCTAATATTTGTGCAAAACATCGTTCTTTCTCTTGCAAAAATACTCCATTCTTGGATTCTCTTCATTTTAGCGAGCTAGAGTTTCTGCACGCGCTATTGTCGCTCATCTTCTCTATTTTAGATCTAGTCCTCATCCCCGTTTGTGATCTTGGTAGATCTGTTCTCCAATGCGTGGTGCTTCCGTCTTCGCTGCTCCACTTCCGCGTCGACCTTGTCTTCGACTTTCGCGTGGTTCGTTTCTAAGAAGCTTCGTTCTGGTTCAATCTGGTTCTTGACTTCAGATTCTGGTTGTTCTTGATTCTCCGATGTGGTTTGTGTTCGCGTCCTTTGTTCTTCAGTTCAGATCCATTTTTTTGTCTTGCTTCCGAGCCTTTTTGCCACTTCAATATACTTTCTGGCTACTTTTCTTTCTTCTTGACCTAGTTCATCGAGCTCATCCTCTCTACTTGTGCTCAGGTTTTATTGTTAAGATTCAAGATATTTTAATTCAAGATTTACATTTTCAAATTTGGATATTGGTTTAGTTGGTGGTTATTCAGTCTGTGTTTGCCATTGAAGGTTTTGTTATTCAAGATTGTTGATTCAGATTTCTGGATTTTATTCTTTCACCTTAGTGCAATTTCTTCTTGTTGTTGGATATTGTTTTCTGCGAGTCACTAATTCATATTGTTCGTTGTGACAATGTCATGTATTGGTTCTGATTTGATTAGCCTTGTGGCTTTGATTTGCTTTTGTCTTGGGTGGTTAAGCATCAATGTTAGCTTCTATCCTTGATGGTTAAGCCGTTGTATTAGCTTCTGCCTTTTAGGTGGTTAAGCATTGGTTTGCTTCTGCCATGGATGGTTAAGCATGATGATTGGCTTCCGTCTTCTGGTTAAGCATTGATATTTTTCCCGTGTTCGGATTGTGATTGCTTCTGCCAAGTGGTTAAGTATTGATTGTAGCTTCTGCTTGGTGGCTAAGCTTCTGATGATATTGTATTTCTTCTGCAATGAGCGTCATGGAGACGTCGGATTTGGACTAGGCACCATCGCCATTGCTTGATGACTTTGATGATTTCTTCAGCACGAGTGCTGTGGAGATGTTGAGTTAGAACTAGGCATCACCACCGTTGCATTCATGTTACATTCTTCATTTGATTTCATTGTATCTTTCTCATTTTTGGTTGTGTTGTACTTTCATCCTAAGCTGAAGATGCTAAAGTACGCATGCTCTAGCTTGCGGGGGCTATTAGGAAACTGATATAGTAGTTAGATTGGTTATTAGTCATTTCACTGATTGCCTATATAAGGCTTGATCCTCTTGTATTACACACAATTTTTCTCTATCATTAGTAAAAACTTCATTTCATTTTCATTCAATCATTTCTCTCTTTTCTCTGATCACCATGGCTTTCAACAGCTTCAAAGGACTTTGTACATGTCTCAACCAAACCTACAATCCAATGTGAAGTAAGTTGCATATATATTCTTATGAAGATACAAAATAAGTTTTATATTTGAAAAATCACATAATACTTCGCATGAATGCTTGAACTTCTTTGTCATTTTATTGAGAAGTTCATCAGCTAAATTCTGCTGCTCGGTCCTCTCATACATTCCCAAGAGTGCTAGGTAGACTTTTTTGGGATCATTGAACTGTAGAGCTCTTTGGAAAACTTTGATAACGGCCTCCTACAGAAATTAACTTCAAGTGAGGATACTCCATGTGAACATATTGATGACTAGCAAAAAGTGAAATTGCCATCTGTGTTACCTCTCTAGGGTTTCCATACTTATTCTCCAAATTAAGGTAGGCCTTCCAGATGTTGAGCTTCTCATCCTCTTCTCGCATATTTATTTTTGTCAAAGCCCTTCAGAACTTTGGATGCAGGGGAACAGGAAGATGAATGAAGTCAGATGCCACATGCGCAACATTCACAATGATGAAACAATTGTGTAAACTAAGTTTGTGGCGGGAGACTCGAGAAGGATGGTGGGAATGATAAATGATAAGTCACCAATATGATGTACCTTTCAGCAATTGAGCGGGCTTTCTCAACATCCGCCAAAGAAATCATGAAATCCATGTATTTTATCCAGATGAAACTGCTATTCGGAGAGCTTCCAACCAGCTTTTCAAACTCATCAGCACTTCTTGGTACATCCTCCTCCAGTAGTCTCTCTTTTTATAAATCAATTATTTGAAAAAAGGAGATCTGCTTGTGAACAGATCCGAGGTAACACTATACTGCTTAATAAATCTTTATAATTTAACAGTACATAAATAAAGCATCTATCTTTCAATTATAACCGTTGACTGTTTTGCAGATAAAGAAAATATATATATATATATATTTTTAAAGGAGTCCTAAAATCTAAATAAAATGATAAAAAAGAAATTTTTGATACAAGACATAAGGCCGTAAAAAAAAGGAAAAAAATACTAAGACCAATAAAAAGGGAACCAAGCCAAAAAGAGAAACATAAACCCCCGAAAACCAAACCTAACCTGAAAAAAAAAGGCTAACCCAAAAATAAAACAAAGTTAGCCTGAATGCCTCCAAAACATGAATCTGTACCAAAAAAGAAAGTAAAAAAAAAGAGACGGCAAACCCACAATCAAAAGGGAACTAAAAACTAGCGAGCCTAAAACTAAATAACAAATCCCTAAAACTGGAATGCTCAAATCTGTAAAATTTGATGCGGCTGCACGAGGCAGGGGCGACGGCGCTATGCAGAGGAGGCAGCGGAGGCGCGAGGCAGGGGCGGCGACGGCGGCGGCATCAACCGTAGCTGAGGTCGCGGCCCCTTGGTGTTTGGCGGTGATGGCTCAAAGGGTAGCAATGGTTGTGGTTTGAGTGTTGGTGATGGATGATGCTAAGTGGGTAGGTGGTTTAGAACCCCCAAAAAAACCTGTTCTTGATACTGCTCTCTGCCTTCTTCTTCTTTCTGCTATTGCTCTTTTGTTATCGTATTTTATTGCCAATCTCTGTATCCTTTTCTGATGATGAGCTCACATATTTATACACGCTTGCCAATTAATTTTTGGCTCCTGATTTATTTTTCTGGATACGACAGGGAACACTGATTGAGGGGTTTGTCCCAAGTTATTGTGATTGCTGATGAGAGAGATCTGGTTTGATTGAGGCTGTAATGTGATTCTGATCACACAATTGTTTCCCGATTCCCAGCAAACTTGAATTCGAAATTAAACCCTCTCTATTTTCATGAGCCAGCGAGCACAAGTCTGGAGAGGAAAAGGGTGGGCTGGATCTGAACTAGAGGGATTGGATTGGGCCAACACAAACACACACACTCTCTCTCTCTCTCTCTCCCTATCTCTTTTTTTTTTTTTGAGAAAATGTAGAATGTACCCAGACGAAAAATGGTGTTCACATGAGATTTTATGGAAAAAATATGAGGCCCAAACTATAAGAAGCCCAGTGCACCCCAGCAATCCACAAAAAGCCCCCAGTGTCCCGAATACCCCATCCTTCTCGTGGGCTATGGGCCCAATCAAAATCTCCAACCCAAGTCCCTATCATGGAACCGGTCCAACCAGGTCTGAACAATAATCTATCAGAAACAAAATAAATACCCTACCAAAAAATAATAATAATACATAAAGAAGAAACAAAGCAAATAGTAGTGGAAAATATTAAGACCCAGTTGTTTGTATTGCGGTTCAGTTGCGTTGAGTTGCTGGGTGCTTACTAGTACCGCTATTGCTGTCTGCCATACAATCACAATGGTCGATCCTCTCTTCGAAGATATCTTCAAAGTCGAAAGATTAAACCCTGATGACAAAAAATTATTTGACAAAGGTATTATTACTTACTTACTTATTATTCCTATTATTCTTACTCTCCTTTTTTTTCATTTTTTTCCTATATATTGGCTTTATTTTCACTTTGTATGCTTTATTTTTCCTATTATTGTTATTATCATAGTGAAGAGTTGAAGGCTTTTAATTTTAACTTTGCCCAAGATACGAAGCTGATGGCACCTCTCTATTAAATTAAACGCCGTCGTTTAGTTCTAGGTTTTCCCCTTTTTAATTTTTTTTTGAAAATAGTTTTATGAGATAGCTTTTTTGAATAATTTTTTTTTTAGTTTATGAAAAATGTGTCTGCATATTTTTTAATTAGTAATGTGTATATATATTTTTCGTTTCTTTAAAAGACTCAATCAATGAGGCTTATTTTCATTTTGGAAGGGTTCATTTATTGAATTGTTTTCTAGAATGATTAGAACGATTTGATATTGCCATCCAGACCTTACTTTAATTAATGAGGATGAAGATAGAAATTATCCTATTTAATAGCTATATCTATTATTTTTATTTTGAATTTTTGGAGTATATTTACCAAAACACTATTATTGACTTTTGAAAATAACTCTTACATTATTTTCCGAAACAATATTACCGTGACTTTTCCCGAGCTCAACAGCTCTATAAAGGACATAACAATACCAAACCAAACTATAGTCTGAGTGTAAAATGGATTTTCTTCTGTGTGATTTTTTTTTCCCTTCTTGTAAAGCTAGCTGATTTTAATTGCATTCCATTAATTATCTTAATTGTCCTTTTGGGTGCTGGTGTGTTTCATGATTAATGTGATGATTGGGATTATTTGCTCTTACTAGAGGCATTATTATTTATAAACTTTGAGCTCTGAATTTTATTGTAATGCTTCAACTTGATGTGCTTTTGAAGTTACACGCATTGAAGCGAGGAGTGAAAGGTTTGACATGTTTATGCACCTAGACATCAATTCTGAGTTGTATCCTTTAAAGGTGGGTCAGAAATTCGCTCTTGTGCTTGTTCCAACGCTTAATCCAGATGGAACACCAGACTCTGGCTATTATCTTGCGGTAAAATTTTGTTCTATCTTACCTTTGAGGGTAAAGTTTCATTTTGGTCCATAAAATTGTACATTAGCAGCTTTTCACTTTAGTCCCAAAAATTAATAAATTATCAATTCAATCCCTGCAATTATAAAAGGTGATTCAAATTGGTCTCTAAAATATTTTTTGCGGAGACTGACTTTAATGACCAGAATGACTAATTTGAGTCACTTTTTGCAATTCAAATTTTAGAGACTAAAGTGAAGCATACATACAATTTCAAGGATGAATATTTACTCTCTCTTTTATAAGGAACCTTTCTTTTGCAATAAATGACTGTTATGATGATCAAATGAACCATAGCATGAAAGATTATGGACCATTCTGCAATATGTACTTTCATCTAGATTTAACGGTGTGAGCATAGTGACAGCCTCAGGTGTATGCTCATCTTTGTTCATTTTTGCTATTGTTAATCAGTTTTCTCTGTTATGATTGAGAGCTTTTGTTTTTCATGATCTTGGAACCATTAATAGGCTTAATTGGTGAATGTACTCATTAATGTGGAAAGACTGGTTTATTTAATACTAAAGGTATTTCTGGGAAGGAGTAACATATTTGATATGTGAACCAATAGTTATCTAGAAAGTCTGTATTGAAGTGAGTTTTAATGCATGGATGGATCTTGATGATCAGCTGACTCTACAGCTTAGTTTGATGCTGCAGAAAGCAAGATTTCCTGGTTGTTTAATGCATACTTTTACTTCTCTCTTATATTTTTAGTTAGTGTTATTCTTTTATTTGTGCTTAATTTTCTGTTGCTATCTTTTTTTTCCCGTTACTTTGTGATATTAGTAATCCCGAACTTACCTTACGAAATTGTTCTACTTTTCTCTTTTCAGGGAAATCGGCAATCATTGGCCGACAATTTTGAGTATGTCATGTATGGAAAGCTCTATAGGATATCAGAGGGCTCAGGGCGTGAAAAAGCGTACGTCTTATTGGCAGTTTTGAGTATCAGATTACAAACTATTAATAATAAGTAATGTAGTAACTGTATAATGTGCATGTTGTAACATCCCAAATTTTTCTTAATATAGTGTTACTTTGTTATAACATTTTATTTTGATAGTATGTAGATTTTGTTTAGGCAAGAAATATTTAAGGATAATTATTGAAAAAAATGTATAATTAAAATATTACAAAACTTAATAGTTGTACAATCTGGAACTTAACACCAAAATGTAAAATTTTAATTATTCCATTGGATTTTATTAAAATTACAAAAGATGCCATTAGAGGATAGAAAATAAACTTATAACATAATTAGCTAAGAAAGCTAATAGAAATATTAGAAAAGCTTAGAGAATGTCATTAAGTTATTAAAAAAAATGATAAAAAATTACAAATATACCTTAAACATAAATTTGATCATAAATATAAATATTAAGTAATTTTGTATAATATTAGCATAATTGCACAAAAATAACCTATTGTGGAGTATAAAATAAACTCTGAAAAGTCCTAAAAAATAACTCTAAGTCTTGTAAAAATTTTTTTACTAAGTTATGATATTAAATAATGAGGACCATGAAATAGGTCTCTCCATTAGGCTATGGATAGTGTTAAAAATCATATTGATCTTTAATTAATTAATTTTGACTTAATTAAAGATTAAATTACCTAAATAATCACTTAAAATTTAAGATAAATTTTCCTAAACCTTGATTTATCTTGCTGATAATACTAAACCAATTAATTAACACATAGATCTGCCACATGGAAGAAAAAAATATATATTTGAAAAATAAAATTAAATGGTCAAACTTTCATATTATAATTATTCAACAACCAACCAAACTTTGACTAAAAATTTCAACAAAGATGAGCTTGTCTCCTTATCATGTTAGGTAGCTCAAAATTCACATGGGCTGCTATATAAAATTTATATATTTTATTTATAGATAATTAATTATTTTAATTAGCTCAAATTAGACCTAATTAAGGTAAATATATATTAAAAATACTAAAAATTATAGAAAAATTCACGAAAATTATAGATAACTTATAAATAAGGTAAAAACATGTTCTTAACAATAGATTAAGGAAAATTAATTTTTATGATGATTTTATGAATTATTTAGTATATATAACTTTAAGATAAATATGCAAAATTTGTCATTTTCATATATTAATCATTCAAGACAACTTTCCACCCTCTATAACTCTATTAGACATGTTTTTCAAACCTATAGGCTGCCAAAGAAGAAAAAAAAATAATAGTTAAATAAATTATTAGTTAATTAATAATTAATTCTTAATAAAACTAGCAATAGTGTAAAATATCAAAAAAAATATAAATAATTATAGAAAATTATATAAATTTCGTGAATACTTGTATTATATCTCTAATAATCTTATTATGATGTTTGAATAAAAAAATAAGTCATTTACTAATTAATTAACTTAATTAAGATGAACTAGTATAAGCAAATTTACCTTATTTTGAATAATTAATTATTAAATTATATTTAAATATATTAAAATTTAATAAATGAATTTAAATCATTTCATTAACATTTTAGTATGTCTTTAAATGATAATTGAGAATTTATTAAATTATTTAGTGTTAGTTTTAATATTTAACTAATCAAATATGATAAATAAATTATGAAATTAGTAATATTTTAATCCTAAACTTTTTCTATAAATAGCACCCCTCTAAACATCACTCCACACTTTATTCTTCTTGCCCAAAATCTATCAACACTCATAGCCATCATTTCTCTCTTCATTTTCTTTATTTTCACACAAAAATATTTACAAATATTTAGCAAATCACCTCCAAATTATCACCTCTTCTTATCACCATCTAACTTCAACACTTCCCAGCCTTTATACATGAATTAGAACCCTTAGAGAAGGTTTATAAAAGTTGAAGAAGTTGCTGATCTAGCGTGGGTATTGCTAAGTTCTAAAGCTCCAAGAACAAGTAGGGGTTTTTCTTTCACTAATAAGCTTCATGCATGATTTTCATATATGATGTTGTTATGATACTCAAAGTTTGTGTTTATGGTTTTAATATGTTTGAATGATTTAAAGATTATGACATAAAATACTTAATCTATGTGTATATGATGTATATTTATTTGTTTACTTATATGGTTGAAAGTATGATTTAAGATCATTTAAATTTTGATTATGCTTTCTTCAAATATTTCAATGTTGTCTAAATTTGTTGAACTATGTATTTTCATTTAATAAAGTTTTGTGCACAAGTTGTGAAATTTTAAGGTAATATAGCTTGATTTTGACCTCATTATGTATTTGATCATAAAACATTTTTGGTTCATAAAAAGTGTTGTATTTAATTCATTATAATGAATGGATTTTAAACCTTTGAGCATGTAATATTTAGCTTGGTTTATGTGTTATGTTTATCTTGGACTATGGACCTTGGATTATAAATATTTGACTTGAATATAAATTTATTAACATTAAGAAATATTATTTACAAAGATTTAAGTTAAGGTTCCATTAGGAATATGACATATAAACTAACTAGATTCATGCTTGAAGTGATTTCTTAAAGTTTGGGTATAATTTCAATTATTTATTTTTAAATATTTCTTAAATTTTATTGCTATTTTATTTACCCTATAATTATATCTTTATATCTATAAAATATTTTTTACTTATATTGAACATGTAAAGGTAATTTACCTACATATTTTCTAAAGATAGATTGGAAATAATTTTGGGTGTATTTAGGCTTATGGAATTAGTAACATATTGTTACTTGAAAATAAATTATTATATGATGAAAAACTAAGTTAAGTATATTTAATTATAAAGGAAATGAATTTATAAAAATAGTATGATTTGGTGCTTCAATAATAATTGTGAGAAAAATGAGTTTTATGAGTATTTTAGGAATCTTATGTTGTTTGGACTTTATGTGTAAATATGAAAAATTTTGTGGTTTATATGTAAATATCAAAGAAATCATGTAAACTTTATGTAATTTTCATTCTTTATGTATATTGTATGCATTATGTAAAATGAATACATAAATAAGTGACACTTCGGGCTCGCCTTATAGCGGATAAGGACTTGTACACTTAGCTTGCACGCTAAACGACACCTCCTGGCCGCCTTGAGCCCAGGACTTGGTGTACGTTATAGTGATACCTTGGGCCCCGCCATGCTACAGGACTCTGGATTCATCTTTTCTGACTGAGGGACGCCGACGAGAGCTCTCATAGAATCCAATATGAAGTAAACCTTGCAGACTATAATCATTTGAAAAGAACATGATACTATAAAAGGGAGCTTAGGTATACTCATGATTATTTATGACACTTCTTTTACTGAACTTTTATTATGATTGATATTGTGCACTTCTATCTTACTTGACATTAGTAAAATATAATTTGAGTTAATATAAAAGATTGCATCTTATCACTCCCGTGTTATTCTTAGTATTTTTGGGATGAAATGGGACTCCCCTGAAACATCACCCTACTTGGAGACTTCTCTCACCCCTTTCTTTGATGTTTCCAGATAACATATCGTCACGAGTGAAATGGATGTAGCCTTGGACTTAGTTTCTAAATAATCAGATTCTATTATGTGTGCTAGATAGAATCTTTACTATCTGTTACTAGACTTTGATTATGTTATATTGTTATATTAAAGTTTTCCTTAATGTATCTTGAATGTGTAATATGTATTGTATCCTATGGATTGATGTTAGTAGTGAAGTATATTTCTATAGATGATGGTTGTCTAAACTGGAACTACTGATTAACAAATAATAGTAATATGTTAGAAAAAATATTCTTTGTCATTTAAAAATTACCCTTGGATTGCTGAAGAAAGTGTATTACTGTAAGTGTGATTTGGAAAGGTTCTGGCTAGACTTGGTATTTAAGCGTGTCCATTGTGACCACCTCTCTTCCTGAATCTATCAGATGCATGATTTACTTGGTATACATTATTCCAGAATAGAACTATAAATGAGAAATAATCATAGCAGTTTAAAAATAAAAAAAAGTTCTCATAAAATTTCAGATTACAAGATAATAATATTATGTTATCTAATTATTGTTTAAAATACTAATAATATTAAAACTTAAGGTGGAAGAATTAGAGCTTAGTGAGGTGTTACACATGTCTTGCTAGATTAGCCCCCAGTGACACTTCTGCTTTTGGATGTGAAATTATTTTGCACTGATCATTAGCATGAATGCATGAACCACGTAAAATTGGCATGAGATAATGTAGTTCTGTAGTTTCAATTAGTGGATATGGTTTCCAAAGTAGCAACTTCCTAGTTAGAGATGGACTTTATCTAATTAGATTGTAGGTTTTTTTTTGGGTAGGTAATTAGATTGTAGTTTAATGTTGTACAGTACATTTTACAATTTTTTCCCCTCCCTTTAATATGATTTATTGTCTTTGAATTGTAGGGAGATAGATATTTCATTTGGTGGGCTTCTGATGATGCTGAAGGGAGATCCATCTCATTGCAACAAGTTTGAGCTTGATCAGAAGTTGTTTCTTCTGATTAGGAAAGTTTGAGCTTCTGATGTCAAAATTTGTTGTAGCAAATCTGTATATTGCTAATGCCTAATGCTGGTCTTTACGACGGGATGTTTGAAAACCAGATATTTGGTGAATTGATTATTGATTATAGTTGCTGGGGTGTGTATATTTGCCAGTTATCCAAACTTGATGGAATAACTTGGCAGAAAGTATCTACAAATGTGTAATATCGACGACTTATTCAACAATCCATGTCTTGCTCAGAATTATTAAGAAAACACTTCAACAGTACTTTTCAATCGTAACTCTCACCGAAAGCTCTCCTCATCTTGTGATCTACATCTTCCTCTATGTCCTTGTTATTTTGTATAATTTTACAACAATAATTTGTAAACCATAAGATACAGTGTTGGAGTAATCTCAATAGTCAATATGAATGTTCTTCATTATGCAAGTAGTTTATCTGTTTAACAACTAAGAAAAGATGCACAAGAAATGGAAGGAGAATAGAAGAGATACTGAGAAATAATGCAAAAGCTTAACAAATGCCAAAAATCAGCATATTTCAGCTGTTATTTGCAAAATGGAACGATTAAGCAGCATAACACGTCATAAAATTTCCCACTAAGTCGGTATGCTCTCCTATAAGGAACAATGTTCAAAATCCTTGTTTTTCACAGAATTCTCTGCTCTACATTTACTTTCAATTTTTCTTATTTACACTATTTTCTTTTATATCCAGCATTTTGTACACTATTCTTATTTTAGAATGTCATTCTCTTCAACTTTATCTGATTAATTCAAAACTTGTGTGATTTGCTCATTGCCCTTTGTTTTGGTGCTACTATCTTTGTTCTGGGCAACTGGTTCTGCACTATTTTTCACCATGGCACTCACTTCCATAGGCCTTAGCTTTGCTTCAAGATCCTTGACAATAGATTTGAAAGATCTCACATCCCGAGCCTTTGCTAACCTGCTCTTTGGTGATGCCTATCATAAAGAGTGTGAATATTGGTTACATAAAGATTTGTTGCAACAATCTCCTGCTTAAAGGTTTTAACTATGCCTAAAACAGCCTGTGTTTTAATTTGTATGTGTCGACTAACCTGTATAATTTTTGCCACTCGTCGATTAAGATCTTTAGCAGATGCTTCCTTGTGGATGCCTTTAAGCATGTGCAATAAGTGTGAATGAAGGTCATCTGAACAATGTTTTTCATTCACGCATTGTGCAATAGTAGACCTACAACCAACTCTATAGAAAAGACAATTCACAATCTTCATTGGACAAACAGTTATGCGATGTCTGTCCATATCACGCCTCATGAGGCTATCTGAACACTTCTGCTCACATGGAATTATCTTGAAAGGACAGGTTGAGTCATGCTTCTCCTGATGACCTGCACAAAATCTGGTATTACATCCCTCATTTTCGCAGATCACGGTTCTAAAGTTGCAAGCAACATCATGACTAGCAAGTTCTTCTGCAGAATTATAACTCATGCTACAGTGATGAGTTCTTCTTGAAATCGACACTCTTAAGCAAAGTCTTCGCAATCAATTCTCTTCTGTCAAGCAACCAGAAGCCATTCGTTTCCATCTCTTGAACGAAATCGTCTATTTTGTCTTCCCTCCTTTCGCTTAACAGCCATCCTGAGACCTGACTAACCAAATTCCTCTTTGCAATAACAAACTCATCAACAAAATGAGAAATAATGTCAAAAGGATGATCCAACACTTCACCATTCGGATTACCTTCTAAGATAATAGACTCGGCGACAAATGATTCACTTCTTTGGTTGAGATAATCTGTCATTTCCTTTCTCAAATCAACGGCCACTGAACCGGGGGTCTTGAAGGGCAGTCCTGTTGTGTTATCAACACAGGCAGAGGCTAGTGCAGGCATGAACATTTGAGCTAGCTTGTGAACTAGTTCTGTATCACAATTATCACAATGGAACATGGGACCTCCCACTTTCTCATCTTCAATTTTCTCGGGACCAAGGCTCACATCAATTGTAGGCAGGTCCATGCTTGATAAAACCTACAATCAAGTTTCAGGTAATACAACATTATCTCAAATTTCATAAATTCACTGTCTTATATATACTCTCCTCCACATTTAACTTCTAACTCTCCCATAAGATAAGAAAGATTTCATCATCTAATGCAAAATATTGACTAACTAGATATTAGTGCACTTCAGGATTCAATAATCAATATATGTTCATCATTTTTTTTTTAAAAAAAAAATGACACCAGCAATTTTTTTCAAGATCTGATATTCCACCTCTTTGATTAATTCATTTCCAAGAAAAAAAAAACCAACACACAGTTCAAAAATCCAAGTGGATACTCAATATTGCATTCCACTCTACGAGCATTCAAAAGTTTAAAACAGAAGATTATAAACTTCTTTCAATGCAACCTTCTTCTTCCTTTTTTTTTTGGATAAAACGAAACCACATATTCTACTACATATAAATCCAATGAATGAAAAAAAAAAAAAAGAGGGGGGGGGGGGAACTTACCGACATAAGGTTGTTGTGAGATCTAATTGTAAAATGTTAGCTCTATAGGATCATTGTTTCCAACAACCTTAAATGAAACATTGATCAAGAAAATAAAGACAAACAGAGAGAGAGAGAGAGGAGTGAAAGTGCAAAATTGTGTTCATATGATATGATACGAGAAGGTATCAGCTAATTAGTTACAGGGAGCGAATGGGAATGGCAGATGCTCCAAATTCTGTTTAAGGAAAATATGGTTAGTCTCATCAATCGTTTTCCTGTACAATAGACGTGGAGGAAAAAACTCTAGTTTGCTTTTAAACAAATCTAGAATTGTCTCTTGTAGTGTGATTTAATTTTGTGGTGTTAGTTCATTTCACGAATTAGCAGTTGTATAATCTATCAAATCTCTTAAAGGCAGTGGCAGAACTTGAAGGGACCAAGTATTCATCATGTACATTAGATAATGATAGCCAAATTATTATAGATGTAAACTTCAAAACAAATAATTAACATGACAATGCTCGTGTGTTTGAATTAGTTGACATTTAAAAATCAATTTTATGTTTTCATGTATTAATTTAAAATTAATTTTAAAGCAACATATTTTGTTTAGTTTGTATTACAAAAAAACTTTTTTGTATAAAAAGTAGTGTCACAGGTCATTCTGGAGCGTAAGCATAAAGAGATGATTAAATAATTGTAACATTCTCAAAATTAATTGTAATCAATCACTCACAATTCAGAATGTTGCAACATTTTCTAATATATATGCCCAAAGCGGCAAAAGCATTTGATAAATGAGGCTGACGAAAAAAATAAAGCTTATCATCGAATGTAAAGATACTACAAGCCTAAGAGCCGAAACAAAAATTTGCAGCCCAAATGGAAAACAAAATTGGGCAAAATAAGAATAAGAATACAGGCTTCTATTTCCTCTGTAATACTCAATCTCCCCAACAAACGGAGTATAAAAAATTTAGCTGAGAATGTTCTTTCCGTACACATTCGATGCGTCTTCAGGACCTCCCCAATCTCATTTAGCAGCCTCTTATCCATTCAACTCAATTTATGTTGCAGATAGCCAATAAGCTAGCGATATTTCGTAGTGTTAGAAACCCATAATCAAATCCTGTTTCCCTGTGACTTATAACGAGGTGTGTGGCTAAGTTAACAAATCCAATCTGTTGTCTTTAGATCTCCAGTTCAAAGAGTCAAAAAGGGCTTCAAGCTGAGAAATTCAAAACTAAAGCAATGATGAATCTGTATCATGCCAGAGTATTCTCAACATATTCAATTGCCTTCCTTTTCACATATTCAATTCGTTCTTCATCACCATGGGACTTCTCATAATCAAGATACTTTTTAAATAAGAACTGCCAATCAAGACAACAATCACCAGTTAAGCAGACATGAAAAAATACAGATCAACATAAGCAAATTGAGAATACAGATATGTGCACACCTTCATCCTTTTAGGTGGGAGGCTCAGACTAATTGCCCTCTCAAACAGTGCACGAATTATATCTGCATCTTTGTGTTGAATTTCCTGTCAAGTACACAAGAATGTTAGGTTCAGATGATACTGATACCAATACGAACAGGAAATGTTGTGGTGAAGGATATACTTGATCAAGATAAACACTCCACAAGTCTGTTCTCTTTGGGTATTCCCGTAAAATTCCTTCAAACAAGGATCGTCCTCTATCGAGAACCCCAACCTTGAATTCAAGAATAGCTGCCTGAGAAATGAATTTAATATGCTTATGCCGGGGTAGGCTTAACAAAGCACGATTGACAACAGGTTGAATTCCATCCTCGTTTTGCTTCAAAAGACTTTGTACACGTCTCAACCAAACCTACAATCCAGTGTAAAGTAAGTTGCATATATATTCTTATGAAGATACAAAATAAGTTTTATATTTAAAATCACATAATACTTTGCATGAATGCTTGAACTTCTTTGTCATTTTATTGAGAAGTTCATCGGCTAAATTCTGCTGCTCGGTCCTTTCATACATTCCCAAGAGTGCTAGGTAGACTTTTTTGGGATCATTGAACTGTAGAGCTCTTTGGAAAACTTTCATAACGGCCTCCTACAGAAAGTAACTTCAAGTGAGGATACTTCATGTGAACATATTGATGACTAGCAAAAAGTGAAATTGCCGTCTCTGTTACCTCTCTAGGGTTTCCATACTTATTCTCCAAATTAAGGTAGGCCTTCCAGATGTTGAGCTTCTCATCCTCTTCTCGCATATTTATTTTTGTCAAAGCCCTTCAGAATTTTGGATGCAGGGGAACAGGAAGATGAATGAAGTCAGATGCCACATGCGCAACATTCACAATGATGGAACAATTGTGTAAACAAAGTTTAAGGCGAGAGACTCGAGGAGGTGGGAATGATAAATGATAAGTCACCAATATGATGTACCTTTCAGCAAGTGAGCGGGCTTTCTCAACATCCGCCAAAGAAATCATGAAATCCATGTATTTTATCCAGATGAAACTGCTATTAGGAGAGCTTCTAACCAGCTTTTCAAACTCATCAGCACTTCTTGGTACATCCTCCTCCAGTAGTCTCTCTTCAGCTGCCCTGATCTGTTTCTCCCTGTACAGTTAAGGTTGCCATATATTAAAAATTCAAAAGATTAAAATTGAGATCAGCATGCTGTAGCTAATACTATAAGCATGGTATTAACCTCTCCTCCTTTGCTTTTTTCTTTTCACGCCTCATCTTCTTTTCATCTATGGCAACTTCTTCATTTGCTCGATCTTCACTTTGACCATTAGTGTTATTTACATCCAATTGGTCAAGGTCGTCAAGGGCAACATCGAGTGGAGGAATGGACGCCCTTTCTTCTGCTTGTGAGAGAATTGGGAGTTGGTCAATTTCACCATCAATTTCTATATCAGAGGTTCCAAGCAAACTGCTATTCATCAAAGTCATAGAATTCATTCCATCTGCAACAGGTTCATTTGATCCTTGATCCACATGTGCTTCAGGCACAGGTTCATCTTCGATATATGAATTCTTCATTCCAGAGAAATTCTGTGTTTTTCTTCATCCACCTGATAACATGTCAGGAAAACACAAGTAATTAGTACTACAATTCAAACTGATCTTGCAAGAAGCCCATGAGATGTGGTACAACCCAGTTAACAATGTGTTTATCATGATTTCTAGTAATTTTGCATTGGTTTTGATGGTTTGATTGTAGACACAGTTTACTATAAGACACCAAGATATCATTTGATCCATGTAGGGCTACTTGGTGGAACAAGAATGGGTTGTTGTAAACGTAATTCTGACAGGCAGTTCGACAAGGACCCTAGTGATATTTCGCAATTTAAGATAATTATGATGGTTAGTGTCTAAAATCTAAATAGTTCAGCAGTGTTCTAGAAGATTTTTCTTTTCAGAACATATCACATGTATCTTCATTCATCATCAAAATTATATTCAAGGAATTTTCCTTTCCAACGGCTAGTGAGTTTTAGGTTGCCTGCTAAGAGGATGGATATCTATACTTGTTATCATGCATCTGAATCATTAACACTTTATCTGACTGGAGATAGCTTACTATGCACAAACAATAGCTGGGTTCCATGCTAAGCATTTCCCATTATACAACATACATACAACCATTCACAGTAGATAACCGGAAGTAATTGTGCCAACTAAAACCAACAGAAGAAGCACGCATCTTTCTCCTGATAGAAGTATAGAAACCAGTACTTGAATTACCTTCAATATTCTTGCATGTACGTTCTGTCCAGCTCTATACTTTGTTTCAATGTTCTCAATATGATCATCAGAAACTTCTGATATATGGCACAATCCAACCTAGGTGATTTAAGGAGCATAGTCAAGTGATATCACAGGAACAACTTGATCACTACCACTTTATTAAAAGCAAGCACTAAGGTATATGGAAAATCACAATATGACACAATCACAAGCACAGCCAAGCATACGTTATATAGATGCAGCCATTCAAATATGTGCAGACTAAACCATGAAATCAAAATAATAAGCAAGGGTTCATTTTAATCCTTAAAAAAATATGCGTTTCACTTTTGGTGATCATTAAGAACTTATCACTTTAATCCTTGAAATTACAAAAAGTGATTTAAGTTAGTCCTTTTGGTGATTCAAGTTAGTCCCCACCAACTTAGGGACTAACTTGAATAACTTTTTGCAAGTTCAAGGACAAAATTAATAATTTTTTCAATTCCATGGATTAAAACAAAGCACAGATACAATTTTGAAGATCAAAATGAACCTATACTCTCAAAATAAGAAATATTAGACATGTTTATGCAATATATAATTAAAAAGCTAAAAGCACAAAAGAAAAATGTAACATTATATTTTTATTTGACCATAAGACTTAGTAAATTTATATTAAAATACATGGAACACAAACGGATTCAAAGGATGTAGAAATACCATGTCAGTGTTGTCAATTGCAATGAATAAACCAAATGATTCAACTCGCTTGATCCTGCCAGATATTACATCTCCAACGTGAAATTTACCCAAATCAATAATATCAGATTTTGAATTACTGGAACGACTTGATATCCTCAATGTAACTTCAACACGATTTGAAAGAGGCTCCACAGATATAACCCTGCTATTTGCTGTCTTAGTTCATCTCTTCATTCATCTCATATAAGAAAATCGAGAGGAACAAAGTTGGTTACTTACCTGCCAATTATAAGTTTTCCGACAGGAAATTCTTTCACAGGATCTTTAACAAATTCATTGGACAGATTGGATAGAAGAATTTTGGCATCAATCTTTCGTGAAAGCAAAATGAAGCATCCTTTTGGTGTGACATTCTTAACGTAACCCTGGCCAAAAGAATACGTGCTCATATAAAACAATTTATCCAAATGATCAAAATCCCACATTATGGGAAAAAACAAATGATAAGCCACCAATCCAAAGTTGTCAATGGCGATGGCGGCTCATGGCGGATTGGCGTAGACCAAAATCCGCCATTTACGCCCGCCATAAGACTGCCATGGCGCTGCCATAATGTACAAATCTTCTCAGGCCGGGGGCCAAAATCCGCCATGCCATGGCTGTCATTTGACAACACTGCACCAATCTATGCTTAGATTTAGCAACAAAATCTCATCATGGCAGATCATTACAGAGGACCAGACTTAAAAGTATAATTTGTATGACACGTGAAACAACATTACACATTTACAACCGATTTTGTGAAAGGTTTGCTACTGCCAGGACGAAATTGAACAAAATAAGATTAAAAACAAAAAGGTAATATGATAGTTAGTTTTAATGCTAACTATACCAATATCTTTGAATCAACAGAATCATGTAATGATATCATATAACCAATTCTAGTTAAATATTTCAGTTGATGAGAAAGTTGAATTTACAATCTATTTCACCAAGATATTCTTAAAATTGACAACAAAATATCTCTAATGAAATCTTGAACAGATATGATAACTTAAGGTTGTGCTTTAATGCAATTGCAAGTACAAAACATTATATATGTGATAGATTCCCCAATAAAAGAGATTATTTTCAAATAAAAGGACTAAAATTGTACAGTGCATTCCAAACAAAATTTTATTCTACCCTACAAAAGAAAATTACAGAAATGAGGTATTACAAAAGAAGGAGAATCAGATGTACTCCTGATAAAAAATACAAAGATTGAACAATGAAATTTTAAGAGCAAAAATGTCAAAATTCCCACACTCCAGGATTTTCCTTATTTATAACAAGCCTCTGAATCTATCAAAAACCTACCCAAACTTCCACTGGATCTCCCCAATTTTCAGACTTCAACCATTCATATTGTCTATCTAAGCTTGCACAAAAAGAAGAAAGAACAAAGAAAGAGAGAAAATGAGGCATTGGAGTATTTATCTCAACATTGAACAAAGTAGCCATTGAAAATAGATCAACTTCAGCACATCAACCAACAAAAATCCATTATTGTCATAATTTCCATGATTAAAAAAAAATTCAAAATAACAAGCTGCAATTAGAAAATAATGCTTGTTGCTACTACCCCACTCCACCCCGAACCAACCAAAGGTTCAAATCTTAACAATCCATTCAAAATTTTAATATTTTTTACAAGATCATGAAAGTTTTCTCTGTAAATATGATATTTGGCCCCATCAAAATAATAAAATATCACTATCCATGTAAATAGCAAATGGTATATCTTACTAACAACTCAACCTCATCAAACATCGTGACAGTAATTACAGATCTCAAATTAAAAAATCTCATGTAAAGACTAGAATGAAAACAATAAATGATAACAAATGAAGAACACAAAAATCATTTACCTTTACCACCATATCAGGATGAAGATCTTCAATCTTCTCCACACATTTGCTATTTGCATGCCTGAAAAACCAGTTATCAAAAATAATATTTTCGGAAATAAATTATCAGCTCCAACAAAGATATCAGTGTGTTATAGTATCCAAAACAGAAGCATACTAGCATAGTTTACTCCCAGACCATTAACGAGCTAATAACAATAAAAAGTGGACAAAGTGGCACCTTAAAAGAAAGGCTGAAAATGCAATCCTTTGAAGACCCATAAGCTAGATATTGCAATTCAAAATAGCAAAGAGATGGTTTGATTTGCATGTTTAAATTGATTAGTACAAAAAGGTACATTCAAAGCAAGAAAAATCAGAGAGCATGGACCTTTAGATAAAAAAAGTATAACAACAATACTTTCAATAGACTACAAGGACCAGCCAATGGATTTGAAAGTTGAAACAAATTGACTGGTTGGTGGAATATGAATGAGGAAATATTAGATTCCTAATATCAGCATAAGGAGACAAACTAAGTCATAATAAATGTATAAAAGGAAAGACAGTGCACCGCAGGACATGCCTTCGACACACATGTTCACGTGTCGCGAAAGTGTCGGTCTTGTCATAGTGTCCAACACAGGTGCAACAGGTCTTTTGAAGCGTCCGTGCTTCATAGATTTTCAGACAATATTCATGAAGGCTAAAAGTAAGTGGGAGTTTAACAGCTACTGCATATGAGTGAAATAAATAATAGGGATGAGGATTTACAGTTTCATCAGTGAGTATCAGTACTTACATAGAGCTTTCAACATCTGCAGAATCTTGAGAAAGCATCCCATTTAAAGAACAAAATGATAAGTCAACATGAACAGTACCCTTGTCAGTGTGGCTGACTTCAAGGACTACACATCTGACAAACTGCCCTTCATGATATCCAGACAATGGGTCAGGCACCCATGTGTCTGTAAGTTCAGTAAAATGTACTTTCCCATATGTATGAGGACCAATTTGGACAAGCAATCCACCAACACCTGGAAGTATTTTAGAAATCCTTCCACCTAAAATATCTCCTTCATGAATGTATGCTGTTAATTCCTTTTGAACAACATTAATTTGTGGCTTGTTGCTAGTTCTGCAAGGGAGAGCAGAAAAAGGACGTAGAATTAACCGCAGTAGTTTCTTCTCCAAGTTGACATTCACAACATATCCAGAAATAAGTTTTCCAACATGAAATCGATTCTGGAAATCCTCCAGCACACGGGGTTCACTAGCACTATCGAGGACATACAGCTGAGCCCTCACATTTCTAGATATTGTTAACCAGACCCATTCACTTTCTACTTTATATACATAACCAGCAACACATTGCCCAATCTTGAAGTCAATATTTCCAGATTCACTGTCTCCCAAATCACTGGAATCTGAATTGAAGTAGATATCACATTTTAAATTGCAGGAAGAGCAGAAATTTTAAATCAAGTAGATACTGTAAAAATAGAATTGAAAAAGATTTTGATAATTTTCATAAGAAAAAGAACTTAAAGTAAAACAAGAGCAGACTGGAATAGCAGAAATGAATATCAGACCGAAGTTAAACATCAGGGTGGGATTGCAAATGTCATTCATTGCCCTCATATTCAACTAACATATCATTCATAACAATATAATTCCCAATGAGGAAGGATTTTAAATCAACTTCTGACTGAACATCATGTACAATATGTGGCTACATTCTGATGAAATAAATTACTTGTCTTTCAAGCTCACCAGCCTTAATATGTATCCCTTCCAATGCACCATTTACCTGGTATTTCAATCATTCAGCTTTTTATATTTATTTGGGAAATAAGGCTTTCTTTACCTGTAATCATTTTAGGTTTGACCGATAGCTCCCACTGAGAGCCCTTTTTGATGCTATCTGTTTCATTAGGCTTTGCAACAATCCTTGCCATCACTGTTTGTCCAATTTTGTAGCTAGAAAATGGATTTTCCAAATTATTTACATCATGTACCTGCCAGCAAGTAGGAAACTAATAAGTATGAAGCACACAAGAATAGAAGATGCACACAAGAATGACAGAATGCTAGAGTGTGATGAACTGTATATTAACTGAGAATGATGAAAGATAGAATAGAAACAACACAAAGAGAGGGAGGCCTTGAGCTCTCTAGCGGCTCACAGCTCCCAGGAAATTCTAACTAGATTCCTACCCCCTATTCCCCTCACCCAAGGAATTATACTCTCTCCTCATAACAACCCTCGTGTTCTCTCCTCACTCTTCTCTCCCTAAAACCGTTATACACCTGATTCAGGAGAGGGCCCACAAGATATTTTCCCATCAGCCTAGTCAGCTAGCATTCCATTACCTACACTGCCCCTATATTTTTTCCTTTTGTAAACTCTTATTGGCCCAGCAAACCTTTCTCTAACAACACCCCCTTCTTGAACTACCACCTTGTCCTCAAGGTGGAATTCAGGGAAACTCAATTTGATATCCCTGCAACCTCCCAACTGCTTTCAAAGTCTGGAAGATCCTTCCAGCGGATCAACACTTCCTTCTCGCCTTGATCATTCACACATGTGGCTAAAACAGCTTCAGGTTGCACCTGAAGTTCCCACCCTCAGTAAGTCCTGGTGGCAACGGTTGGCATTTTGCTTCAGGAGCCAAGCATTTTTTAAGAAGTGAGGCATGAAAGACTGGGTGCACCAATGACCCTGGGGGAAGCAGCAATTTATAAGCGACTTTACCCACTTTCTCCAAGATTTCAAAAGGCCCATAGTACCTGGGACTCAATTTCTGGTTGGTACGGTTGGCAAGGGTTTTCAACCGGTATGGTTGGATTTTTAGAAACACCTTCTCTCCCACTTCGAACTCTACTTCCCTCCTCTTCCAGTCAGCTTGGGCCTTCATTCTCTCTTGAGCTTTATTCAAGTACCATTTTAACTCCTCAATCATGGCATTTCTTTCAGCTATCAACTGATTCACATCCTCCACTATTGAGGGCAGAGAATCCCCTTTTATTAGTGTCGAGGCTCCCTCCCATAGAGAATCTTGAATGGAGAACATTGTGCAGTAGAATGATATGTGGTATTATACCACAATTCAGCCCATGACAGCCATTTGCTCCACTGCTTTGGTTTGGCACAGCAAAACACCTGAGATATGTTTCCAAACACCTGTTCAATACTTCTGTTTGTCCATCCGTCTGAGGATGGTATGCTGAACTGTATTTCAATTTTGTCCCTCCCTTTAAACAACTAGACCAAAAATTAATCATAAAAATTCGATCTCGATCAGTGACGATAGAAGGGGGAAACCATGTAATCTCACCACCTCCTCAATAAATAGTCCAGCAAGTTTTAGCAGTATAAGGGTGGTTCAGTCCCAAGAAATGATCATACTTAGAAAGCCTGTCAACCACTACTAAAACAGTATCCATACCTTGGCTTTTTGGCAACCCCCCAATGAAATCCATTGAAATATCCTCCCAAACCCTTGAAGGAATTGGTAATGGTTGGAGTAGCCCTCCTGGAGACGTGTCAAGTATTTATTCCTGCAAACCTCACAACCTTGAACATACCTCTAGATTGTTTGCTTTATGCCTTCCCACCAAACCAACCCCGAAATGCGTTTGTATGTTTTGAAGAAGCCCAAGTGTCCCCTATCACTGAATCATGAAACTCTTGCAAGATGATTTGGATTCTAGGAGAATTTTTGGGAATAACAACCCTTCCCTGTAATATAGCCTCCCCTGCCTCAATTCATACCCTTCTGGACTCTCAGCCCTCCTAATAACCCTTGTACGATCTTCTTTAGGCGTTCATCAGCTAGCACTTCTTCCTCTAACCCCTCCCATTCTTGGAAAGTCACCAATGATATGGCTTCAAGGTTGATACGTCTAGAAAGGGCATCTGCCCCATTCTCCTTCCCCTCCTTATATCTTATTTCGAAATCAAAGCCCAAAAGTTTAGCTATCCACTTTTGTTGACTTTCCCCCATCATTTGCTAATCCACCAAGTGTTTCAGACTTTCTGAATCTGAGTGGATAATAAATTTCTTAACCAATAAGTAGTGCCTCCATTTCTAAACCGCCATCACTATGGCCATGAGTTCCCTTTCATAAACAGATTTTTGTTGTGCCTTCTCTGCAGTTCTGGCTCATACAAGCAACGGTTTGCCTTCTTGCATCAGGACCGCTCCTATGCCCTTACCAGAGGCATCTGCCTCTATCACAAAGCTTTTTTCAAAATTCGGGACAGCCAACACCGGAATTGTAGTCATTGCGTTCTTCAATTTTTCAAAAGCTAGTTGAGCCTCTACTCCCCACTGAAACTTATCTTTTCTGAGTAGTTGTGTTAAAGGCCATGAAATCTTTCCATACCCCTTCACAAACCTCGATAATAACCCGTGATACCCAAGAAACCCCGCACCCTTCAAATCTGTTGGATTGGCCACGCCAACTTTGATCTTCTTTGGGTCAGCTTTCACTCCCTCGCCTGAAATCAAATGGCCCAAGTACTCAATCTCCTTCTGAACAACGAGCACTTCTTTTTGTTGATAAAAAGACGTTTTCCCGCAACAAACACAACACCTTCTCTAAATGTTCCCAGTGCTCTCTTCTGATTTGCTGTAAATCAAATTATCATCGAAGAAAACCAAAACGAATCGCCTTAAGAAGGGTTTCAAGAACTGTGTTCATGAGGGATTGAAAAGTTGAAGGGGCATTGGTGAGCCCAAATGGCATCACCAAAAATTCGTAATGCCCTTCCTGAGTTCTAAAGGCTGTCTTCTCCACATCCGTGTCCTTCATCCTAATCTGATGGTAGCCAGATTTCAAGTCCAGCTTCCAAGATCAGCTCCTCCCAGCTCATCTAAAAGTTCATCTATGATTGGAATAGGGAATTTGTCTGGAATTGTTACCTTATTCAGAGCTCTATAGTCCACACAAAAACACCATCCCCGTCTTTCTTCCTCACCAAGATTATTGGGCTTCAATAAGGGCTGGTGCTTGGCCGGATGATACTGAAGACAACATCTCTCCAACAATTTTTTCAATCTCGTTTTTCTGAAGTAGGGGTATCTGTAGGCCTAATATTGGGTATATTAGCTCCTTCTTTCAGCGTGATCCAGTGATCCTAGGACCTTGGGGGAGGTAATCCTTCAGGGAGTTTACAGATGTCTTCATATTGCAACAATAAGCGTTGAAGTTTACCGGTATCTCTCGGCTTCAGAGATTGTTGGGGTCCCTGCTCTTTGCTTTCCCTTATTTCGCAAGGGCTAACCACATACCCTTCCCCATCAGCTTTCAGCGCCTTCAAAGTCTTCCTCCATGAGACTAAGGTCGTGCTCAAAGAGGGCTCCCTTGGATGCGCTTCCATACTTCCCCTCCCTCCACTGTATGTCCTGCTTTTGGAGGTTCGCCAGGATATCACCCAAACTGGCTATCCACTCGTATCCAGAACCATATGAGCACTACCCAACCCAAGCACAAAGAATGGTTGAGATATCGATTTCCTTGAATTTCGACTTGTAAATCCTCACATAACCCATACCCACACCTTATCTCCCCGTTCTCCACCGTAAACGAAACATTCCGTCGTGGTAATTGGAGGCGCTCCGCTAGAGTTGCGTGGATGAAATTAGCCTCTGCCCCTGTGTATTAGAATTATCACTTCAGTTTCTCCCACCATCCCACATACCTTGAATGACTTGTTCACTGTGGTGAAACCTTTTAAGGCTATTGAACGCTAGGTGCAAGGACTTCAAAGCTAACTCAGCTTCTTCCTCTCGCTCTGTTCGTCCTCCTCGTCATTCTTCTTCACTTCGGAGTCTTCTAGAAGAACCAATTTATAGTGCTTCAGTTTGCATACATGTTCCCTATCCCATCGCTCTCCACACTTGAAGCAAAGGCCCTTGCAACTCCTATCTTGGAGTTCTTCCTGATAGACGACACCCGCTACCGCCACTTGTCCCCTCCATGCCACGCGTTCCCCCACTTGTCCCCATCTCACGCCCCGTTGCTCCTTTGTATGTGAGGGCTAATCTTTCGAGTGAATTGGCCCCTTGCCTAGCCCAAATTCTCTCCATCGGCCCAATACCCCCACTCTTCCATTCCTTATTTCTTTCCTCCAACAACAAGGCCCTGTCCTTTATCTCCACTAAAGACCCCAAGTCCAACTTTTCAATTCAGCCCTTAAGTTGGCTCGTAGCCCATTTAGAAAGATCCCCTTTAGCACTTCTCGGTCCAAGTCACGCATTGGGCCAAATATTCTCTCAAACTCATCGATATAGTCTAATACAGAGCCCACTTGCTTAAGGCGCAAGAGAGGCCCATATGGGTCCTTGACCCATCCTGGCTGGAGCGGCGTGTGATGTCTTCCCTAATGACCGCCACGATGGAACTGAGTCTGATCCTCCCAGACGGTACCATGACAAAGTGCGCCCTCCAAAGCCAGAACCACCACCTCGAATTTCTTGTCTCCTTTGATTCCGTTTACGTGGAAGTACCTTTCAATCTTCACTAACCAACCCATGACGTCGTTGCCAAAATATGGGGAGTTCCATTTTCCGATCGTGCTCGCGTGTCTAGGAGGAAGGCTGTCCATGTAGCGGTACCATGATCGATTTGGCCATGGGTGGCGTTCCCAGTGGCGATGATCATCATGGGATTGAGGGAGCTCCATCGTCTCGCTCTCGCGACCGCGACTCACGGTGCTCGCGTCGAGGAGACGAAGGTGAGCGTTGTCTACCTTGATCCCTCTAGAACCCCCAATCCAACGATCATCAGAGCCAACCCGAACGACCGTTGTGGTGGCGGTGATCGACCACGTGACCGATGTCGCCGTCCTTCCTTTCTAGCAACTGCACCACTCTCTCGATCCTCCTTCCAGCTCACAACCTGTTCCTCCATGGCACAACTTCAGCAAAATGAGCACACCCACACCCAGCGATGATTGGACCGATACCAATTAATAAGTATGAAGCACACAAGAATAGAAGATGCACACAAGAATGACAGAATGCTAGAGTGTGATGAACTGTATATTAACTGAGAATGATGAAAGATAGAATAGAAACAACACAGAGAGGGAGGCCTTGAGCTCTCTAGCGGCTCATACTCCAGGAAATTCTAACTGAATTCCTACCCCCTATTCCCTCACCCAAGGAATTATACTCTCTCCTCATAACAACCCACGTGTTCTCTCCTCACTCTTCTCTCCCTAAAACCGTTATACACCTGATTCAGAGGGCCCACAAGATATTTTCCCATCAGCCTAGTCAGCTAGCATTCCATTACCTAAGCTGCCCCTATGTTTTTTCCTTTTGTAAACTCTTATTGGATCAGCAAACCTTTCTCTAACAGAAACAAACCAGTGAGAAATATACTAAGATAGAAAGCAAATGTAAAAGCAGGTAAGCCTTAATAGTACAGTTAGGTTGCTGCATTGTGAGTGGTCACAATTTCTAGTAGTAGAAACAGCCTACCAGCTCACAGGATAAGCTGCCTACATCAGACACTCAAAGGCCCAAAAATAGTGGAAGCCCAGTGCATTGAGCGACCCATTCTACAACTTAAAATACTAATTCGAAAAGGCACAAGAAATGTTACCTCTGTTATGTGCACCCTGCCATGCATACCAATACCAAACTTCAGTTTCAGTTCAAGATTCTTGATTTCAGTAATCTGGACAACAAAGTCAGCCACAAGCAATTCATAAAAAACTTTTTCTTTATTTTGATAGAACAAGAAATATAATTAGAGGAATGATCAATGTACAAGTCAAAAGACAAGACCATGAAAAGGAAAATGTTTATCCATAAACAAGCATAACAGTATAAACTACAAATAAGCTCTGAACGAAGCTTCACTTGAAGAAGCTGAGGGAAAAGCAACAATGCAAAACCATAATAAAGTTTTCTATCTGTGACAGTGGACAATAACAAGCTCACTAGTCATCATAAACCATTGTTAGTTACAACAAAAATGATAGCATATGAAAAACCACATCCAGGAATCACCAAAACAATCAATGAATGCATAAACGAAGCTTCTTGATGGACATATAACTTTGCATGTCAATAAGCTACGAGAAACATTCTAATGAACTAAATAAATCCACATACCTCTGCCTCAACCAGAGATCCAACTCTATAGCTAGACTTCTTCTTGGCTCTTTTGGAACTAGATGTCTCATGGACATCATTAAGAAGTAAAAGCAACCTTCCCAATGTTTCAGGGCTTGGAAGAGCCATAACAGTTGCCACAACACTGACCCAGTAAACCATGCTAGGTATCAGCCAAATGTGAGGGATTAACTTGTAAAAGTATGGTAGTATTATTGATGGAATGAAAAAAATGTGAGTGGCTGAGCCGATCGCTTTAATCAGCTAATTTTGCTCACCTCTGTCCATTTAAGAATTGTTTCCGAGGAAACCTTTGAGTATTATAATCAGAAACTGATGCATATCCTATAGCATAATTATTTTCTGGAATTGATACAACCTGCTTCCAACACAATAAGTTCAGTAACACGTTAGTATGCATCAACAACCTTTACTGGATAACTAGATTGAAAAATTATGTCAACACTTGCCAAGTAGTTTTCTTTCACAATCTCCACTACTGCATTCACTGTCTGATGCAGCACCAAGTCTCTCAATGCCCCTCTTCGACGTTTCTGGTACAAAAGGTATGCCACTGACATGGTCAAGATACACAAAGAAAAAATAATGGTGGGTGCCTCAAGCAATAGGCCACCCTTTTGGGAAAAGATTGTATACCCAGCAAGCACAAAAAGTTAGTGATAACAGAATATAATATTCCAACTCTTCTATTTTTTCCTTGGATCAAAGCAGAATCATAGAAAAGAAAGAATGCAAATGACAAGGACAAGAAAGTTTCAATTTTTAAATATTAATTTCAAAAAGATGTTTCAATCGTATAAAGTTTTTATTAACTTTTTTCCTTAGCTCTTTCTCTTGCATTTTGGACACAAATGCAAAATAGGGCAGGGAAAAAAAGCCCAACCTTCTTGTTGGAATGACTTATTGAACTTCTTTCTTTAGATCTATTAATGAACTCTGGTTTTAGAGATAAATCTACAAGCCGTTCTGTCTTTGCAACATCAAGAACCAATGCTTCCACCACAGAGCCTATCTCCAAAGTAGTACCAGCTACTGCAGGATTATATTACAATGAGAATTAGTAGTTGCATTTGAATAACAATCACCCAACTTATACTTATTAATAGTTAAGAAAAAGGAAGTAGATAACTTACACTGGTAGTTGGTTATAAACCAAAAACATCATTGTACTTCTCAAAGCTGACAACAATTCCCACATCCTTAACATCCTCAACTTTCCCTTCAGCAATTGTACAAATGTTGAATCCTTCATCCCACTTCAAATCTGATGCACCAGAGCTCAAGTATTGCAGCTTAGCAATCTAGATTCAGAGAAACCCAAGATTAGAAGCATTAATGCAAAAGGAGGATGACATGACAGCAATCCCAGAGAGGAAAATAAAAGAAAAATATGATGATAAGAGGCTAAAAAAATCACAGCATATACGTTCAAATAAACAGTTATAAAATATTATTATATTGAAAATAAAAACCACTATGACTGCTATAGGATAAAAAGAAAGTGCAAATTAAGACATTTTTATCTGCTATTTGAAAAAAAATGGCCAGACATATAAACTCAAGAAAAAATAGAGTGGAGTGACCAGATTAAAATCATGTAGTTGCAGAAAACACAGATGTCCAGATGATTTTATATTTAGAATTAACGAAAAAAAATGAACACTTAGATGAACAGTACTCAAGGACACTAATCCCAAATTTCAAAATATTAGATCTGAACTGAAATTGTATAAGCCAGCAATGTTCTAACACATTTGATTGGCATATGACACTTCGTCTTTGCCGGCCTTAAGGCATGCAAAAAGAACGATGATAGCCACAAATGTGCATGCATGCACAAGTGATATATAACAAATATTAG
Source organism: Dalbergia oliveri (assembly GCA_030441495.1). NCBI lineage: Eukaryota > Viridiplantae > Streptophyta > Magnoliopsida > Fabales > Fabaceae > Dalbergia > Dalbergia oliveri. The sequence goes on along the minus strand of JAMLFY010000013.1, from coordinate 23,989,724 downwards.
AAATGATACAATTTAATACTATATTTCAATAATCCAAAGGGTATTCAACAATTATCAGTACCTTTTCATCCATAAGAAAGTAGTCCTGAATAAATGATGCATCGGTAGAAGAACATGACGTCTGCTTTAGAGAGTGTCACTCTACCTATTTCACTACTAATCTGCAGAAGAAACAAATAAAGAACAAAGAGTTACTTTAACCTGCATTGATCTTTCATAAATTTGAAATTCACAACCTGAAATATACTAACATCGGAAACATTACTGCGAACTGATTGCCCAATGCAATAGGCTTCCAGAATATTAATTTTCTGGTCATCTGCAGCCTATACAAGAGAGTGATATTACATGACTTTCATATGGCTAATACAAAGCTAGATGGGGAGAAGAAAAGAAGGGGAGGGTGGAGGGGTAAGAAATGTGAAAAATGAACTACCTTTTTCCGTGGCGCAAAACCTGTTAAACGACCAACGAAACGAACAAAGCAGCCTGTCTCAATTAAGTTACAAATATAGCCCTGCCCCCACACGCGATTCATACACCAGAAAAGAAAATTTCAACAGTATTATCACTGACAAGCAAGAAATTTTAAAGAAAATAACAAGTAAAAGGAATTATGTGTCTATCTAAACAGCACAGAAATCAATTCATATATGTACACTTACATGCACAACAGAGTTAAGATGTATCTGACTAATATCTGCAGGGATCTGCGGTGCAGATTTAACAAGCGAACTTTTGGCAGACAGAATCAAATTGCTCCCTTTAACATCTACATTGGTAAAATGACAATCAAATTAACAGGCACAAGTTTGTGATATATGATATCAGGTTATATATGATGACGGTGATATATTGTATCAATCAAACGACCCCACAAGCTCATGCTTATTGTCACGAATAAACACACAAAAAAAAAAATACTTAGAATATAATGGCCCAGTATGCTGACTGCCAGGGATCCACACAAAAAAATGAGGCATCCCAGACACAGCTGACAGCAAGGGAAGCATCAAGGAAAATTGTGCTAGAGAGTTACAGATCAAGAATGACAACTGGAATGATGCACAACCAGCAAAGCCTGATGGAGTGTTGCATCACCAATGAGAGAGAAATGTCGGGAAAATGCACAGCGGGTAGGAAACAAGCCACAAAAAATGCACAGAAACAACATGCTGCACATGTTGAACATACCTAGAACAAGTAGTTGATCAAAATTATATCCAGGTTTCAATACTGACTTCAGCAAATTAGCTTGCCCTGCATAAAAAGTGGCTACAGTCAGCACTTCCATTAAAAGGAAGCTTTAATGGAAAGGCTTTATCAAGCATAGGAAAACTGTACCAATATGATCTGCCAAGTGTTCCCAAGATATTGTACCCCAAGAAAAACCACTTGCTTTGACATAAACAATTACTGCATTGGATGTTATTCTGTCAACGACTCCAGAAACAAGGCTGCCCAACCTAACCATATCCTCTTCAGTAACCCTGCCAATTTGAATAGTCACATTAATTGTAGGCCTCAACACAAATCCGAAGATACAATAACAACTAAGCCTAGCCCACTAGATAGGGTTGGCTATAATAAATCAGCAAATTGCTTCACATAAAACTTGAAAGCAATAAAACAGCATTTTTAAAATTTGGGAGGAAAGATAAGATATCCTTCCAAAAAGTACAGCCCATTAATCTATAAATCACTTTAAAATCTAATTTAGAAAAAATGTACAGATGAGGGATCCAAGCAAGGCAGAAAGTAAAGAGAAGCAAACCTTGTGGGCTTAATTATGAAACTAAGGAATCACTTTAAAATCTAATTTAGAAAAAATGTACAGATGAGGGATCCAAGCAAGGCAGAAAGTAAAGAGAAGCAAACCTTGCAGGCTTAATTATGAAACTAAGGTTGATCCTCCGTGAAGCCGAAATGGAGCTTATTACCCGGCATTTGACTACTTGTCCAACATTATACACTGTACCTGGATCAACTCCTGCCTCTAATCCAAGTTCAGATCTGCTCTTAAGTCAACAATAAATACAGAACTTATAGCAAGTCTTGCACATGTTGAAACTTGAAAGTAGAATCATACAAAAAGAACAAATAGCAGTAATACTAACATGTCTACTGGAATGTACTACAACAGATAGTCAATAAAAAGTTTCCAAGATACCATAACAGAAAATAGGGAGATAGTGCACACCATTCAAAATAGACTTAACAGTTAGAGATAAACAAGACAGCAAGAACTTCACACAATGAAACTTCCATCTCATGAGAGGATAAAAAAACATCTTGTAATCAATAAAATGGAAGTGTGCAAAACCCATACAAGGGAAACAAAACTATGCATCAGCTGAACTCAAATAGTGGTGCTAGCTTAACTAGATGATTCTACAGGCAATGTCAAACAAGTAGGAAATCTGTATTCATCTTCTCAAACTGGAATATATTTTATCAGTACAATATGATACCTACAAATAATCTAACTAAGATAAAACATCTACTACAAACCATCAAGACACTGACAACAAAAAACAACCAACTGAGGACATGACATATCAGAAGCTCTGAATTTGTAAAACTGATAGATCAGAGACTTGCCTGGGAGCAAATCCTTGGACCCATTGTAAAACCGTACAAAGCACCCATGCACTTCAATCTTTGTTATCCATCCATGAGTTATCAAACCCTCTGTTGCATCAGTATATGAACAAATAATCCTGAGTTTTGATTTCACCTGTAAAAGAATCATATATCTGATTCAGAATTTAATATGGAATTGAGGTATGGTGTGGATTCTTTGCCTGTAAGTCAGCCAGAGGGTTGATGAACATTGCGAAGGATCTAAAGAGCTCTTGAGCTGATGTATCCTTTCATTGCTTTTACAATTATAAAAGAATATTTTATCGTCAACCTTTGCTTTCTCTTTTATCTTCTATGCATAATAGTTCTTTTTATCAAATGTTGGAAAAACCAAGGTAAGTACAACTGAAATGTTTAAAGATCCTTCACAATAGAATAAAGTGGAATACAAAAGGAAAACTTCACAAAATGAAACATACCAGAGTTTTCTTGTGCGTAACTGTCAGTCTTTTTGATTTGCAACCAAGCACACGGAATACTAATTCAGCTCCGACCTGAACCATAACCCAGCAAAGGATTTAGTAATGAAAAGTCTAATATGTCCCATCAGAGACTTGTGACAAAACAACTCAACATTTAGCGGCCTATATCAAGTAAAAATGACAATTCTAAAAGGCATATATGTAGCTAGAATGGAACCTTGAATTTTTTTCTAGGCTTTGAAATATCCAATTCAGACATATGTCGAAGAGGACAAAGTGCCTTCACACCACCAGGAATTCGCACTATAGCGCCAAAGCTGTCAACTGAAAGAATCTTAGCCTTCACCACCATCCCTGGCTTCACATCAGAATGAGTAAACACAGCTTCTTCAAAAGCACTAGCCTGCAGAATATCAAATCATATGATAATCAAATGAAAACTATCACGCAGTCTACATTATCAGGATAACATCTCATTTAAAATAATATCCATATGTAAAATAATTGTTTTTGGTAAAAGTGTAAAACATAGATGGATTATCAGAGATACCACAAATTTGCACATCCATAAATTAACATTGCCGCTAGTTCGGAGAGGTCAACAAACACTAGTTACATCCCATAGATGATTTATGGGATAGACAACACTAGCCAAACCAATCATCAAAAAGAAAATGTTAGAGGGCACAACCCCCAGAGCTTTTGAAACAGCTAAAATGTAGATTGTATTCAAAGAATGAAAACAGTTCATGGCAAGCTAACTCTAGGAATTAAAGAAACAGCTTGTTCATGTAAAAGGTGGACTTTAACTGGAGGACCACACTCATTTTGGTTGTCACCGAGCACTAACAAATTAACTGAAACCTCAGAAGCCATCAATTAGAAATCTTTAGATTTTTGTAAGAGGTTCATATCCTCAGCATTTTTTTTCCCCAGCACTAAAGAAAATCATAAGAGATTAAGAACTAAGCACTAAAAAAAGTAAGAGCTCCTATATCCATAACAAGGCCAAGATATTAAAGCACAAATGCACAACAACACAGTTTCAGACAACAACATAACTTTTCTGATGGCCCAAGAATATTGTCAACCACAATTAATCTAGGGGGACAAAGACTGAACAAAGAAAAAACAGAAACCTTTTCAATTTCAACAGGAAACTACTGTTCAGAACATGGGACAGAATAGATTTTACGAATTGCAACTAAATATGTGTCACTGGCATGTAACATATCTTGTCACGATAAATCAAAGCTAGCTGGACAGCTAAAAGAAGAATCATAAATAAATAACAAATGACCTTAACTGAATTGCAATGCTAAAAACCCCAAATTTTGCATGATTTGACCTCCAACCCATTTATCAAACAAGAAGGCCTAACTAAGACAATAAAAAAAATTTGTGGTGCAAAAATAAGATTCAATTATCATCTTTGAGAAAGTATAAGAAAGTCGAGTGGCAACCTTCAAAACTCCTGTGGCAAGTCCTTCCAAAAGCCTCAACCCAAGAATACGAACTCGAACATGGTTTCCTTCCTTGAACTTCTTCTCAAGCTTTTTGATCTCTTCTTCAGCAATATCAGATATCTGGCAGCAATAATTTTAATTATCATTCACATTTTGCTTAAAATGGAAGAAGGCATAATTATATTTGCTGTGGCTTGACTATTCTAGTCATACCGCAAAAAGTCTGCATCATTAGTTGTCAAGAAACTACATACACTGACAAAAACCGGAGTTGACTCTGGAATTGATGGAACTTCAAGCAATAGTCCTGAACCTTTATCCACCCTGACAACTTTTGAGTTGTCATATATATCTCCAATGTTAACATGCTGCACAACAGAATCAATTCATCAGTATTTAACATTGTACACATGATTATCAACTTCTATCGACAGAATATCAATTTTGCTATATGTCCAACATGTTATCCCTGTTGTCAAGAAGAGATCAGGATTTATTATTTCAAACCATTGAAGCAATTTATCGAAAACTATATTACCACTTGCATTTTAATGGCTAGAGCTTTACATAGACTTTAAGTCTATAAGCAATGAAGAGATTTGGATTAGAGAATGTTCTCACGATGGGGAAGGTGGTTTCTATTGGTGCTAATTCTACTTCCATTATTGTTGTACCAAAAGGACTATTTAGTTACAATAATAGAATGTAGACCAATGAATTTGTTGAGATTCCCACATTCATATGATTATAGTGAATTGACAATCACCCTTTAGAAGATTCAACTATGTTTCAAGAGGCACATTTCTTTTTCACAGTTGTTGGTAATACGGAGTATATGGGTTACCCTTAGGGTCATTTTTGGGACTTCAAGACAAATGCTAGTATATTATACTACTTGACTACATTCATTGTATTTTGGTTTTATTAAGAACATGGTATTTCTTCCTTTTCCTTAATACAAATCATATTCTGATTATCAATAATATGAATATGGAAATACTACGGTACTACACAAGAAATGAAACATATAAATATACTGAAAAGTTATCACAATGGAAAGAGCAGAAAAAATAGCAATTCATTCCACGTTACATGAAATTTCCCACCGCTAGAGAACCAACAATATATAAGATTAATCTACTTACAGAAGGAGGGGTATTGTTCTGAACAAGATACGGATTCAGAGTCAAACCAACAGCTCTGCTAGATGGATCAATGAAGAGTATTCTAGCAATAACCTAGGTAACATAAAAAGGCACTTAGAAAAATAGAATTGTAACTTTCAAAGGAAGAGATCACCATAATAGCACAAATGACAGCATAGACTGCATACACAAAAACTATATTTGTGAGAACTCAATGTGTCTAGACACCTGTCAAGCCAATTAAGTAAAATATGAAGCTACAAACAACAAAATTGACATGATGAAGCATTATGATAGCAATCAGAAATCCAAGGATGTCAATGGACTAATGAATATGCAACAATGGTTTCTAAGGGAGTGATGAATATGAATAAAACAAGGATAACTTCTCATATTGAGCGGAAAACATCTCATCCTAAATAACTTGTATTTTAAATCCACAAGTCAAACTGCAAATATTACATATAGAATAGGATAATATTATAATAACACATTTCAAACAACATGCAGCTACTGCTATATAGCTTATATCCTATTATGTATCAAATTCTCCATCATTTTAAGACTCAATGTTGCCTGGCTATGTGGAACAACACGGAGGTAGAAAGAATGCAAATGCAACCTATTACTTTATGCAAAAGGCATCAAAAAGGTTTTTCCGCTTGAATTTCAGATCATGCACAGCAACAACTAAAGTATTTCAGTGCATGAGGCAAATAATTGGATAAAGGTTTGAAAAATTGGGTGCAGTGCAAGTTGTAAAAGTTGCATAAAAAGATTAAACTTGAAAGTACCTTCTGAGATTCACTGTACTTATCCTTCCAGTTTGTTGAAGGACAGATATTTTGTAAATGAAAAAGATCAACCTGCAACGAAAAAATTCCAAAACTTTTACATCTTAAACGCATTGGGGTTTTCAAGAGAATTTATTTAATCAGTCCATCACTTATGCATTCCTAAACCACTTCAGCATAGGCTTACAGTTCCAGTGAAGTATGTGAGAAATGATAACATAACACCATTCTCGAGGATTGACTTCACACGGGCATTAACCATCATTCCTGGAACTAGAAGATCGATTGATATACCTTTCAGATCCTTGGTCTGCATCAAATGTGAAATGAAAATGACCAATTGCAAGAGAAAGGAGGAGCCATAAAGGGAAAGTAAAAGAAAAAGGGTGGTGGGAGGCCAAAATGAAAACAAAAACACAGAGGAATCATACCACACTTTTGGACATTGAATCAGGATCAGAACTCAAGTAAACCACTTTACGAACTTTATCAAGGCTCCTAACCAAACCCTGTATAAGTTGCCCAATTTTTACTTCAGCACCCCGGCCTTTTGCAGGCATTCAAGAGACAGGCAGAGAAAACCACAAGAAAACATCATTAAACTTTTTTTTTTGGGGTCAAAATGGCTTAAACATCCAGACAAGATGAAGTAACAGGAATTCACAACAGTTGATTGAGATTTACCAGCTGAATTATTTTTTGGCAAAAATCCCATGAAAGAAGACAGACCAAAATGAAGAATGTAACCATGGTCTTCAATGCTTTTCACATACGCAGCAAGGACCTGCATGCATACACGGTACGAAAAGCTTCATCGTTAAATCAATAAGCCCCATGGAACTTAAAGGCCACTGAAAATAATATATGGATTTTTGCCATGCATACACGGTACGAAAAGCTTCATCGTTAAATCAATAAGCCCCATGGAACTTAAAGGCCACTGAAAATAATATATGGATCGAGAAGCAAAACAGGCCATCATATGAAATTCATTACCATATCAATATGATGGATCAAAATAGCGCAATAAAATGACATGGCATACACACAAGGGGTTGATTGAAGTGGGAAACTACTTTGACCCTAAGGATGAGTATGCAAGTTCGACTCTAAGCAAATTTTGTAGGGAGATTCCACAACCTTTGTGCTCCCACTGTCAAATGAGGATCAAGGGCTTGTTTGGATAACAGTGCTTATGAATTCTTTTAACTTTCTAAAAGTCAAAAATCACATTTGTCCTGTCGTGCTATATAGTTTATTACTTCTCAAAAGGTTGTTTTTATTGCTTTCTGAGAAGTTATAATAATAATATCTAACTTCTTAGCACGCACTTTTCAAAACACTTAAAATAAAAACATTTTTTTCCTATTTATCTAAATGCAAAATATAAAATAACTTATTTAAAAGTTACTTTTACATAAGGACTTAAATAAATCATTGCCCAAGCAGGGCCTTAGTCTTATGAGTAGTTCAAATGGACCAAACCTTTGAGAATTGGGAATTAGGGCGGTTCAAATAAACCGGTTTCAATCAAACTGAACCATATCTAAGACAAACCATATTGAAAAAACTGGTTTTTAAATATAGTTTTCAAACTGTATCTGTTTTGTTAACTTCAATTTGGTTCACTCAACCACATTCTAAAACTAACTTGGTGCACCATTAAAACCAAACCTTTCTCCATAGCACCAGTTCTCCCACACGTCATCGCACCTTTGACAACCATCAAACACTGCCACGACGATGCTCATCGTTGAAAAAGCATCCCCCTTCTGTCTCATTGTTCCAGAAACAGAAGAGAGAGAACATTCTGAAGCCCCTTCAAAACTCTAATCCCTATTCGAGCTCGTGGAACCGCAGAATCTCTCTCAAGCTCATGAACAACAACGACGGTGGCAGCCTCTTGGAAGATTGACGGCAGTAGCATTGATGGCGTTGATGGAACATGTTGATGGCAGACGAGCACAATATCAATCTAGCTTTTTGTTGGATTGCTTAAATGTTGTCTATATCATGCTTATGAGTTATAATGAATATTATTGTAACCTTTATGTTAACATTGACAAGCATATAGAGTGTAAAAATTTGCAGTGACAAGCCCTTAAATATCAAAGAAAACGAAATCCTAGCCTAGATGAATGATTATGAAAAAATGAAAGTAAAAACCACAAATAAGTCCATTCACAAAAAAGTGACCTACCATGCCTTCTTGAACAACATCCAAATTGAAGCTCTTGTGCAAAATAGAAAGCCGCAAAGATAGCCAAATTTTTCTGCTCCCTTTCTCCTTCTTATCATCATCCAATCTCAGCACAACACAAGAAACCAGCTGTCCGACACAAAATACACTAGAAAGGAAGCTTTCCCCAAGCTTGTGCAAGCAAGAGAGAGAAAGAGAGAAAGTTCAGCTAAAAGTGACGGGAAAATAACAATAGCCAAGATTAATTGGAAATAGTACTGAACCATTTGTGAAGGGAATGTAACAGCATCAAGATTCTAGAGGTCAAATAATGGGGGTCTGGTTAAATAAGAAAGTTATGTGCACCTGAATTTGGTCATCGAAAATAGGATCCACTGCATCCAAAGCATGAACTAAACCACGTAAACCCCCTGGTAAACTAACTACAAGGTCTTTCTCATTTACTTCAGCAACAACTCCCCAAAGCTTCATTCCTGGAGTTATATTCTGGCATCCACAACAGAGTCCCAAGGTAAGACAGAAACAAATCAAATAAAGAAAAATGGCAAATATAAAATATATGACTGGAAGCAAAGCATATAGCTCAGTTTGAACAATCTGAAAGAAAAACACAATCAGTTCAATGTGCTCGTAGTCACAGGATAAAAGAAACAACAATACACAAATGCAATTCACACTTATGCAATATACGGCTCCAGTTCCCTTCCCTCTATAGAAACTACGTGGTAACCACCGCTCAGTAAAGCAGAACAAAAACGGCAAATATAAAAAATAAGACTAAAAGCATATTCTAAAGCTCAATTTAAACAATCTAATAGAAAATTTCAATCATTTCAATGGACTCGTAGAATTAACCAAAAAAAAAAAATTACTTTTAACAGTTCAAAATTGTTTCATTCCTCATCTCACAAACACGCAGCTCAAAATTTCCAAGTTCTATAAATGCTAGTGCCATGATTCACACTTATCGTACCATATACTGTTTGATTTACTATCAAAATTAACCAAAATAAATAATAAATTCATATCATCCACTATAACAAAATTGCAGCACGCTACCTTGAGAGTAATTTTATTCACGCGCCTCGGCAATTTCCCAGCGATACTGTGGCCGCCGCCACCGGAGAGCAAGCCCCAATCATCTGAGGCTTCATCAGTCTTCCTCAACACATTCTTCCCCTTCGTCTTCTTCCTCTGCAGCTTCTTCCTATCATCGGAAGCGAACTCGTCGTAATCCTCTCCCACATTCCTTCGCTTCACTGAAACTTCTCCGCCTGAAAAAAAAAACAACAAAAAAAAAATCCACAGTCAAATCCAAAACCAAACGTAAATTCAAATTCAGAAAATGAGGATTCGGAAAAAAGTGAAGTAAGAGAGAGAGAGATTTGAGACCTCGAGGGAAATCGGGAACTTCGTCTTCGAGCTGCAAAGCGAGAGCTTCTGACTTCTTCGCTGCGACGGCGTTGTTTTGGTCCCTCTTTGGCTTGAAGATTTTCTTAGAGGATTTATCGATTTTTGGCTCGTTGTCTATTGTGTTGTTTTTCTTCTTCTGCGATTTTTTCGAATGCGGTGCCATCTCTCTTTGTTGCTTAGAACGTTTGCGTTTAGCTTGAAAAACGAAGAGGAGGTGGGGAGACGTGGAACCAGGGTTTAGAAGGAGGGTTTTTGGTTGAAGACAAGTGGAAGAAGAAGAAGAAGAAGAAGAAGAAGGCGCTAAGAATCAAGTGAATAATACCCAATGGGCGTGGGTTGTTTACACGGGCCCAGGTTTTGTAAGGCCGGCCCAGTTATGAGGTCTCTAACCTCGCGCTGTGGATCCCAAACTTAGTCCTAGCTCCCAAATCCGTCCATCAAACCACCACTAGCAACCATACCCATGATGTTGTGGAGGCCCATGGTAGCAAAAAGGAGTCTTCTCTGATGAGCTCTTTTTGTGTTTTGTTATGCATTGACGAGGCCCATACCCACCAAGTTGCACAATATTATATCAATATTGTTGTCCTCGTCCAAGTCTCGAAAAGTCGTGTAAACTTGCTTGGCATCCCCCTCTAAGAGCACTCTCCATTGAACATTTTCTTTAAGCTAGTTACTGGAGATACAGAAATAGGGATAGAAATACAGGAATAATCAAAATAGGGAAGATAAAAATATAAATAATAAATATATATAAGAGTATTATTAAAAGATAAAAATATTAAATTTTTGTTTCCTATCATGTCCCTATATTTTGGTTAAGAAATTTTGTGTTTTCATGTCCCTATTCCTATCTCCACCACCAAACAGATTTGCGTCTCTGATTTCTATATTTCTGTCTGAGACAATAAACAAACACTACCTAATGGTCTTAAATTCTAAAGATTTTATATCTTTTAAGTAATTAAGTTAAATCAAGTAACGAAAAAATGGATGGTATCTTGTCTTTGTCAATGTCCCTTTGATTCAATTTTCATTGGATATGTTTCAAACTGCATTGTTACTCGATTATGAGAAAACCTATCAATATATTTATGCAAAAGAGGGTTTATCCAAATAAGGAAAATGCTACCAGGCAATTCCTTCTTAGCTCATTTTTCCACCCAAAATTCTAATTACTTTCATTTACCATTTTATTTTATTTTTTATATTCCTGATTCTTTATTTTAGAGAAAATTAATATATGATTCAAATCTCAATTAATATATGATTTTATTCTTAATTTATACATGGTTGAAAGTAAGATCCTTGCAATATAAATTGATTCAATTTACAATATAAGAATAAATAATAAATATACCTTGATTGCTTTTATTCTTAATTTTAATTGTACTTACTATTTTCGTTTTTACGATTTCCACTTTTATGATATATGAATATCACATTTCAAATTTTAATTTTGATTTCAATATTTAAACTTAATACTTATATATATATAAAAGCAAAAACATAAAATTAATCCCACCACATTTTTGTATTATTTATTTTAAGCAAAATTAATATGTGATTCAAATCTCAATTAATATATGATCTTGATATATCATTGGTTAAAAACATCTTTCTATTCTCTTTCATTTTAATTCTTATATGCTTATCTATCTCTATTATTAATTTTTAATAATTATCATACTAATTAATATTATTACCTTTTTCAATTTTCCTTTAATTCTAATTGATTTGATGCACTTAATTTTTTTTTTATAGATTTGATGCGCTTAATTTTAGCATATATACATATTTGATCATTGCATATAAATTATATCATAGGTAGCATTTCTTCTACACAGCCTATCTACACATGCATATTTGTATTATTTCCTTTTTTTCTTTCTTTATGATTTTTTCCAAAGAAGAGAAAACTAGACGGTCAAACCAAGTTAATCGGAACCTGTCACAACCAAACTAGGAAACGTGATCGGCACGTGAGAATCTCATCCCCACGTAAACCTCGTGACCTTTGAGTCTCTTATATGCAGAAAATAACATATTTTTCATTATGAAATCATAACTTCATCTAAATATTTATTTAAAGCTTGCTATATGGAATCATAAAACTAAAATACTTAATATATGAAGCTTTGACAATCAATTTAACATGTGAACTGAATTATAAATTCATCTCTAGCTTGTTACATAAACTCTAATCAAACTCTACAAATCTTAAATCCATACTTGTAATTGAAATCATATACATAACTGTTTTTATATTGAAATTAAATACATTATCTAAAAATAATGCATAGCTCAATTCTACCTACACATCTACTTGAACACTCTACTCTAACAAGATTCTAAACTAAGCCTTATTCCAAAGTAAGACTCACCACTAGGAAGAGCTCATCTACCAAACTAAGCCGAAACTATACATGTATCTGACTATGAGAGGAAGAGAGAGGGGAGTTAACGGATTCAGTGAGTGAGCTCTCACTCATCACTCACATGGGACAACAAAAGAGTATATATACAACAATCATGCTCTAGGAAGATTGCTATAGCCATCTATGACCGCTATAGCAATACATTGTGCACTTATGATCGCTATAGGTCCTGAGAGCTATAGCGGTCCTGAAGTCCTCAGACCATTGAAACACGTGAAACCACCCTTATGTGATCGTTATAGCACCTTGGACCGCTATAAAGATGACATTAACCCCTAACTTCAAGTTTTATCATCTGGCATCTAGGTTGCCTCAAAACTCACTTATTTACATTTAGTTAATGCCTTCATTTATTTTACTCTCTATTAATTTTAAAACATGTAAATAAGGAAATACCCCCATTTGGATTCAAATAAAATATTACAAAAACCAAAATCTCAACTAATCAAAATCCAAATTTTAGGTTTTAGTTCAAATTGAAAATCTTCAAGATTTTCTAAACTTGTGGGCCAAAAACAAAACGTTTAAAGGTTTCATAAAATTCATTAAAAATAACTCTTTAACTTATTTTCCTTTGGGAACAATTATCAGGACTTTTCATCCCAAGAATGTGGTTCTATCATATAGCCCTCTAAGGATGTGTAGGTCAAGACTTAGCGAAGATTTAGGACCTGGCAACCTAGATAGGCCCCGGGACCTAAGACTCCAGAACTTATCTACTGACACGTGTACCTTGGGTATCACAAACCGATCACCGTGTCGGTCCTGCCCTTAAAATTGGTGGAGTTCAAAACCGTCAAACCGAGAAAACTAGTGGACTGGTCCAATTGCAAAGGTTGTCTAGTTCAACTTCTACTTCTGGCCTTCTATTTTATGCGCTTCGCTTTTGCTTTGTGCTTCCGCTTTTTCTCTGTGCGCTTCTACTTTGTGTTTCTGCAAAGGTTGGAAAGGTTGGCTGATTCGTGCTTCCTTCGCTTCACACCGCTTCTTTTTCTTTTTTTATTTATTACAGACTTAGGCTTCATGCCGCTCGCTTCCTTTTATGTTTCTTTTTGGGTTATAAGAAGGAAAAAGATGAGATGGGGTCGTATTAGTGAATATGTTGGGTTGGGTATGTGTTGGGTGGTGATGAGACAAGATAGATGGGGAAAGTGAGAGAGATAAAGAGAGCGTGTGTGTATGTTTGTGTGAGTTTTTGTTTTGAGTTTTTTAGTTTTTTAATATGGTGGTTGAGTGATGTGATGGTGGGGGAGGGTGTATGTGGGTTTGGCATTTATTTGGAGTATATTTGGGTTGAATTTCATTAATTTGACATATTCATTTAATCCAATTAAATACACATTTGTCATCAGTCTTAATAATTTTTTATTTTCATAAATTATTACAATAATTTAATTTGCTCATTTACTGCGTGTATATATTTATGTATATTTTATTATATTCTATTTTAACCCGTTGAACTAGTTGAAACTTTAAACTTTTGAACTAGTACCTTATCGTCCAATACCTGGTTTGATTTTCTCTTCCTTGGTCTTTTCTATTGATTCAATGTTTTGATTTATTTTGTTTCTTTCATGTTCTGTGATGTCTGAGTTGTTTGGAGCCATTTGGTGAAACCATTATGATATATTCATCAATCATTTATTTTAATTTTTCATTTTTTCTTTTTATATAGTTGTAATGTATATATTCATATACTTTCATTGTGATATATATATATATATTTTCAACAAAATCAAATTTAAAATGATCTGTTGGTAAACTTTTCTTTTGTTCAACTTTGTCTCTTTTCTTTTATAGTAGTATTAAGGCTCTCCAATTGCATTGTTGGTAATTTTCTTCAAAATATTTTTCTTTTATTTGATTTGAGTCTTACTGTTCTTCATTCATCAAGTTTTCATTTTTTTTTCCTTTTTTAATATTTTAATTCATATAGCTCCCATTGCTTCAAATGATTTTGATTTTTAGATTAATTGTTTCTTTCAGTATTTTTTTTTGAATTTATTCATTTTTACATTTGATGTATTTTTTTCTTAGTATAAAAAAAGAAGGACTAACTTGATTGACAAAAAAGAAGGACTAACTTTAGCTTTAAATTGGTCCCTACAAAATTAAATAATTGGTCAAATTGGTTTGAAAAAGGAAGACTAACTCGAATGTATTTTATCTTAGTATAAAAAAGGGAGGACTAACTTTAGCTTTAAATTGATCTCTACAAAATTGAATAACTGGCCAAATTAGTCCCTTTGATAACTTAGGCAAAGAGGATAACTTGACGACAATTCACTTTTGCAAGGGCTAATTTGAGAGATATTTTTGTATAGACTAATTTGTCCAACTATTCAATTTTGCAGGGACTAATTTGAGAGTTTTATTTTTAAAGGGACCAATTTGTCTAACCTGAAATTTTAGAGGGACCAAAATGAGTGTTTTGTCATAAATTTATCTTTACAATGAACTAAATTTTATTTATTTACTATTTAAGTTAATTTTAAAATTTCCATGCATTGGACTATTCATTACACGATCGAGTTTGTCCTCACTCACAAACAACATTATGTGGTTGTCTCAAGTGTAAAATAAAAAAGTGGTTTGAAAATAGTATTTTTGGATGACAACGAGAACACTTGCAACATAACAAAATTTGTTTCCCATATTTGTTTCAAAAAATTTAAAATTCAGTTATGAATTTTTTTTATTTAAAAAATGCAATGTAGGATTTTCCAAAACTCAAGAAACTAGTATGCAAAGTTTGAAAATAGAGGGGATGTGAGTTGTATTTTGTCAAATCTTAGGAAAAGTGAGTGTAATTTTCCCAATAATTTTTACTATTATAAAAATCTATTTAGGTCCCTCACATTTGATTAGGGTTTCAATTTAGTCCCTGAAGCTTCTTTTGTTCTATTTATATCCCTAACGTTTTCAAAACTTTCAATTTTATCCTTTTGATAGAAAATATCCAAATTATAAACAAGAAATGGATGTAAATGCCAAATTACAATATTAAAAAGTCACAACAAAATATAAAATGTCATATGATGATATTAACAATCAAGCAAAACATAAAAATATCATGTTTGTATTCATAATTTGAGTGTCATTATCATTTGAAATTTTTTTTTTTTGGTAGGATTACTGTTTTAATTTGAACACAAAACTTGATATTCTATGTTTTGTTGTAATCCCTAATTTTATAATATAACATTTTTATATTTTGTTGTGATCTCTTAACACTATAATTTAACATTTACTTACATTTTTTATTTATAATTTAGATGTTTTCTATGAAAATGATAAAATTGAAATGCTTTTAAAATGTTAGAGACAAAAATAGAACAAAAAAAACTTTTGGGACTAAATCGAAACCTGGAATAAAGGTGAAAGACCTAAATAGATATTTAACCCTTTTATTATTTACCGAATTTAAACTTTTTTTGTAGGTTTAATTACTTGTAGGTCCCTATAGTTTCACTCAATTTTCAATTAGGTCCCTATCATATGATGGCAAGGACTTGATTGAAAATTTTTATACACGATATGGACCTACTTAGAAACTTTTAAACTATAGGAACCTAATTGAAAATTGAGTGAAACTATAGAGACTTGAAGGATAACTAAACCTTCAAAATATGCATTTGTCTTTCAACTGATGCCTAAGTTTTAAGAGAGGTACAATGTTAGTTTCTTAATGGAGTACAAATTTTTTATTGTATATTTTACATTACTTTTGGTATTGAATCTATTTGTCCCTCTATGCATTGAGTTTTAAAAATCATTATTCTACCATTCTCTAAGTTTGTAATATCATTACACTTTTTCTTCATTAACAATAGAATAGATAAATTCCACAAGAGGTTACTCAAGGAAAAGATGGTACATTCAAAATTTAAATTTCAAAAGTGGTTAATAATAGAAAAGATGGTAACTTCAAATAACGTAGTCTTTATCATGCATCAAGTGTTAGCTCCAGCTCTTCAGCTTTTAAGATAATATGTTTTGAATGACAACGAAATCAATTTAAAGAAAATACTTTGAAGAATGTCTAATGTCTACCTTGAGTTTCTTAACATAGCATACAGGTATTTTGATTGCATAACACGGACTTGAAACGAGAATAATTTCACTTTGCATTTGTAAACATGATTTATCTCATGAAAAGAACCCTAAACCCTAATAGAAAGTGAATATTATATCGTGCAAAGTATGTATACATGCCTTACGATAAACGGTAATCAAAAGGACAAGAAACCAAGGCACGAGACTTCAAAAGTAGCACTGCACATCAAAGTACTCTCAAAGTGAAGATATCAAGCAACCTCTGATAACTAAGTGTTACACAATCTTCAATCAGCATGATCACAAATATTTCATCATCAAAAAGCGTAGATTGAAAATTAAAAGACCAAAGATTCATCAAGGGACTGATACCGCACATTAGAAAGCTCACTTTAATGTGGATCGTTGAACATTGCTGAAAGGAGGAAATTTGAATTTTTTACATTCAAATTTAAAGTCAAACCCAGTTTTAAATTGACGAGTCATGTCTTCTGCCAACTTGGTCAACAACCTTAGCTTCTAGAATAAATAGTTCAAAAATCATATTAAGAAAGTAAGAGTAGTTTCTAAAGTAACATCAGAAATATTAATCTTGCAACTACTTCTACAACACTTTGATAGGCAAAGGCTACTCTTCTAGATTGCTTTTCCAAGACACAAATGGATGATTAACACGTGTTACTTGGAGATCTGGTCAAAGGCAATGGTTACAAGGAAGACTATCTATAAAAAGAATGTGCCCAAAAGACAGGAGAGATGAACACCCCATAAGAGTGGAAACTCTGAAAATCTCTCCTCAAATCTAGTAAGGTTCATCATACTATGTAATCAGGTTCCTTACTTGTAAAAATATTCTTTCTATGTTATTGAACAGATATATGTTCTTCTAGGAAGAAATGATAGAAAGAAGTCATTCAAGTTATCTTAGGTTATTCATGTATATTTTAAGGAAATTTGAGTGTAGGTTAATTTGAGTGGCAACCCAAACACAAACCTTTGTATCGTTGATCTAGTAGTTATTAGTGTGAGACGCTTGAAGAGGCTAGATAAAGACTACTCGATTCAGCTTAGAGAGGCTAGTAAATAACTACTTTCAAAGTGACAGAAGGGGTTGTCTACTTGTTACGGGAGCTTGGAGAGGCTTGGAGCAAGACTACTCGGTTCAGCTTGAAGAGATTGGTGAATAACTACTCAAGTTGTGACAATAGGGTTGTCTACTTGTCACATGAGAGAGCTTAGGAAGGCTAATATAAAGACTATCATGTTACTCTTTTCTAGGTTGAGAAAGATGTTTAGTAGAACCTCAACATGTGTTGAGTACTAGATGTAGGCAGATTTGACTAACCTATAAAAATATTTGTGTTAGATCTTTTTCTCCCGAACTTTTTTATTTTCAGTTACATTGAATAAACTATTGAAATATCGCCTTAACTGTTATGTTACATATATGTTTCAGATAGGAGAAAGAGGCAAAACATGAAACGTCTCATGCTAGTTTATGGATTGACGACTGTCCCCACAAACTAACATGAATCTTTTCAACGTGCTTTGTTCTCACTCACATGCTCCCTAAGAAAACTTCTCAAGAGGTCACTCATCCCAAAATTATTCCAAGTCAAGCACGCTTAACCATGGAGTTCTTTAGTGACGGGCTATGAAAAGAATGTGCATCTTGTTGGTATAGGTAGTACAAATCAATTCATATAAACCATTCTCAATTTTACAGTCTCATACCTATATAGTCTTAGGATCCCTCTCATTCTGGTGTGTAATCGATTCATTCATGTACCCCTCCGCTCAGAAGCCTGAGGAGCTGCTCATTGTCCGTGCCTTTGCACGATAATCACTCCCCTCCTCCGAGTGTTAGAAAACATGATTCAAGCCCCCATTCTCGTGCACTTTTATACAATGTACATAATAAATAAACGACACAACTTATGGCAGATGATTGAGTTGTAAGGGAGTAATGAAGATGACTGAAATTTAATAATATAAACATTAGCCAATTTTAATTTAATAATAGGGAAGAGGAGACACATAAGGAAATGATTGGGTGATATGGTAGGAAACTAGCATAATGTAACTTCAAAATTGCAAAGATAATAATTAGAATGAGATCGGACATTCACTAAAATTAAACAAATATAATAAACCAGAAAACATAATTCTAAAGGGACAAATAGATCCAATATCAAAAGTAATGTAAAATATACAACAAAAAATTTGTACTCCATCAAGAAACTAAAATTGCACATCTCTTGAAACTGAGGCATCAGTTAAAAGGCAAATGCATATTTTGAAAGTTTAATTTTTCTTCAAATCCTTATAGTTTCACTTAATTTTCAATTAGGTCCCTGTTTTTAAGTAAGTCCCTATAGTGTATGAGAATTTTCAACGGTTCCTACCGTTATGTTAAGAGGGAGATAGAAATAGAATATTCTATTTTTTTTATAACAATAGGGACCTAATTGAAAATCTCATACACTATAGGAACCTACTTAGAAACTTTTAAACTATAGGGACCTAATTGAAAATTAAGTGAAACGATATGGACCTAAAGTAATTAAACCTTTTTTGTATTATGCCGCATTGCACGGTCAAACAACTAGTTGGTTATAAAAAAAGGATTTCAATTTGTTGGTGATAGAAATAACAACTACTAGATGTATTTCCAACTACATTATTACTCCATTATGAGAAAACCTATTGGTTATAGAAAAGGATTTCAATTTGTACTTATTGTGATGAAGCAATAGAATTGGGCTAAAGAAGCCATTGAAATTATCACAACTTTATTCTATTGATATGAATTCTATTGATATTAATTGCTAGCAGTAACTCAAAGTTATCATTTTGTGTACCACTTATCAGCAAAATTGTCTTTCTTACAAACATAAACACACTCATGTAAATTGTTATATAACAAGTTAAAAGGATTCCTTGGCACCATAAATTTGATAAAATGAGATGCGAACTTGGTGCCATAGGATGCTAATAAAAGAAGCACTTTTTTTAACATAGGTTTCCATTTTGATATAAAATCTTGATCTTCAAGAGAGTATTTCTTAGTTTTTGTTGATAACTTTGCAAATATCTTGAAATGTTCTAATATGAGTTTTTATCACCAATAGATTTTCTCACAAAGGAGTAATAATGAAATTCTAAAATGTTTCAGCACACTTCCATATGGGATTACTATATATTCACATGCAAAGTAAAATATCCATATCAGAAACTTAACCATTTACTAACGTAACACCAAACTTATAAGCAAATGATGAACAACTTATAAAAAAAAAAATCTTATTAGTTGAAGTAGTACCTGTGTACAAGTTATTTCAACTAGTCAAATGCCTTGTAAATAGTTCCTTGATTCATTTTGAGGGTAAAAGACCCTAAATTTTTTATTTTGACGTCTTTCCTATCACCAACAAATTGAAATCATTTTCCTTTGACCAATAGATTTTCTTACAACGGGTTAGAAATTTTTCAGCACACTTTCATATGGGATTACCTACATTTACATGAAAAGTAAATATCTTTATCTAAACTAAATCACTTACAAGCATAACACCAAACTTATTGACATATTGTGAAGAACATATAAGTCAAAGTGCCTTACTCATAAATATTTCTCTTAGTTGTGTTTGCACTAGCTAGAGGCATTTCAAGGCATTTGACATGTACTACTTTAGCTAGAAAGTGACGCACTTTAGTTGATAAGTTCTTTATAATATACTGATAAGTTTGGTGTTATGCTTGTAAGTAGTTCTTTATAATATGCTGATAAGTTCTTTATAGTATGCTTGATTATGATATTGAGTTTAAGAGTTTGAATTTACACTTCGTTTGAAAGAAATTTACGAGTGATTAACCCAAATTTGCATAAGAGGAATGCTAATAAGTAAAACACTTTGGCCTATAAGATGATCAGAAAATGTTGATAAGTTCAATGTTATGCTTGTAAGTGATTTAGTTTCTAATAAG